>JAOWBW010000143.1:920962-1477120 GCA_026119855.1 Campanula takesimana
GGGGGAGTGTCTTCCTTCCCGAGTAGCTACTTGGATATTTATTTGGCACCCTTTACCGTGGCATCACTTGGGTTGATGTGCTTCGTGCCGAGTTGTTTGGAAAGGGTTTTGAGCCTAGCACCACTTTGAGATATAGGGAGGCTGCTGCTGATTCGAGTAACATTCTCGCTGACCCTTTCGTACTCCTTTGGATGACTTTTATGCTAGGAACGGTTGCGGGTTGCCACAGAAGGTTTCGGTGCGTATTAGTGGCTCCTTTGTTACCCAAGAAGAAAAGATTGAGAGACGATCGGGTGGTCCTTTGAAAGCTAAGAGAAAATTGGATTTTTCTTAGTACCCTAAGAGATTGCAATTAGACCACTTTGTTTTAGGATTTAATATTTTGATGTCTTTTGTTGCTCAATAAATCCGTTGTAATGGCTTGAATAATTCATTGAATGAATAAAAATTGCATTTTGTTATTTGAAGTGAATTGGGTATTTTGATATGTTTTAGACGCGCAACCCGAAGGTTGCCTACGTTCCTCCAGTTGGGAGGCTCAGGTCTTCGTAGTTCAAACAAACAAAGACCATTTTTTTTTTTTTTTTTTGTGTGTGCACCCTGTTTTTTTGCCTAGACCGCCCTTTGGGTTTTCAATCTAGCGGGCTTCTTTTTTGCACGTGCTCTAATTTTTGCCTAGGCCGCCCTTGCGGTTTTCAACCTAGCGAGCGATTTTTTTTTTTTTTTTTTTTTTTTTTTAGTGGTCTTTGTTTATTAAGCGTAGAACCTCTTGAGCTTGTCGGGTTGACCTCCTTTGGCAGCTGGTCACCATCTAAATCCATGAGCCGGACTGCACCACCGCTAGTATCTTTTTGACCACGTACGGACCGATCCATCGGGGTCCCCATTTCCCCAGGGGATTCATGGCATTAGGAGGATGTTGTCTTAAGAACCAAATCTCCCACATTGATGTTCCGAGGCTTCATTTTTTGTTGAAAGCTCTTGCCATCCTTTGCTGATATGCCCTCGTGCGTTCGAGTGCTCTTAACCTTTCTCGTCGAGCAAGGCTAGCTGTTCGTATCGACTTTGCATCCAGTTGACCTCGTTGACTTGATTCTCGAGGAGGACCCGTAGAGATGGGACTTCAAGTTCGATAGGGAGTACGGCTTCAGAACCATAGACTAATGCATAAGGAGTTTCTCCTGTCGCGGACCGTATTGATGTGCGGTAGCCCCACAATGCTAATGGTAGCTTCTCGGGCCAATCCCTCCTGTTGAGGCCATTTTCTTGACGATGGTCTCGATGGTTTTATTTGCTGCTTCGACCGCGCCATTTGCTTGGGGACGGTAAGGAGATGACTTGTGCTTGGTGATCTTGTATTCTACCAAAAGTGCATCCATTTCCTTCTCAAAGTGAGAGCCGTTGTCGGAAATGATTTCATGAGGCACGCCGTATCGGCACATGATATTAATCTTTACAAATTCGGCCACTTTCTTGCGTTGAGGGTCCGATAGGCTTGTGCTTCGACCCACTTTGTGAAGTAGTCGACTGCCACTAGGACGAATGACTGCCCATTGCTCCCGGCAGGATGAACTTTACCGATGATGTCTATCCCCCAACAAGAGAAAGGCCAAGGTGTGACCATGTTGTAAAGTTGTGAGGGTGGAGCATGTTGCAGATTAGCGTGGAATTGGCACTTGGCACACCTTTTGACTTTCTCGATACAGTCTCGTTCCATAGTGCTCCAATAGTAACCAATGCGAAGTATCTTCTTGACTAGCATAAACCCATTCATGTGGGGTCCACATTCTCCTTTGTGCACTTCACACATTATCTCTTGAGCTTCGGCCTCATTGGCGCATAAGAGATTGATCCCGTCGTGGTGCCTTTTATAGACTCGGTCCCCAATCAGTACGTACCAAGAGGCTATCCTTTGCAGAGCTGCTTGAGACTTCTTATTGCTATTCTCGGGATAAGTGCCTTCTTTGAGGAAGTTCATGATATCCGAATACCACGGAGAGTTTGTTTGCATCTCGTTGATCTCGATACTCATGCAATATGCCGGACTGTTCCTTCGAGCAATTTTGAAGGGCTTCACCATTTTCCCTTTGGGCATTTCGACTAATGAAGCTATAGTGGCCAATGCATCGGCGAAGCGATTCTTATCCCTTGGCAGGTAGTTGAAAGTGATATCTTGGAATTGTTCAACCAGTTCTTCAAGGTGCTGACCATACTGTTGGAGAGTCGGGTCTTGGGTTCGTCACTTTCCCGATTGCTGATTGATAAGGAGCAAAGAGTCGCCGAATACTTCTAGTTTTGTGATGTTTCTGTCGAGAGCTGCTTCGAGCCCCGCTATACATGCTTCGTACTCGGAAATGTTGTTGGTAGCTTCGAATTCCAGGCGAATGGCAATGGGAGTGTAGATGTCTTTTGGATCGACAAGCAATACCCCTATACCAAAACCGTGTTTATCGGCGGCGCCATCGAAAAAAAGTTGCCACTTATTTTCCTCGGTTGCAGTACAAATTAAATGCTCGTCGGGGAACTGTACGTCTTCCCCCTTCACTTCGTCACACGGGAATTCGGCAAGCTGGTCACTGAACACTTTCCCCCTGACGGATTTTAGTCTGACGTAAGTGATATCGTAGCCGGCGAGCATGAAATACCATTTGGCTATTCTTGTTGACATGAAAGGCTTCTCAAAGATGTAGCGGAGCGGGTCCACCTTTGCTACTAGCTTGATCGGAAAAGCTTCCATATAGTGTTTGAGCTTTTGAGTAACCCAAACCAATGCTGCACATGACTTCTCTAAGACAGAGTAGTTCTTTTCGCCTCCTTGGAATCGGCGACTGACAAAATAAATGGCGTTCTCCTTTGTGGACTCTCGTTGCTCTTGTGCGAACATAGCCCCTAGGGCTTCATCATTGACAGTGAGATAGAGCAATAGAGGTTTCTCCTTGTGCGGCGGAACTAGAACAGGAGGGCACGTCAAGTAATGCTTCACTTGGTCGAAGGCTTCTTGGCACGCGTCGGTCCATTCTAGAGCCACATTATTCTTGAGTAGCTTGAAGATTGGCTCGCACATGGAAGTGAGTTGGTGCACAAACCGACTGATGTACTGTAGTCTGCCCATGAAACCTTTGATCTCTTTCTGTGTCCTTGGAGGAGGCATGTCAATGATTGCCTTGATTTTGGAGGGGTCTACTTCAATTCCCCTTTCAGTGACCATATAACCCAGAACTTTGCCTCGGATAACCCCGAACGTGCACTTTGTAGGGTTGAGCCTTATCTTGTGTTGACGAAGCCTTTCGAAGAACTTGCGGAGATCGATTAAATGTTGACCATCGGTCCCTTTGGAGTGAATGATCATGTCGTCCACATAGACCTCGATTTCTTTGTGAATCATATCGTGGAACAAGTCTGTCACGGCTCTTTGGTAGGAAGCCCCAGTGTTTCTTAACCCAAATGGCATGACTGTGTAGCAAAAGGTACCCCACGGTGTTGTGAAAGCTGTCTTATGTTGATCTTCCTCGGCCATGAGAATCTGATTGTACCCAGCAAACCCATCCACGAATGAGCGAACCTCGTAGGCAGCAGTGGAGTCGACCAGCATGTCGATATTAGGGAGTGGAAAATCATCCTTTGGGGAAGCTTTATTTAAATCCCGGAAGTCTACACAAACTCGAACCTTGCCGTTTTCCTTCCTGACTGTCACAATGTTGGCTAACCATGTCGGATACTCGATAACCTTGATGAAACCCACACTGAGGAGCTTCTCAATTTCTTCTTTGACCTGCAGAGACCATTCTGGCTTGATCTTTCTGAGCTTCTGCTTTATTGGCCTGGCATCTTCTCTGATCGGAATCCTGTGCTCTGCTACCTTTCTGTCCAAACCCCGCATGTCTTTGTATGAGCATGCGAACACATCCACGAACTCCCGTAGTAGTGCAGTCAATCTGTCTCTATCGTCCCCCTTGAAGAAGCTTCCAATCTTAGTTTCTTTTGGCTCTTCTTCGGTACCCAGATTAACAATATGCAATTCTTCATCAGCCTTTGGACCATTCTCACCACGACTACGGAGTTGTTGAGCAAGTTCATTTAAGTATGTTGTGTTTTCGTGGTCTATTTCATCATAATTTGAATCGTTATTAACTTGTTCGTTAAGTTCATTATTAATTAATTCATCATTTATGATGTTTGCAATCTCAGGGTACTCGGAAATATCAAATTTTTCATTAGCAAAGAAAGGAAACACACGCTCGGCTATGGCCTCCAAATCCTCTTGGGTAAGGGTATTAGAGACACTCTCGGACTCGAAAGTAAGTGTGAGCCGCTCTTCCTTTGTTGCTGTGCGGGGTATGCAACCCATTTCTTGGACTAAGAATTCTTTGGATACCATGGGCCCTTTTGTTGAATACCAATTGTTGATCGGCTCGGAGCTTGGCGGGATCTCACTGATAGTCTCGTTCATGATGACGGTGTCATGGATGGCGTTGACTTGGCATTCATTCATCATGGCAAGCTCTTCGAACATGGAGGCTAAATCTGTTAGTTCTTCCCCCACGATGATTTCTGTCTCGGACTCTATATTCACCTTCCTTCCCCACCTTTCATGGGGCGACATGGGAGTTGGTTCCCTTTCGGATTTCTGGATCTCACAATCGGAGAAGATTTCGAGGCCGGGCTTTTTGACACCCTTATTGTTAACCCACGGCTCGGGAAAAATCATGTATGGAACGTCTTCCTCTTGGCGGACAAAATAACCATTCAACATCTTGCGGTAAGGCCTTAGATTAGGGATTTCATAACGACGGCCTTCTTTACGAGCTTGGGCCTTTTTGTTCTTGATCGCTTGCTCTTGTTTCAAGTCTTCTTTGGAAGGCTCGTACCCCAAACCGAATGTGTTCTTGACGAATGGGACTCGCACAGGATGTAGGATTCCTTGTTGATATTTCCCTAGGCCTAGACCAGGGAAGTAGTCCATATTCCTCATCATGCGGAGGACTTTGTGGTTGCTGGGGGTCCATGATCTGTTTCCCCCTTCTTTGTCAATGGCGTTGATTGAGACGCCGGAGAGAGTGGAGTCTGGTAAACCATGCTGAACTTGGTGGACGGGCTCACCTTTTCTGTGGATAGTGACGTTTTCAGCCATGACGGTCACTATTTCATCACCATTTTGGATCTTGACACATTGGTGGAGAGTTGATGGTACGGCATTAGCACTGTGAATCCATGGTCGACCCAAAAGCAAGTTGAACGAGGCCGGGATATCAAGCACTTGGAATGGAACGGACATGACCATGCTTCCAAACTCAATGTCTATTTGGATCATACCCATGACTGTACGGGCGGTGCTGTCATAACCTCGGATTACTTGAGTAGAAGGCTTCAAGTCGGAATCCTTAAGCCCCAGTATGCCCATGATTCTGCTAGGCATGAGATTGAGTGCGGAACCACCGTCCACTAAGACTCTTGAGACGGGCCTCCCCCTTGCTCGTACCTTGAGGTAAATAGCTTCGTTGTGGTCGGAACCAAATGGTGGAAGGTCCATATCGGCAAAGGTGATGACGTTGCCAAAATGAATGTGACCGATCATTGCCGTGAGGTCCTCGGGAGTAGTATCGGGAGAAACTGATGTATCATCGAGATTGCGGATGACAAGATCTCGGTGCTTCTTTGAGGATGCAATGAGGTCCCAAATAGAAATGTTGGCTTGAGTTTTCTTGAGTTGGACAAGTAGAGGGTCTTCGGGAGTGTCGCGAGCTTGCGGCCTTTGAGAAGAGGAGCTCGGTGCGGCAGTGGAAGGGTTGCTTGCTATGACTCGACCGGATCGAGTTAGCATGTTGACGTTCCCATCTTGCTTCTTTTTCCTATTCTCTAGTACTTCCCTCATTACCTCATCGTAAGTCACTACATAACAAGAATTGTCAAGTTTATTCATAATATTGGGGCCCCCATTCACAATTGGGATTGAATGGGTGGTCCCCTCGAGTTCTCCTATCTCTATTACATTGACATGCTCGTCATTAGTCACTACAAATTCTTTCTTATCTATGAGATCTTGAATGACATTGCGGAGAACGAAGCAATCCTCGGTGGTGTGGCCACTATATTGGTGGTAGCCACAATATTTGTGGTGAGCATGATTGGGGTGGACCGCCTTGGGTTGGTACCCTTGCACGGGTGTGACTTGACCCTTTGCCTTGAGGACTTAGAATACTTTGGTTTGAGTCATGCCTTGGAGAGTCGTGTAGACACGGTCACTTCGGGACTTCTTCCCTTGAGGTGGAGGAACCTTTTTGTAATTCCCCTTGTCAATAGTGACGGCGTTGACCGAGGCCTCTTTTGTGGAGTTGGAAGCGGCCTTGTAGCGGTAAGTAGGAGTGGCCTTCTTAATCTCCTTGAGCAAGTCATCCATGCGTACCCCCGCCTCATACATTTGGGAGAAGTCGGAGTAGCAAGCCCCACTTAGGTGGGTGCGGAGATCAATCTTGAGACACTTGAGAAAGATGTCCATTTGCTCTTTTGTGTTCGGCCTCTCAACAATTTCAGAGAGTTTGTCATTCAACCTCCTTGTGAAGTCGATGAAGGACTCATTGTCTCGTTGAGTAATGTTCTCTAGCTCTTTCCTTGTGGGCCGGTGAGTGGTGTTGCCTTGGTATTGGTTCTTGAAGGCAAGCATGGCGGAGTCCCAATCAAGACGGACAGTGAGCGGGAGAGTAGCATACCAATCTTTTGCCGCCCCCTCGAGAGTGAGAGGAAAGCATTGAGCCATCACCTTGGGGGAGACCTTCTTTGGAACCATTGCCCAAATATAAGTCTCAATGTGAGCCATGGGACAAGAGTTGCCCTTGAATTTGCTTATGTCGGGCATCTTGAACTTATCGGGAAGAGCGGCCATAGTACTCATGAGGATGGATGATTGATAAAGGCTTGTGTCGGAGCCTTTCCCCATGTTGAGCCCATTGAATTTTTGGTCGATGTAGGCCATGATAGAATCCACCATTTTGGGCTCATTGTTCTCGGAACTCGGCTCCCCCGTTTTCTTGGTGCGGGTGTTGACATACGGACTCTTGAACAAACCCTCGGTCCATTCGGATTCATCATCATTGTTCTTGTTCTTTCCATTGGCAAGGTTAGTGAGCTTTTCTTTCATTAGCTCCATCTCGGCCTCGTGGGCCTCCCTTTGGCTGTCGAGGTGGGATTGCCAAATGTTGTCTTTGCTTTGTGCCTCCTTATTAAGGGTGGAGACTTGCTGGACCATAGTTGAGAGTTGTTCGAGAGACATGGTATTGCTGCTGCCGGTCATGGTTGATGTTGGAGCTGTTGGAGTGATCTCTTCACGGACTAACCGATTTGCTGAATCCCGGTAGACTCTGTAAGTACCAATTGAACCTATATTGCAGAAGAGGCCCTTGTCAGTCTTGAGTAACACTTGCGGTCCATGAAGAGGCTTAGAACACACAGTTGGGCACACGACTCGAACCACATAAGAAAAGACTCATTTTTTTTTTTATAAGTCGGAGGGAATGAATCCCTTTTGGGGTTTCTAAGAAAATAATGGAATCGTCACACTAGTATATAGACCATCTCGCGGTCCCATATACTCATCGGATTCTATCGCGCTTGTGAATCCTACATGTATCGGGATTAAACTAAATTAATGTAGTAAAGCATACATGCGGGGACGGATTTTTATTTTCGTCCAAAATAACCACTTTTGGGGATGGATTTTTATTGCGTCCGTTTCAACAAATTGGCATGTATGATTTGAAGACATTAGTTTAGGGAAACCTCGGTACATGGAAACCGACTTGAGTCACGGAGTGTTAGACACTAACTAGAATTGTGTGGTTTGTGCTCGGCTTGAATATGAGGCTCAAAGGTCACCCCCGGCATGTAGTCTTGAACTACGCCACGGGCTGAGGTTTACCGCTTCGAAAGAGCCAAGGTCTGGTGGAGCTTGAAACTTTCTAGGACGGGCCTCGACGGGTTTGGGGTTGGACTTGTGCGACTCGATAGTGAGCAGTTCATAGGAATATGTGCATGTAGTGTGAGGTCTAGCAAGTGACAAAAATTTTTATATTTTTTTTTTTTGAAAAGAAAAAAAAACACACAAAACACATAAGCACATAAAATTACAACTCCCGAATCACCCGTGTGACCGGTAAATAAAACACAAAATTAAAACAGTCCGAGGGTTCAATTCTGTTCTGATGCAGGCAACTGTGCCCACACCCCACTGTTCTGCTCAGTCACTGAAACCTGTTTCTGTTCTGGGAATCAACCCAGAAGCGTGCGCCTCTGAGTGCTGATGTGGGACGCGCGCGCATGGCGCAATGCTTATGGGAGGCGCGCGCTTCTGGGCACACCTGTCAGAATGTCAGACTTTGGACTCAGGGGATTGCCCTGGTCCTATGTTCATATTGTAACCCCTGCAGAAGTGATTAGTGCAAAATAACAGAAGAAGAAGATGAAGAACATGAAGAAGTGGGCAATTCTGGTTCTTGATGCGGGATGCGCGCGCCTTAGGCTTAAGAGGCTAGACGCGCGCGCCTCCCCCATCAGGAATCAGAATGCCCAGAAAAGATGTAGATTTCAATCAGAATGCAAGTTTAACCCTCAAAACTCCCCAGCAGAGTCGCCACTATAGATACCCCGGGGGAACCACGGCTTTAGGCTCGAGCGGTGAATTATCCTAGGATGTCTAACTTGTTTTAGAGTCGCCACCTATGTTTTGAGGAACATAAGAAAAACCTATTGATTATAGCCTAAGTTTGATTACGAAAACAGAGATTCTTTGTTTTGAGGTTCGGGGGTTAGATTACGAGATGGGAAGTACCGAAACACCCATCTCGCCCAACTAAAGTTGGTCTTGCTTGATCAAATCTACATGAATGAAAATGTTCTTCTTCTTCTTCTTTAAGTCATAAAAAGGGGGGTTTAAAATAGGATTTGGAATGTAGGAGATAACTCCTTAACCAACCTCAATGAGATGAGGTGATCATTAGATTCATGTCCCAAAATGATTTGGGTGATTGCACATTTGATTAGAGTAAAAGAGAGGGAGGAGATGAAGTAGAAAAGAAAGGAAAAGATGGACTTTTACCTACAATTTGAAGAACTTCAAATATTGCTTGATGAGATCCTTGGAGAACCTTTAGAAAGTGATTTTGGTATAGTTTTTGTAAGTTCAATCTTCGGTCTAAGTTTTCGATCCTTGAAAATGGAGGTAAAGATAGGTTTTTATAGGTAAAAGAGGGGTGTTTTTGGTGCCAAAACTCAGTCACCAAGAAATCCTTTCCGGGCAAAATCCTGTAAATTGAGCAAGGGAGGGAATCCTGGCCAGAAATCTGTAACTGACTATCGCGACCGCGGACCCCGCGGGCCCGAGACCGCGATCTGGACGTCGACTCTAAAACCAAAACTGTGAAATACCGGAGTTAAAAATTTCATTTGATACCAAAAGGTGATAATCCAAAGTTTTACAAAACCCAGTTTGATAAAAACCAATTACAACTATCATAAACTTCCACAAGTTTATGCCCAACAAAGTACAAACATACAATTCTTAGTGACGTCATTGTTTGGTACAACTATCCCAAAATGGTTACACATTTACGTAATGTAAACCAACCTATATCAACCTTCCCCAAAAGAATATATCCACACTCGACGTCCTCTTTCTCGTGATCAGCGAGACTAATCCTTAGCACCTGGGGGGGGGGTTAAGGAAAAACAAAGATAAAAGAAAGGGGGTGAGCTAAATCTCAATAAGTTACTAATGCAACTACATGACATGCTATGATGCAAGAAGCAATAAGCAATAATAAATATCACATAGCACATAGCATTTATCACATAACAGATAGCAGCGGAAATAAAGGATCGCTGCACAGCTTCAATAATCAACAAATCATCATCTTCATAATAGCATGAAAGCCGAAGAGAAAACCCCGGTACCGAAACCAATAACCATAAAAGTGTCACAAAGGACAAGGCCAATCTGGAAAAGGGTATAGAAGGGGGCAAAACAATGGTCAACATTATAATGGACTTGGCTTTGCCGTTATAATCTTTCCCATCGCCCGATGCAACAAATATGCTAGCTGGGCTTCCAAATAAATTCTAAGTAATAATAATTTAGCATGAACAAACAACTTAAGGTTCCAAAGTAGGGAACCAATCCAAGAAGTCACCAAGAAAGTGAAATGAACTAACAATAACCAATTAAGGTGCTCTAATAATTTCCACAATAATAACACCAATCCCTTATCACATTTGATCACAAAGGATCCAGTTAACTCAAGAACACAAGCAAAACTATTCACTCATCTCGAAGAGCTCAATGAGAGCTTTAAAATGATAGTTTATTCGTCCAAAACGGAGTTCGGATGAGAAAGTTATGGAGGAAACAATTTTAGAAGAAAAGGAAGAATATACCAGAGTCCCAGCTTGGCACGACCGTGCCTAAGAAAGTGGCACGACCGTGCCAATCATGACGGAAGGAAAGGGAATTTTGGCGCGACCGTGCCTAAGAAAGTGGCACGACCGTGCCAATCATGACGGGAGGAAAGTGAATGTTGCACGACCGTGCCAAATAAAGGAGCACGACCGTGCCAGAAGAACAATGCCCAGATTCTTCCTGGGTTCACCAATTTCGAACCAAAACACAACCTTCACTAAATGCTCAAAATCAAAGCTTTCAAACTAGATTCCAAGGTACTAAAACCACATCGAAACATCAAGGGAACCTAAACAACACCACCTAACAACTCAAAACAAGATTTAAACCCACATTCACATATTCACCATTTTTAACCCAAAACCCCAAATAAATCCCAAATAAATTGCAACCTCATCCAAACTTCACATATAACAACCCAAGCATAATATAACTATGATATGAACATTTTAGCATAAAATATGGGGGAAAAGCAACTTACTTGATAAATCTCAAAGTTGACGGAATTCAATTCTTTTTGGTTCTACGCGATCCTATCGACGATCTAAACAAGGTTCATGTTTTAAGAAATGAGAGATTACAAGAGGAAGATGAAGAAAATGAAGAGAGAAGGAGAGAAAGAAAAACTTACCACAATTGCTAGAGAGAGAGGGAGATGGCTGGAAAGTGATGGTGAGGAGTGAGGGAGGAGAGGGGAGTAGGGAGGGAGTAGATGAAGAATTATTCAAAATGTTACACTCTGGCCCCTTCCCCAACTACTAACACAATTACTTACACTCCCGACTAACAATTAAGACTTAACACTTCCACACTAGCCCAAATATCTCGAATAAAATGCTAGGCATAAATATTATAACACATAAATTGCACACATAATTAATTAAATAAATAATAATTTAAATAAATAAATAAGCAAATAATTAAATAATAATCATTTAATTACTAATAAAATAGAGCCTAGATTTCGGGTCGTGACACTGACGCCAGAGGCGCGCACTTCCTGCTTTGGGGGCGGGAGGCGCGCGCGCCTGGCTCCTCCTGTCGGAGGCGCGCGACTCAGAGAAGGCAATTTTGACAGAATGGACTAGAAAGTCAGCCCTATCATTCAGTTTAGTCCCTGGACTTAATGAAGTCAGTCAGGAACTTAACGGAAGTGACAGAAACTAACGAGAAACACTTAAAATAGGGAGGAACACAAGATCAAATGTGCAATCGGGGTGAGCGGTCCAAGGCGGGGTGTCTACACCTTCCATCTTCCTTTTCCCAGTCACCCCCTCATCAAGCGGTGCAAGTTGAGTCAACTTAGTCTCCAACTCGAGTCATAGAGTCTCTTTCTTTCTCAAACACCTGCATGAGGTATATGGGACTATAACCTTACGCCTCAACCTCCTTAGAGTATGTCTCATCTACCCCAAAGTATTGTGGTAGCAGTCCAAGTATTCTCGAGATAGGAATATGTCACGGGTCCGCTGTATACAGAAAAACACTGGCATGAGAGTATAAGACCAGTATCGCTGAAGAAGCACGACAACCCCAGCATCCATCGGAAGCATCCTGACGGTAACCTTGGCCCTGGTGTCATCCCACAAAGAAGGAATAATCTGAGGCATCCTGTACTGACGACAAACCCGCACATCATAATAATAAGTGAGATGTACCCATCTGCGCCATGTAGGTTACCCATGCAGCTCGAGACATCCCCACAAATGGCTCCACCACGTTATTACTCTGACAAGCATAGGGTGGTATCTTTCCAATAAGCTCCTCCAAGACTCTTAATCTCTCTTGCAACCACATATACAATAGCCGAGTAATGGCTCTGGACATCACACGAGAACTAGCAGCCAACTCTGAAATACCATAGAAAGTCTCCTCAAGCAAAACAGGGATGATACTACGACCAGTCCTAGCCTGATCCACCATGTCTATAGAACCCATTGTCGCAACCCGTAGGTAGGGAGGAAATAAGACCAAGGCAAAGACACAAAGGGCGAGGCAATCCAGAGCCACCTCGGAGTCCTCCACACTATTCAGAAATCTTATGGGAAGCGCACAGATGTCAATATCAGGACCCAAGAACAAACCTTCTACCTCTTATACAGGGATCCTGAGCAGTTTGGAAACTCGGGTCCTTAGAGATACCTGATACTGCGGTATGGCTACACGATCTGTCACCCTTCCACCACAAAGTGCCATAAAGTCTTCATACGTGGGAGTAATCTCATTATAATAGAAGTTAAAAACGTGGGTGTCCTCGTCTCAAAACTTGGCTGCAGCACACACCATATTCTGTTGGTTTTCGAAGTAACATGCGCAGCGGAAAATAGCATTTAAAATTTTATGAAACCCAAAGCCCATAGATCCATTCATATGATTAAATCAAATACTGGCAATATGAAGCCCAGGAGATAGCCGTACCACCCAATGTAAACACATAACCCGTAGTACTTCTCCTCTTATCAAGATCACTTGATGCCAAATCCACATCAACATAAACCGCTAACAGGACATCCTTGCTTAAGAAACATAGAGGCTTACCAGTAGTACCCTTTATGTAACGAAGGATCCATTTAACCGCTTCCCAATGTTGCTTCCCTGGATTGCCCATGAACCGGCTGACTATTCCCACTGCATGTGCAATGTCCGGCCTTGTACACACCATAGCATACATTAGACTCCCCACTGCCGAAGCATATGTAGTCTTACCCATCTTGTCACGCTCCTCTTTGCCCTTAGGTGAATCTTTTTCGGATAGCTTAAAGTGCATACCCAATAGTGTACCTGTTGGCTTTGCCTCTTTCATGCAAAATCTTGCCAAGACCTTCTCGACGTACTCTGCTTGTGAAAGAACCAACTTACCCGACTCCCTATCCCGGTCAATCCGCATGCCCAAGATTTTTCTGACCTCCCCCAAATCCTTCATCTCGAACCGCTCTGACAACTGTGCCTTCAATCTGTTTACCTCTCTACTACTAGAGCCCGCTATTAGCATGTCATCCACATATAACAGCAAGATTATGTACCCGTTGTCAGTGTTCTTGAAGTAGCAACAATGATCCGTCTCACATCTGATAAAATCGATGTCATGCATGAATCCATCAAGCTTTCTATACCACTGCCTAGGAGCTTGTTTAAGGCCATACAAGCTCTTAGTCAACCTGCAAACCAGTTCCTCATTACCCTTAGACAAGTATCCCTCTGATTGTAGCATGTAAATTTCTTCCTCCAAATCCCCATGAAGAAAGGCCGTCTTTACATCCATCTGATCCAGCAACAAATTATCTTCCACTACTATCCCCAGAACCATTCTGATAGTGGTCATCTTCACAACAAGAGTGAAGACCTCGTTGTAGTCAATACCATATATTTGTAGTCAATGCCTTCTTCCCCTTAGGCAGTTTAATCAACTCCCAAGTTTTATTGGCCTTTAATGAGTCCATCTCATCATCCTTCACAGCTTTCCACTTATCACCAAATGAACTACGAACAGCCTCCGTATAATACTCCGGTTCACCACTATCTGTTAAGAAAAAATAGTAATTCGAAGGAGAATACCTATCAGGAGATCCACGCAATCTGCTGGATCTGCGCAGCGGAATATCCGGTCTTGGAGTATGTGGTTCATCTTCAGTGACCCTCTGATCATGGTCATCATGAACCGTCCTGCTCCCACCCGAGTCTAGAATATCTACCTCAACAACCTCTGGTTCCAAACTAATCCCATCAGATGCCCTTTTTTTGTCCTTGTACAAAACCTATTCATTGAATATGACATCCCGACTAAAAATAACCTTATGATTTTGGTCATCCCAAAACTTATACCCGAAGTCATCCCCACCATAACAATTAACGTACACTTTACAGATTTAACATCTAATTTAGTTCTATCAGCAGAATAAATATGAACATATGAAGCACAGCCAAATATACGAAGAAAGGAAAAATTTACCTCCTTGCCACTCCATGCTTCCTCTGGAATTTCATTCCCCAATGGTACCGATAGACCCCTATTGATCAAGAAAGTCGCTGTGTCAACTGCATATGCCCCGAACATCTTCGGAAGTCCACACTTCAACCTCATACTTCTAGCCCGCTCGATCAATGTCCTGTTCATCCTTTCTGCTACCCCGTTTTGTTGAGGTGTGCCCTTTGGTGTCTTTACTATACAAATACCATTCGCTGTACAATATTCCTTGAACTCCCCGAGCTCATACTCCCCACCATTATCAGACCTCAAGCTTTTAGCTTAAGACCCATCTGATTCTACACCAAGGCCTTCCATTTCTTAAACACCTCGAATGCCTCATCTTTGTGTTTTGAAGAAATAAACCTAGACCTTCCTTTTCGAATCATCAATAAACGACATGTAGTATGACGCACCACCTAGATAAGGTACCGGGGCCGACCTCCACAAATCTGTGTGAACCAATTCCAACTTTGCTTCCCTCAAAGCCCTACCTGTCCTCGAGAAATTGCTTCTGGCCTGTTTGCCAAACACACAATCTTCGCAGATCCCTACGTTGATTGTCTTCAAACCCGGTAGTGATCCCTTTGAGAAAAGTACTTTCATCCCCTTCTCACTCATGTGACCCAATCGACAGTGCCACAAATCCGTATCACCCTTGGCTGACGCCACCGCGATACTATCCTTGGTGTTATTCGCCAAATATAATGTCCCCTCTTTATTAACACGAGCGATCTCTGAATCCTCCTTGGTAATAACCCAGTTCCTGCAGCTAAAAGTTACCTTGTAACCTTCTTCATCATGCTGCCCAACTGATAACAGGTTCTTTTTCAAACCCAGAATGTGTCTGACCCTGTGTAGATGTAAGACCTTCCCGTTCGATGCTCCTATTCTGACATCCCCCTTCCCCTTGATTTCCAAAGGCTCTCCATCCACCAGATAGACCTTTCCGAAATCACTGGAAGTACAATTTTCCATCTCCTATGCATGCCCGCATGAGTGGAATGATGCCCCCGAATCCATCACCCATGATTCTAGCGTACTACTAATACTTAGAACCAGTACATCTCCACCCGAGTTACTACATTCACTGATTTATCCCCTCGCATGGGACAATCCTTCTTGTAGTCTCCTAACTCCTTATTATGATAGAACTGTACTGATCCCTTGGCAACCCTTGGTACATTCTTGTTCTCCCTAGGCCTGTACTCACCACCTCCTACGTTTTCCCTTGATTCGGTTCTCCCCTTGTTGCTAGTACCTGGCTTTCCCCTGCTAGTTGTAGCTAAAGCCGATCCTTAAGTAAATGGTGTCCCCAACTTCTTCAGACGATTTTCCTCTCCTAAAAAAAAGTCCTAAACATCATCATACTTCAATTTGTTCTTACCTGCTAAAGCATTTAACGCCGTCACCGTTCCGCTCCAACTTCATGGTAAGGATGCTAGCAATTGACAAGCATGAACCTCATTCCCAAACTTAATATCCAACGCCGCCAATGAGTCTATAACATCCATAAACTCATCGATGTTTTTAGCTATGGATCCTCCGTCTTGCATTTTGAGATTACCCATCTTGCATATCAAATCAACCTTATTTGCAGCAGATGGAGTTTCAAATCTCTCAGTAAGATAATCCAATAGCTCCTTGGTGGTTTTCGCCTTCTTGGTAGTCTTCGCGATCCACTTTGACAAAGTAGATCGAACCACCCCTAGGTCTTTCCGATCTATAAGATCCCAATCTTCCTGTTTTTCGCTTTCCGGCTTGACTCCTGTTAAGGGCTTATAGAGATCTTTGTTGTACAAGAGATCCTCTATTTTCATCTTCCAAAACCCATAGTCAGACCCATCGAATTTCTCCACCGCTTGTTTATCCTTGCCCATTCTTGATTGCTTGATAAACCTGGATCGCTAAACTGGAGCTCTAGATACCAGTTGTTGTGGAAAAGCCCTCCAAACACCCAAGCAAATCGCAAGAAAAACCCAGCACCACAAACAAGCACAAGAAATAAAGAAACAAAGCAAAAGACAAAGGAACACAAGAACTTGTTTACCCAGTTCGTCAATATGTTTGACTAAGTCTGGGGGCACTACCAAGCCAGGATCTTGCACTATAATATGTTAAATCTGAGTTACAATGAGTATGGGGGCGGAACATTGCTTAAATATGCACCGTAGAATAAGACATAAACCTAAACACAAGAAAAATCCCGAAAATACTACCCAATCCTGAATTCCCGTCTGCGGCACCGAGCGCCCGCTCGGTAGGTACCGAACGCCCGCTTACCTCTCGCCAAAAACCAATTCCTTCTGATCAAAACCGAGCGCTTGTCTGGTTGTACCCGAGCGCCCGCCTGGTCTCCTGGCAGATTTTCTTCTCTTTGTTTCCTTGCGATCTCTATTCCAACAGTAATTACGTTTCCAATGACCAATTTCTTGACAATGGAAACAAATTGCATCCTTTTGTGAATGGGGTTTTGCCTCTGGAGCCTTGGAAACCTTTGCCTTGCTTATCTTGGGTTTGATAACTTTCTTACCCTTTCCTTTGGCACTAGCCTTCTTCCCATCATGAACCATGAGCACAGGAGAACCTTTCTCCACAATCTTCATCTCCGTGGTTTTAAGCATATTATGCAACTCGGAGAGATTCTTGTCCATCCCATGCATGTTATAATTCATCACAAACTGATTATAACATTTAGCCAATGAATTAAGAATGAGATCCTTGGCTAGCTCCAATGGAATTGGATAGCCAAGTTTCTCAAACTGCTCTATATAGCCTTTCATTTTAAGCATGTAAGGACTCACTTGTTGCCCTTCACTCATTTTGCAAGAAGTGAATGCAACAATGGTCTTGTACCTCTCTTGCCTAGCTTGCTATTGAAACATGTCTCTTAACTCCACGCCTATCTCATAGGCTTCCAAATGTTCCAAACTTTTTTGGAGTTTTGAGCACATAGTAGCAAGCATGAGACAACTTACATCTCTAGAATCATTACAATGTTTCTTGTAATTGTCTCTTTCTGTCCTAGGGGCAGTGGCTTCGGGTTCAGCAGGAAGAGGCCCATCGAGAATGTACAATTTATCTTCTTACCTTAGAACTATTCTTAGGCTACGGATCCAATCCATAAAGTTCGTACCATTCTCTTGGAGCTTATCCTTCTCAAGGATCGATCGCAACGAAATTGATTGAGTGTTGGTTGCCATTACCTACAATTATGCAAAAAAAAAAAAAAAAAAAAAAATTAATAAGTACCAATTTCATTAAAGAAATAAACAATGTATTTTTCCAAAAAATACTCCCACTAAATTATACAACCTTCTTATACATCCAATGTATTATATAATTTAAATGGGCTAAGATCCAACTTTAATTTAATTTCAAGTACGCTTTGGCACACCGCTCAAAATCAAATTAATTAGGTAGAGAAATATGTCAATCATATCCCATATGACTCTTAGATCCTTTTCTGAGATTCTTTAAGAAATCCAATTTTGAAAAGCATGTTAAATCTCATCTTTTGCCTTAAGCCCAAAACTGTTTTGACGCTTAATTAAGTCCAACCATTTTAAACGTATAGGAAACTCTTATTCACTCATCTTGCTCATACATGAATGAAATTAATATACTTCTCTTTGGCGAACCAATATTAAAGTCACCCATGTACTTACAAGTGTTTTAATCATGGCATGGCAAGGGGACTTAAATTTTTCTTGAAGGTTTATCACATATAGCATACAACACATTTATGAGAACCTAATATAAACATGTTACGCATCAAGTTTATCCACGAAATTAATGATCATTAATTTAAGCATAATATTTATGTGTCATTAGTTTCTCTATAATTATAAGGATGAAACTCTTTGAACTTTGGTTATCATCTCCAAATCAAGACAACAAGAAGTGCGGCCGAACTAAGCCATAAGGAAACCACAATTCCGCACTAATTCAAGAAACCAAGAAAGTAGTCCATGTGGCCGAAACTAAGCAATAGATGGTCTCGATGAACGTAGGCCAATTTCATTCACAATTCCACATGGATCTCCAATCTTTGAATCAAGAACTTTATTTCTCAATTTTAGCAATTATGAACTCTTCATAATTCTAACTTCATTTTATCTTTGAATCTTTGATTTGCGATCAAGTTTGGGAAACACAGTCTCGATGAACGTAGACTAGCCATCGAAACCTTGATCCAATCTCAGAATCACAAGACTAAAACAAATAGGAAAATTAAACCCCGAGATCCAAACCCAAACCTCATGCCCGATCCCCCGAACCAGACCAGAAGGTCCGGTCGGGTCTCTGCATAGGTCCGGTCGGACCTACCTCCGAAAAATCCCAGATTTTAAAAAATTCAAAATTTTGTCTCAAAATTGTTTTCCCGATTCAATTAGGATTTGGTGTTCTTGATGATCCAATCATCATGAACATCAGAACCTTGAATGAACAATTCATGAATCCTTAGATTATCAAAAATTTGATCCAATCAAAAATTGATAACCCAAACAATTTTAAATCCACCATAATTTTTTTTGTGATTGAATAGTGAGATTAAAGTTTATGAAAAAATAAACCACATAAAATTATATAAAACATAAACATCACAATCCCAATATTCATATCATGCTAGGCACATAAACAAGCAATTTTTATACACACAACATGATCTAGTATTGAAATAATCAAACATGAACGGGGCTCTGATACCAGTGTTGGGTTTCGAAGTAACATGTGCAGCGGAATTAATCATTTAAGTTTTTTAGTAAACCCAAAGCCATGGATCCATTCATATGATTATATCAAATACTTGCATAATGAATACTAGAATACTAACCCTTGATGACTTTGATTAACAACCTTGAATTCGGTGGAGGCTTGAAAACTTGATCACGAACAAAGCAAGAACACGAACTTTAAAGATGATGAGTTTCACCCTCTAGCGGTATCTACACCACGAATGAATATCAAGAACACTTGATCTTGGTTGCTAGACCAAATTGAGAAACACGCTTTCTCAATTGTATTTTGACTATATGGAATTATGTGATGATCTTCTTTGTTCTTCAATCTAGGGATTTCTTAGAACAAACTAATCATCTCAAAAACTCTTTGGAGGAACTCAATATGTTATCACAATTGTTAGGACTGATTAGGGAAACTAGAGGCTGTTTATATACTTGTTACACATATTCCAAATAAGTAACAAGTGTCTAAACCCGTAAAAAAACGGAATAGGAAGTCTAAACCCGGGTACTTAAGGTGGTCCGGCCGGGTCCTTAGCATGGTCCGACCGGACCCTCCCCTTTTTCCAGTTTCCAGTTTTCTCCTCTAAATCCCTAAAAACCCTCAAAGGTCCTTCGACCCAAAATTCCAATTAAGTCCTTTTTAGATTCGTTCTTTTGTGTGTGACCCTCTAGGATTATACTAATTTGGTAATGGGTTAAAACATGAACACATAAGATATGATAAGGTTCTAGCAAACCGTCATACCTACCCAATTAGTATAACTAGATACAAGTTCGCATTCCATTTAGAACATGTCACAATCCCTTTGTCCACGATGTCATTGAACACAAGTTATGGTCAACAAGTCAACTTGTTTTGTTCAATACTTTCTCGATTCCGAATATGTTGATAATCCAAATGACATTGATCCAATCAATTCATTTGAGTCCGGCCGAACATTTTCATAAACATCATTCCTACGAGAGGCCCAAGCTTGACATCTCTCCGAAGAGGGACAAATCCATTTAGGTTATTATTCTTCCTTACGTGAATACGATTATGCCAATCATACCCTTTATAACTTCCCGGTTAAAGGTAGCGTTTGAATATGTCAAACATAATGTTCATCAAGTGGAAGACTATAATAACTTCATGTCTAAGGATTCATATGACATAACTAATATGAGATATATATATTCGACATAGACCATGATAAAGATCTCATAAAGCGGGTCATGTCTAGTACTAAACAAGTGCCCATAAATCTAACATAATCATCCCATGATCATTTAGCCTTTACACTAGTGCTTAACAAGTACTAGGGACGGAGATTATTATAAGTAAACATGAACAACAATAATAATCAAAACATCTCTTTATTAATTTGAATAAATGATAACAATTACAACGTTTATTAAACGTGCCTAGGGCACCAACACCAACAGATTATACTAAGTTGGCAACGAGTCCGAACCAGTCAAACCTCATAAGTCATAAGCGAACTCTAGCAAGCCATTATGACTGCCCAATTAGTATAACTTTGAAATCCAAAGTTTCCTAATAGAACATAACACAATCTCTTTGTTACACGCTGTCTATTGAACGTAAGCCATAGTCAATGGTCAACTTACTTTGTTCAATGCTTTCTTGATCCGGAATGTATTGATTATACAAATGATATGGGATGTCCAAGCCTCTCTAGATGCTCAAAGTGGGCCTTCATATTTAAAACATGAGGACCCACTACCTATCCTTCACTCATCTTACATGAGATCAGGGCAGCAATAGTGTCAAACCATTCTTGCCTTGCTTGTTCTTGAAATACATCTTTCAATTCAACAACTAAGTCATATGCCTCCAAGTGTTCAAGAGTCTTCTGAAGCTCAGGACACATGGCAGCAAGCATGAGACAACCCACCTCACGAGAATCACTTTTGTGCTTCTTGTACGCGTTTCTCTCATCCTTAGGGGTAGAGGGTTCAAGTTCCACTTCAGGAACGGGTTCATCAAGAATGTATAGCTTGTCTTCATGCCTTAGAACAATTCTAAGGCTACAGGTCCAATCCATGAAGTTAGCACCATTATCTTTAAGCTTTTCCTTCTCAAGCACAGATCGCAATGATAGTGAATTTGTATTTTGAGCGTTAATCTACAATTATGCAAACATGTAATCACATATAAGTACCAACTAAATTAAAGATATTATAAATATTAGTATTTCACAAATACTCCCACTAAATTATATAACCTTCATATACATCCAATGTATAATATAATTTAAATGGGTTAAGATCCATATTTCATTTAATTTTACGTCCGCGAGGGAAGGAATCATAAAATTAAACTATTTAGGTACATAACTCCTTATCAATCAAATCGTATATGACTCTTAGATCTTTTATGAGATTATTTCACGACATCTTATGTCATGCATGTTTTAATCTCATCTGGGCCTTAGGCCCAAAACACTTTTGATAGCCTAATTAAATCAACCCACTTTAAACACATAGGAACCACTCTTTCACTCATCTTGTTTATACATGGATAAAATCAAATCACCTCCCGAGGGTTAGAGCGCGCATGAAAGTACCCATGTAATCCCAAGTGTTTTAATCATGGGTTGGCACGTGACTTAAATTTTAAAGAAGGTTCATACACAAAAATTTAATCAACTAACTGAATTAATTTATGTGACATTAGTTGCGCTAGTTATAGGATTAAAGTTTGAAACATTGAGATTACGAAAATCTTAAACTCCTTTAAAATTCTGATCTCAATGTCTGGACTTCTGAACTTAAATCTGTTTCAGGAAACACGGTTTGAAAAACCAGCCATCTGAAATGGATCAAAATCATCATTGTCCAAACCATCCGCAGAGCATCTTGAAATTGAGAAAACAAACCGTACGGTCGAAACTAAGCCAAAAGGCATCCACATTCCCATACTAGGATCAAGAAACCAAGCAACTTCTCTATACGGTCGAAACTAAGCCAAAAGGCATCCACATTCCCGTATAGATCGGATAGTTGTCTCAAGACCTTTCATTATCTCTTAATCTCATAGATTACATCAGTTCTAAAATATTTAGGACTCTGATTTCTGAAGTTACTCTGAATTCTTGATAGAAAACTGTTTCAAGAAAACGGTTTCGAAAACCAGCCGTGTGAAACCAGTTTCTGTTTCCAGATTCGAATTCTGTAAACAATTTACAGAACAATCTGGACACCAGAAGACAAAGCAACTTTCTGGAAATTGGACCACGAGCCGTACGGCTGGGCTCGCGGCGTACGCTTGCCGTGCCGCCGTGCCGCCGTACGGTGCCAAGTTCCAGAATCCCAGATTATCCAGTTTTCAGAAATTCGATCAATCCCTTATCGTATTTATACATAATCAAATTACAGAAATACGAAAAATACAGAATACAAATTTTAACCCATCTAAATCATACAAACAATAACCAAATTATTCCTCATACAAATTAGATCAATATTATCAACAATTATAATCCAATTATAACATGATAATCTAAGCATGTGATCATATATATCAATCGAATTAATATTACAACCACATAATCCAATCATCAATTAGCATGTAAATTATGTATCTCATATAAAATTCATCACATAAATTCATCTTGTTCATGATGATACATATTAAATAATTGCATTAAATAATTATATATTGAGAATATTAGAATTATTGATCATCAACGGGGCTCTGATACCACTGTTGGGTTTCGTGCAATCATGCGCAGCGGAAGAAAGACATGAATAAAACCCAATAGCCAAGATGCGCTATGAACAATAATTCATAATATCAAGATGAAAGAAACTAACCCTTGTAGATCGAGATAAAACTTGGATTAGACATTAAGAGAAACGCCCTCTATCTGTGATCCACACAACGAACAGATTTCAAGAATGCCTTCTTGAACTTGACTGCTAGGCCTTTGGTTTGAAAAACGATGTTGAAGAACGTTTCTTCAAAGCTCCCAATGATTATTGTGAATTGATGATTGAGAATAATCAATCATAATAACCCAAGAATATAATGTGTATTTTCTTTCTCAAAGAAAGAGTTTGGAATTGATCAAATCAATGTTATGGGAATAATTCCCGTCAGTCCACCTTATATACAAGGGGTGTTGAAAATCCTTTAGGACTTAGGTCTACTTATCCAACAAGAATTGACTTAAAATAATCTGGTTTACGGGAAGGCAGCCGTACGGCTTGATTGAAGGCGTACGAGGCTCATCCAGCCGTACGGTGGCCTTGTCCAGTTTCTTCGTTTTTCGCTCCTTTTATTTATCCGTTCTATTCGTGTGACCCAATAGGATTATACTAAGTTGGCAACGAGTCCGAACCAGTCAAACCTCGTAAGTCATAAGAGGACTCTAGCAAGCCATTATAACTGCCCAATTAGTATAACTTTGAAATCCAAAGTTATAGAACATAACACAATCTCTTTGTTACACGATGTCTATTGAACGTAAGCCATAGTCAATGGTCAACTTACTTTGTTCAATGCTTTATTGATCCTGAATGTATTGAAAATACAAATGATATTGATCTAATCAATTCACTTGAGCACGGCCATGAATTTCATCAATACCATTCATCGAGTGGCCAAAGCTTGACATCTCTCTTGACGAGGAACAAATCCTATATTGACTTAATACTCTTCCCTACATGATTCCAATTACACCAATCGTATTCTTTATAACTACCCGGTTAGGGGTAATGTTTGAATATGTCAAACGTAATGTTAATTATGTGGAAGACTGTAATAACCTCAGGTCTAGAGATTCCAGTGATATAACTATATGAGACTTAATTATGACACTGTGACCATGACATAAATGTCATAGGGGTCAGTCCAGTATTTGTTCTCCAACAAATACCCATAAGTCTATTTGAATCCCATACACATTGTCACGACCCGAAATCTAGGCTCTATTTTATTAGTAATTAAATGATTTTTATTTAATTATTTGCTTATTTATTTAATTAAATTATTATTTATTTAAATAATTATGTGTGCAATTTATGTGTTAGAATAATTATGCCTAGCATTATATTTGGGTCATTTGGGTTAGTGTAGTGTTATTGGGTCTTAGTTGTTGGTGGGGAGTATTGAGTTGGGTAGTATTAGAGGAGGGGTCTTTGTGTAAGTTTTAAATCATACTCCTACCCTCTCCCTACACCTCCTTCTCCCTCATACACTCCATCTCCCTCACCCTACTCCCTCCCATTCCCAGCACAACTCCCTCTCTCTAGCTTTGGTAAGCATTTCTTCTCTTTCCTTCTCTCTTCTTTTTCTTCATCTTCTTCTTGTTATCATTCATTTCTTAAAACGTGAAACATGTTTAGATCGTCGATAGGATCGTAGGAAGCCAAAAAGAATCGAAATCCATCAACTTTGAGAAAATCCAAGTAAGTTACTTTTCCCCCATTTTGATGCTAAAATGTTCATATCATGTTTATATGATGTTTGATGTGTTATATTTGAAGTTTGGTTGAGTTTTGAATTTATTGGGAATTTATTTTGGGTTTTGATCAAAAATGGTGAAATCTTGAATGTTGGGTTTGATTCTTGATTTTGGTTATTAAATGTTGTTGTTGTATGAGTCTTTTAAGACTTATTTGTTGTGTTGGTACATTAGCATACTAGTTGGAATGTTGGATTTTGGTTGAAATGTGTTTTGGGTTTGAAAATGGAAGAACCCATGTTGTTCTTCCCGATTTCTGGAAATTCAGAAGATTGGGCGGCCGCACAAAATTGTATGGGCGACCGCACATCTATCTGAAAGCTTTTGTTCTTGTTTTGAGGCTTTTTGGGCGACCGCACAGTCCACTTTGGGCGGCCGCACAGAACCCCTGAAAGTTTACATTTGTTAAATTTGTGTGAATGAAGGATGCGTTTTGCTCTAAGTCTTGGGTGTCCTTCTAGTTGACCTTAGTGATCATTGTAGTACACTTTAGTGATAGAATTGGGTCCTTTGTGATCAAGTTTGTGTTTGAAATTCATTAATGGTTAATTTGGATTTTGGAGCACCCTTATTGTGTATTGTTGGTTCATTTCATCTTCTTGGTGATTATTTGGCATGATTCCCTACTTTGGAATCCTTTGTTGTTTATCGTGCTAGTATTTTATTACTTAGCCTTTACGTGAAAGTCCAGCTGGTATTTCGTGTGTGTTTGGGCGATGCGAAACATTATGATGGCACGGCCAAGTCCATTGTGATGTTGACCATTGTTTTGCCCCATTATTACCCTCCTCCAGATTGGCCTTGGATGTGAGAAGAGCTAGCTCCTTTGTGTGCATTTTAGCTTCTTAGAGCATGACTTTGTGGCATGTCTCCCGTCCCTTGTGACACTTCATTTGGTTATTGGTTCCGGTACCGGGGTTTTCTCTTCGGCTTTCATGCTATTATGAAGATGATGATTTGTTGATTATTGAAGCTGCGCAGCGATCCTTTATTTGGATGTTCCGGTTTGGAAAACCTTGGCTATATCCTTTGTTATGTGTTTATTTCCGCTGCTATCTGTTATGTGATAAATGCTTTGTGCTATGTGATATTTATTATTGCTTATAGTATATTGCATCATAGCATGTCATGTAGTTGCATTAGTAACTTATTGAGATTTATCTCACCCCCTTTTCTTTTATCCTTGTTTTTCCTTAACCCCCCCCCCAGGTGCTAAGGATTAGTCTCGCTGATCACGAGAAAGAGGACGTCGAGTGTGGATCCATTCTTTTGGGGAAGGTTGTTATAGGTTGGTTTACATTATATAAATGTGTAACCTTTTTGGGATAGTTGTACCAAACAATGACGCCATTAAGAATTGTATATTTGTATTTTGTTGGGCATAAACTTGTGGAAGTTTATGATAGTTGTAATTGGTTTTTATCAAACTTGGTTTTGTAAAACTTTGGATCATCATCTTTTGGTATTAAATGAAATTTTTAACTTCGGTATTTCATAGTTTTGGTTTTAAGTTGACGTCCAGCTCGCGGTCTCGGGCCCGCGGGGTCCGGGGTCGCGACAGTTGGTATCAGAGCTATGGCATTAGCTCTAAGTATAAGTCTAGGTGGATTAGTATGACCTAGGTGGGTAGTAGTGTGCGGAGTGATTAACGGTTGATGTTTTATGCAGGTACTTGTTACAATGGTTCGTAGAAGGAGTGGTGAAGGTAGTACCGGTAAAGCAAATCAGAATGATACAAGGGAAGAAGCCCGTGCTATGTTTCAAGGCATGTTTGAGGCGGCCATGAAGGCCATACATGATCAAGGTCCGAGGGTAGAACAAGCACCACCCCGCTATGGATTGGAGCAATTTCTGAAACTGAAACCGGTTGAATTCAATGGGGAACCCGATGTAAGGAAAGCTGAGTTGTGGATTGAGTCTATGGAGAAGATTTATGATGTGTTTGGGTGAACGGATGAGGACAAGGTCCGGTTCGCGGCTTACAAACTTGTGGGAGCCGCCGAGCATTGGTGGAAAGGTGTTAAAGCTACTCGGGATGATACTCACACGGTGTATGCGTGGGAGTTGTTCGTGCGCAAATTCAAGGAGCATTTCATTCCGGTGGTTGATCAAAACCGAAAGGAGATCGAGCTACTCAACTTGGAGCAAGGTGCGTTGTCTATAGCACAATACACAGCTAAGTTCATAGAATTAGCCCGGTATTGCGACTATTTGGTGAGGACCGAGGAACAAAAAGCTATGAGATTCATTCGGGGATTGAAGACCTCCATCCGTACTCAACTGATTGCTCAACGGATTGTGACTTTCCAAGATGCGGTGGACCGAGCCTACTTAATAGAGCAATATATTGGGGAGCATAAAAGGAAGACCAAGGTAGCTAACCCGAGCAAGCCGAGAGGGCAAAGCAAGCCACAACACCGTTCCGATAATAGAGGTAACTTTGGGGGACAATCTCAGTTCCGAGGGCAACCGATCCCAAGGAACCCGGGTACCACTTCCGGGAACCAAGGGAGCCAAATTAGGAGGCTTTGTTCGTATTGTCAAAAGGAAGGTCATTCTGAAGACCGTTGTTGGAAGAAGCAAGGAAGGTGCACCAATTGTGGTCAAATGGGTCACTTTGTAAAAGATTGCCCGAGAGGTAGAGTACAAGCATCCGGGTCAGGAGTTGGTAATAATCAGGGTCAGAAAAGGGATGCTACCGGGAAGCCCAAAATTCAAGGAAAGGTTTATGCCATGAATCAACAACAAGCTACCGATGATCCATCCGTTATTGGAGGTATTGTTTCCGTGTCTAATGTGAGCGCACGAGCGTTAGTAGATCCAGGATCATCTCATTCATACATTTCTGTGCAATTTGCTTCCATGTTAAATGTTGCATTCGAGTCTTTACCGTACGTTCTAGAGGTGTCGACCCCTATAGGAGAATGCTTGATTCTGATCGAGTCTTTCGTGCTTGTGATGTGGTTATTTGTGGTCGAGTCCTTTGTGCAGATTTGGTAGTTCTTCCTATCCAAGACTTTGATGTCATTTTGGGTATGGATTGGTTGAGCAAGTTTCATGCTTCCGTTGATTGCCGTAAGAAAACTGTTACTTTTTCTATTCCCGATGTGCCTAAATTTTTGTTTGAGGCTAGTCCTCTGAGTGGAAAGGTTCGCTTAATTTCTTTTATAAAAGCGAGAAAATTATTGCATAGTGGTTGTGAGGGGTATTTGGCTAGTGTTCTTGATACTAGGAAGGAATCCCCTAGTTTTGATAGTGTTCGGGTAGTTCGGGAATTTCCCGATGTTTTTTCTACCGAGTATGATATGCCTCCCGATCGTGAGATTGAGTTTTGTATAGATCTTTTGCCGGGTACGGCTCCAATTTCGAAAGCACCTTATAGGTTAGCCCCCGCAGAGTTGAAGGAGTTAAAGGTTCAGTTGCAAGAGTTGCTTGATCGAGGGTTTATCCGCCCTAGTGTTTCCCCGTGGGGAGCACCGGTTTTATTTGTGCGGAAGAAAGACGGTTCCTTGAGATTGTGTATAGATTACCGGAAGTTGAATCAGGTTACAGTGAAGAACAAGTATCCTCTACCGCACATCGATGATTTGTTTGATCAGCTTCAAGGGTCCGTGGTTTTCTCTAAACTTGATTTGAGGAGTGGGTACCATCAGTTGAAGGTTCGATCGGAGGATATTCCGAAGACTGCTTTTCTCACTCGGTATGGTCATTATGAGTTCTTGGTTATGCCGTTTGGGTTGACGAACGCGCCGGCTGTGTTTATGGATTTGATGAACCATGTTTTCCATCCCTATCTTGATTCGTTCGTGGTAGTCTTCATCGACGACATTCTTGTTTATTCAAAATCTCGAGAGGAACATGATCAACACTTGAGGACAGTTTTATCCGTTCTTGCGAGGGAGAAATTGTTTGCGAAGTTTAGTAAATGCGAATTTTGGCTCGAGAAGGTGTCATTTCTGGGTCATGTGATTTCGAAAGATGGGATTTCGGTGGATCCTTCAAAGATTGAGGCTATAGTGGATTGGAAGAGACCCGAATCAGTGACAGAGATTAGAAGCTTTCTTGGTTTAGCCGGTTATTACCGAAGATTTATTGAAGGGTTTTCGAGGATTGCTACTCCGGTGACTCAGTTGACCCGGAAGAATGTTCCGTTTGTGTGGACCGGGAAATGTGACAAAAGTTTCGAGGAACTGAAGAAGAGGTTGACTACCGCACCGATCTTGACTTTGCCTAATGGGAGCGATGGTCTAGTGATTTACAGTGATGCTTCGAAAGAGGGTTTGGGTTGTGTGTTGATGCAGAATGGGAAAGTGATTGCTTATGCTTCGAGGAAGTTGACCCCGAGTGAACAGAATTACCCGACTCATGATATGGAGTTGGCGGCGATAGTATTTGCGTTGCACAAATGGAAGCACTACCTTTATGGGGCGAAGTTTGAGATTTTTACCGCTCACAAGAGTTTGAAATACCTTTTCTCCCAGAAAGAGTTGAATAATAGACAGCGCCGATGGATGGAATTTTTGAAGGATTATGATTGCACGATTTCTTATCACCCGGGAAAGGCGAATGTGGTAGCCGATGCGATTAGTAGAAAATCTTATGTGGCTTCGATGATGGTTCGTGAATGGAAAATGCTTGAGGATGTTCGAGATTGGTCTCCTCGTGAATCGAGACATGGGGCTATTTTTGCGAATATTAGGGTATCTCCGACCCTAATTCAGAGGATAAAGGAAGCTCAGAAAGAAGATCCCGAGTTGGTGAAGATAATGGGTAAATTGAAGGAAAAGAATTTCGAGGATTTTTCTTTGAGCTCGAGTGGAGTTTTGACTTTCCGTGGTCGTTTGTGCGTGCCCGATGTTGGTGGAATAAAGAGACAAGTTTTAGATGAGGGTCACAAATCGAGATATACTATTCATCCGGGTAGTACGAAGATGTATCAGGATTTGAAGCAACAATTTTGGTGGATTAATATGAAAAGGGAAATAGACGAGTATGTATCGAGGTGTTTAACGTGTCAGCAGGTCAAAGCCGAGCATCAGAGACCCGCGGGATTACTTCAGCCGTTAGAGATTCCCGAGTGGAAATGGGAGCATGTGACTATGGATTTCGTTACGGGACTGCCTCGTACCCGTAGGAAGTATGACAGTGTTTGGGTAATAGTGGATAGATTGACCAAGAGCGCCCATTTCTTGCCTATTGACATCAGATATTCGATGGAGAAGCTTGCGACCCTTTATATCGATGAGATCGTTAGATTGCATGGAGTTCCGGTTAGCATTGTGTCAGATCGAGACCCGAGGTTTACTTCTAGATTCTGGAAGGCGTTTCAGGAAGCTTTGGGTATAGATTTGCGATTCAGTACAGCTTTTCATCCTCAGACCGACGGTCAATCCGAGAGGACTATTCAGATTTTGGAGGATATGTTGCGAGCTTGTGCGATAGACTTCTCCGATTCTTGGGATTCGCACCTACCGTTAGTGGAATTCTCTTACAACAACAGTTATCAGGCTAGTATCGAGATGGCACCGTTTGAGGCTTTGTATGGAAGAAAGTGTAGATCATCTATTTGTTTGGATGAGGTTGGTGAAGCGAAAGTTTTGGGTATTGATTTGCTCCGGGATTCGGTTGAGAAAGTTAGAGTTATCCGGGATAGATTGAAGACAGCCCAGAGTCGACATAAGAGCTACGCAGATAATCGAAGACGAGATCTTAGTTTTCAGATTGGTGATTTGGTATTCTTGAAAGTGTCTCCGAAGGTGGGTATTCGTAGGTTTGGGAAGAAGGGTAAATTGGCTCCGAGGTTTATTGGCCCGTTTGAGATTTTGGGAAGGGTTGGACTTCTAGCGTATCGTCTTGCGTTACCGCCATCTTTGGACCGGTTGCACAACGTGTTCCACGTTTCTATGCTTCGGAAGTACGTTCATGACCCATCTCACGTGTTACCAAGGATACCGGAGGATATTGAGCCCGATATGTCTTATGAGGAACGACCGGTTCGGATCTTAGATTCTAAAGTTCAAGAGTTGAGGAGCAAGAGCATTGCGATGGTTCGAGTTCTTTGGAGGAATCATAACATCGAGGAGTCGACGTGGGAGCTCCGAGATGAGATCGAGAGGAAATTTCCGTGGCTTTTTGTTTAAGGTGAGTCTCGTTAAAATTCGGGTCGAATTTTCTTTAAGGGGGAGTGAATGTCACGACCCGAAATCTAGGCTCTATTTTATTAGTAATTAAATGATTTTTATTTAATTATTTGCTTATTTATTTATTTAAATTATTATTTATTTAAATAATTATGTGTGCAATTTATGTGTTAGAATAATTATGCCTAGCATTATATTTGGGTCATTTGGGTTAGTGTAGTGTTATTGGGTCTTAGTTGTTGATGGGGAGTGTTGAGTTGGGTAGTATTAGAGGAGGGGTCTTTGTGTAAGTTTTAAATCATACTCCTACCCTCTCCCTACACCTTCTTCTCCCTCATACACTCCATCTCCCTCACCCTACTCCCTCCCATTCCCAGCACAACTCCCTCTCTCTAGCTTTGGTAAGCATTTCTTCTCTTTCCTTCTCTCTTCTTTTTCTTCATCTTCTTCTTGTTATCATTCATTTCTTAAAACGTGAAACATGTTTAGATCGTCGATAGGATCGTAGGAAGCCAAAAAGAATCGAAATCCATCAACTTTGAGAAAATCCAAGTAAGTTACTTTTCCCCCATTTTGATGCTAAAATGTTCATATCATGTTTATATGATGTTTGATGTGTTATATTTGAAGTTTGGTTGAGTTTTGAATTTATTGGGAATTTATTTTGGGTTTTGATCAAAAATGGTGAAATCTTGAATGTTGGGTTTGATTCTTGATTTTGGTTATTAAATGTTGTTGTTGTATAAGTCTTTTAAGACTTATTTGTTGTGTTGGTACATTAGCATACTAGTTGGAATGTTGGATTTTGGTTGAAATGTGTTTTGGGTTTGAAAATGGAAGAACCCATGTTGTTCTTCCCGATTTCTGGAAATTCAGAAGATTGGGCGGCCGCACAAAATTGTATGGGCGACCGCACATCTATCTGAAAGCTTTTGTTCTTGTTTTGAGGCTTTTTGGGCGACCGCACAGTCCACTTTGGGCGGCCGCACAGAACCCCTGAAAGTTTACATTTGTTAAATTTGTGTGAATGAAGGATGCGTTTTGGTCTAAGTCTTGGGTGTCCTTCTAGTTGACCTTAGTGATCATTGTAGTACACTTTAGTGATAGAATTGGGTCCTTTGTGATCAAGTTTGTGTTTGAAATTCATTAATGGTTAATTTGGATTTTGGAGCACCCTTATTGTGTATTGTTGGTTCATTTCATCTTCTTGGTGATTATTTGGCATGATTCCCTACTTTGGAATCCTTTGTTGTTTATCGTGCTAGTATTTTATTACTTAGCCTTTACGTGAAAGTCCAGCTGGTATTTTGTGTGTGTTTGGGCGATGCGAAACATTATGATGGCACGGCCAAGTCCATTGTGATGTTGACCATTGTTTTGCCCCATTATTACCCTCCTCCAGATTGTCCTTGGATGTGAGAAGAGCTAGCTCCTTTGTGTGCATTTTAGCTTCTTGGAGCATGACTTTGTGGCATGTCTCCCGTCCCTTGTGACACTTCATTTGGCTATTGGTTCCGGTACCGGGGTTTTCTCTTCGGCTTTCATGCTATTATGAAGATGATGATTTGTTGATTATTGAAGCTGCGCAGCGATCCTTTATTTGGATGTTCCGGTTTGGAAAACCTTGGCTATATCCTTTGTTATGTGTTTATTTCCGCTGCTATCTGTTATGTGATAAATGCTTTGTGCTATGTGATATTTATTATTTCTTATAGTATATTGCATCATAGCATGTCATGTAGTTGCATTAGTAACTTATTGAGATTTATCTCACCCCCTTTTCTTTTATCTTTGTTTTTCCTTAACCCCCCCCCCCCAGGTGCTAAGGATTAGTCTCGCTGATCACGAGAAAGAGGACGTCGAGTGTGGATCCATTCTTTTGGGGAAGGTTGTTATAGGTTGGTTTACATTATATAAATGTGTAACCTTTTTGGGATAGTTGTACCAAACAATGACGTCATTAAGAATTGTATATTTGTATTTTGTTGGGCATAAACTTGTGGAAGTTTATGATAGTTGTAATTGGTTTTTATCAAACTTGGTTTTGTAAAACTTTGGATCATCATCTTTTGGTATTAAATGAAATTTTTAACTTCAGTATTTCATAGTTTTGGTTTTAAGTCGACGTCCAGCTCGCGGTCTCGGGCCCGCGGGGTCCGGGGTCGCGACACACATAATCATCAAATGATTATCTATTTAACTTATACAAGTAATTAATCATAATTATCAGGGACGGGAATTATTATTATATACATACAAAGGATATAATAATCAACATTCAATGTCTTTAATAAAGCATAAAGCAAATGATAACATTAAACGTTCCAATAACATGCCTAGGGCATACAAGTAGAGAAAGACCTCGTTGATCTGGCCAAACCTATTATGGCAGACTGCGAGGCATCAAGTGACAATAGCCAATTTGTACTTCAAATTCTATTAATGATAGTGATTTTTCTTGTTATATGCTGTCATTAGAAGAATTGTCTCTAAAAGCCTCTCTTTTGGGAGAGTACGAATTCGGTCTACTTAATTCTCCACCTCTAGCTGAAATCCATGTAGAAGCCCTGAGATTCCCACAATCTCCATATGATACAAGGTTGGAAGTTAAGTTTCTTACAAGGTCCAGACAAGTTTATCAGTCAGATCCCAAAGGTGCTAAGAAAGTCTTCGGCAAGGAGCCTGAGCCAACAGATCCCAACAAAGAGGACCCTATCCTCGCTCAATTAAAGCAATCCCAGGCACATATCTCCCTTTGGTCCTTACTTACCTCATCTCTCGCTCACCGCCTTATGCTTGAGAAGAATTTGGCATCTATTATGGTTCCATCAGATACAACTCCCAAGAATGTCACTCAAATGATTGGGAACATCCACTCTGAGAATATCATCACATTCTCAGAGTTGGACATATCAGTATTTGGGAACGATCACAATGAGCCTCTGCATATCACCATTGAAGTAGACAGGAAGAGAATCCCTAGAGTCTTCGTCGATAATGGATTGATAATCAATATACTACCCTCCCGAATGATGGATATAGTGGGTGTCAGTGCAACAAACTTAAGGCTGTATAAACAGAAAATTAAGGCATATGACTCGACTTGTAGATCAATATTGGGAATCATCACTCTTCCCATCACGGCCGAAACGCAAACCTTACCAACAGATTTCCAAGTGATTGACATACCGTCCACATTCACTCTCCTGTTAGGCCGACCATGGCTCCACAAGGAAAGCGTTGTTCTGTTTTCCCTTCACCAGTGTGTCAAGTTTTAGTCACGCAACGAGGTGACAGTCATCTACAGTGATCTGGTAACGGCTCAAGGCACATAAACGAGAGGGGTACCAATATTCCAGATTCAGCATGATGAAGACTGCAGACTCTTCAGCGGCTTCGAAATAGTGGCCCAAGCTCAGATATACGAGGAAGACCTCACTAAGACATTCGATAAGGTGCCACCTGTAGTAAAGATACTTCGAACATGGGCTTCATACCGGGGCTGGGGCTAGGTAAAATCCTGCAAGGACCCCCACCCAAGCACTTAATTGAAGAAGTAGACCATAGAGGTTTGTTTGGCCTAGGCTACATACTCACTCCCGCAAACAAAACAAAACAGAAGTGGATTGAGTTACTAAAGAAGAAGCATTTGCCTTACAAAAAGCCTAACATGAAACCTTACCGCCTATCCCTCAACAGTTACTATGTTAAGGAAGGCGAGGAGTACTCGAACTTTGAGTTTTCATAACTGTGGTTTGACCACGATGGGAAACTACAAAAAGGTTTCGAGATCTTTAGTGATGTGGACTTTTATAGAGCCAATCTAGAACTAAGATATATGGAGCCCCAAAAGACTACGGGCAGAGTCGTCACATTTCAGAACGAGTACATTATGAAAGTGGACAAGGACCTGACTGATCAGATGGAATTCGTGTCATTAAAAGAGCCGATGGTAGGGAACACTGATAAGCCAGAAGCATGGAATGGCCAAGACTTATATCAGCATCTAAGCCTGGGTGATGATCTTATAGCTGTAATAGAAAGCGAACCCACGACAACGACTATCGAGAATCTGGGGCTTACTAACAATCCCATCATCGAGTCTCCTAGGTCACCTATGCCTACTGTCCTTACCTTCGAGTTCTTATCCCCGTTTAAGTGTAGCGACCTCAAGTCAAAAGACCATGATATAATCGCAAACACTGTCTTCCCTCGTGCACTAAATGAAACACTCGACCTTTTCGAGTATCCCACTATAGATACTCTTATAAATAATAAGTTAACTAATCAACCTAATGATGTACGCATAGTTAATAATGATTCATTAAAAGAGGCAGACACAGATGAACTATATGACAAATACATCCAAGGAATCTCAGAGCAGGTTATCAGTCAAAGGGAAAACCGAGCCCAAGCTACCGATGAGGTGTTAACATGTGTGAATCTGGGAAGAAAAGACAAGCCAAGGGAGACACAAATCGGAAGCTTCTTTTAAGGCGAAGAACGAGATGCGTTGGTTGAGCTGCTCAGAGAATATGATGATATCTTTGCGTGTTGGTTGTCATTATCTACAATTATGCAAAAAAAAATAAAAATTAATAAGTACCAATTTCATTAAAGAAATAAACAATGTATTTTTCCAAAAAATACTCCCACTAAATTATACAACCTTCTTATACATCCAATGTATTATATAATTTAAATGGGCTAAGATCCAACTTTAATTTAATTTCAAGTACGCTTTGGCACACCGCTCAAAATCAAATTAATTAGGTAGAGAAATATGTCAATCATATCCCATATGACTCTTAGATCCTTTTCTGAGATTCTTTAAGAAATCCAATTTCGAAAAGCATGTTAAATCTCATCTTTTGCCTTAAGCCCAAAACTGTTTTGACGCTTAATTAAGTCCAACCATTTTAAACGTATAGGAAATTCTTATTCACTCATCTTGCTCATACATGAATGAAATTAACATACTTCTCTTTGGCGAACCAATATTAAAGTCACCCATGTACTTACAAGTGTTTTAATCATGGCATGGCAAGGGGACTTAAATTTTTCTTGAAGGTTTATCACATATAGCATACAACACATTTATGAGAACCTAATATAAACATGTTACGCATCAAGTTTATCCACGAAATTAATGATCATTAATTTAAGCATAATATTTATGTGTCATTAGTTTCTCTATAATTATAAGGATGAAACTCTTTCAACTTTGGTTATCATCTCCAAATCAAGACAACAAGAAGTGCGGCCGAACTAAGCCATAAGGCAACCACAATTCCGCACTAATTCAAGAAACCAAGAAAGTAGTCTATGTGGCCGAAACTAAGCAATAGATGGTCTCGATGAACGTAGGCCAATTTCATTCACAATTCCACATGGATCTCCAATCTTTGAATCAAGAAATTTGTTTCTCAATTTTAGAAATTATGAACTCTTCATAATTCTAACTTCATTTTATCTTTGAATCTTTGATTTGCGATCAAGTTTGGGAAACACAGTCACGATGAACGTAGACTAGCTATCCAAACCTTGATCCAATCTCAGAATCACAAGACTAAAACAAATAGGAAAATTAAGCCTCGAGATCCAAACCCAAACCTCATGCCCGATCCCCCGAACCAGACCAGAAGGTCCGGTCGGGTCTCTGCATAGGTCCGGTCGAACCAACCTCCGAAAAATCCAAGATTTTAAAAAATTCAAAATTTTGTCTCAAAATTGTTTTCCCGATTCAATTAGGATTTGGTGTTCTTGATGATCCAATCATCATGAACATCAGAACCTTGAATGAACAATTCATGAATCCCTAGATTATCAAAAATTTGATCCAATCAAAAATTGATAACCCAAACAATTTTAAATCCACCATAATTTTTATTGTGATTGAATAGTGAGATTAAAGTTTATGAAAAAATAAACCACATAAAATCATATAACACATAAACATCACAATCCCAATATTCATATCATGCTAGGCACATAAACAAGCAATTTTTATACACACAACATGATCTAGTATTGAAATAATCAAACATGAACGGGGCTCTGATACCAGTGTTGCGTTTCGAAGTAACATGTGCAGCGGAATTAAGCATTTAAGTTTTTTAATAAACCCAAAGCCATAGATCCATTCATATGATTATATCAAATACTTGCATAATGAATACTAGAATACTAACCCTTGATGACTTTGATTAACAACCTTGAATTCGGTGGAGGCTTGAAAACTTGATCACGAACAAAGCAAGAACACGAACTTTAAAGATGATGAGTTTCACCCTCTAGCGGTATCTACACCACGAATGAATATCAAGAACACTTGATCTTGGTTGCTAGACCAAATTGAGAAACACGCTTTCTCAATTGTATTTTGACTATATGGAATTATGTGATGATCTTCTTTGTTCTTCAATCTAGGGATTTCTTAGAACAAACTAATCATCTCAAAAACTCTTTGGAGGAACTCAATATGTTATCACAATTGCTAGGACTGATTAGGGAAACTAGAGGCTGTTTATATACTTGTTACACATATTCCAAATAAGTAACAAGTGTCTAAACCCGTAAAAAAACGGAGTAGGAAGTCTAAACCCGGGTACTTAAGGTGGTCCGGCCGGGTCCTTAGCATGGTCCGACCGGACCCTCCCCTTTTTCCAGTTTCCAGTTTTCTCCTCTAAATCCCTAAAAACCCTCAAAGGTCCTTCGACCCAAAATTCCAATTAAGTCCTTTTTAGATTCGTTCTTTTGTGTGTGACCCTCTAGGATTATACTAATTTGGTAATGGGTTAAAACATGAACACATAAGATATGATTAGGTTCTAGCAAACCGTCATACCTACCCAATTAGTATAACTAGATACAAGTTCCCATTCCATTTAGAACATGTCACAATCCCTTTGTCCACGATGTCATTGAACACAAGTTATGGTCAACAAGTCAACTTGTTTTGTTCAATACTTTCTCGATTCCGAATATGTTGATAATCCAAATGATATTGATCCAATCAATTCATTTGAGTTCGGCCGAACATTTTCATAAACATCATTCCTACGAGAGGCTCAAGCTTGACATCTCTCCGAAGAGGGACAAATCCATTTAGGTTATTATTCTTCCTTACGTGAATCCGATTATGCCAATCATACTCTTTATAACTTCCCGGTTAAAGGTAGCGTTTGAATATGTCAAACATAATGTTCATCAAGTGGAAGACTATAATAACTTCATGTCTAAGGATTCATATGACATAACTAATATGAGATATATATATTCGACATAGACCATGATAAAGATCTCATAAAGCGGGTCATGTCCAATACTAAACAAGTGCCCATAAATCTAACATAATCATCCTATGATCATTTAGCCTTTACACTAGTGCTTAACAAGTACTAGGGACAGAGATTATTATAAGTAAACATGAACAACAATATTAATCAAAACATCTCTTTATTAATATGAATAAATGATAACAATTACAACGTTTATTAAACGTGCCTAGGGCACCAACACCAACATATTATACTAAGTTGGCAACGAGTCCGAACCAGTCAAACCTCGTAAGTCATAAGCGAACTCTAGCAAGCCATTATGACTGCCCAATTAGTATAACTTTGAAATCCAAAGTTTCCTAATAGAACATAACACAATCTCTTTGTTACACGATGTCTATTGAACGTAAGCCATAGTCAATGGTCACCTTACTTTGTTCAATGCTTTATTGATCCGGAATGTATTGATTATACAAATGATATGGGATGGCCAAGCCTCTCTAGATGCTCAAAGTGGGCCTTCATATTTAAAACATGAGGACCCACTACCTATCCTTCACTCATCTTACATGAGATCAGGGCAGCAATAGTGTAAAACCATTCTTGCCTTGCTTGTTCTTGAAATACATCTTTCAATTCAACAACTAAGTCATATGCCTCCAAGTGTTCAAGAGTCTTCTGAAGCTCAACACATGGCAGTAAGCATGAGATAACCCACCTCACGAGAATCACTTTTGTGCTTCTTGTACGCGTTTCTCTCATCCTTAGGGGTAGAGGGTTCAAGTTCCACTTCAGGAACGGGTTCATCAAGAATGTATAGCTTGTCTTCATGCCTTAGAACAATTCTAAGGCTACGGTTCCAATCCATGAAGTTAGCACCATTCTCTTTAAGCTTTTCCTTCTCAAGCACAGATCGCAATGATAGTGAATTTGTATTTTGAGCGTTTATCTACAATTATGCAAACATGTAATCACATATAAGTACCAACTAAATTAAAGATATTATAAATATTAGTATTTCACAAATACTCCCACTAAATTATATAACCTTCATATACATTCAATGTATAATATAATTTAAATGGGTTAAGATCCATATTTCATTTAATTTTACGTCCGCGAGGGAAGGAATCATAAAATTAAACTATTTAGGTACATAACTCCTTATCAATCATATCATATATGACTCTTAGATCTTTTATGAGATTATTTCACGACATCTTATGTCATGCATGTTTTAATCTCATCTGGGCCTTAGGCCCAAAACTCTTTTGATAGCCTAATTAAGTCAACCCACTTTAAACGCATAGGAACCACTCTGTCACTCATCTTGTTTATACATGGATAAAATCAAAGCACCTCGCGAGGGTTAGAGCGCGCATGAAAGTACCCATGTAATCCCAAGTGTTTTAATCATGGGTTGGCATGTGACTTAAATTTTAAAGAAGGTTCATACACATAAATTTAATCAACTAACTGAATTAATTTTATGTGACATTAGTTGCGCTAGTTATAGGATTAAAGTTTGAAACATTAAGATTACGACAATCTTAAACTCCTTTAAAATTCTGATCTCAATGTCTGGACTTCTGAACTTAAATTTGTTTCAGGAAACACGGTTTGAAAAACCAGCCATCTGAAATGGATCAAAATCATCATTGTCCAAACCATCCGCAGAGCATCTTGAAATTGAGAGAACAAACCGTACGGTCGAAACTAAGCCAAAAGGCATCCACATTCCCATACTAGGATCAAGAAACCAAGCAACTTCTCTATACGGTCGAAACTAAGCCAAAAGGCATCCACATTCCCGTATAGATCGGATAGTTGTCTCAAGACCATTCATTATCTCTTAATCTCACAGATTACATCAGTTCTAATATCTTTAGGACTCTGATTTCTGAAGTTACTCTGAATTCTTGATAGAAAACTGTTTCAGGAAAACGGTTTCGAAAACCAGCCGTGTGAAACCAGTTTCTGTTTCCAGATTCGAATTCTGTAAACAATTTACAGAACAATCTGGACACCAGAAGACAAAGCAACTTTCTGGAAATTGGACCACGAGCCGTACGGCTGGGCTCACGGCGTACGCTTGCCGTGCCGCCGTACGGTGCCAAGTTCCAGAATCCCAGATTATCCAGTTTTCAGAAATTCGATCAATCCATTATCGTATTTATACATAATCAGATTACAGAAATACAAAAAATACAGAATACGAATTTTAACCCATCTAAATCATAAAACAATAACTAAATTATTCCTCATACAAATTAGATCAATATTATCAACAATTATAATCCAATTATAACATGATAATCTAAGCATGTGATCATATATATCAATCGAATTAATATTACAACCACATAATCCAATCATCAACTAGCATGTAAATTCTGTATCTCATATAAAATTCATCACATAAATTCATCTTGTTCATGATCACACATATTAAATAATTGCATTAAATAATTATATATTGAGAATATTAGAATTATTGATCATCAACGGGGCTCTGATACCACTGTTGGGTTTTGTGCAATCATGCGCAGCGGAAGAAAGACATGAATAAAACCCAATAGCCAAGATCCGCTATGAACAATAATTCATAATATCAAGATGAAAGAAACTAAACCTTGTAGATCGAGATAAAACTTGGATTAGACATTAAGAGAAACGCCCTCTATCTGTGATCCACACAACGAACAGATTTCAAGAACGCCTTCTTTAACTTGACTGCTAGGCCTTTGGTTTGAAAAACGATGTTGAAGAACGCTTCTTCAAAGCTCCCAATGATTATTGTGAATTGATGATTGAGAATAATCAATCACAATAACCCAAGAATATAATGTGTATTTTCTTTCTCAAAGAAAGAGTTTGGAATTGATCAAATCAATGTTATGGGAATAATTCCCGTCAGTCCACCTTATATACAAGGGGTGTTGAAAATCCTTTAGGACTTAGGTCTACTTATCCAACAAGAATTGACTTAAAATAAACTAGTTTACGGGAAGGCAGCCGTACGGCTTGATTGAAGGCGTACGAGGCTCATTCAGCCGTACGGTGGCCTTGTCCAGTTTCTTCGTTTTTCGCTCCTTTTATTTATCCGTTCTACGCTTGTGACCCAATAGGATTATACTAAGTTGGCAATGATTCCGAACCAGTCAAACCTCGTAAGTCATAAGCGGACTCTAGCAAGCCATTATAACTGCCCAATTAGTATAACTTTGAAATCCAAAGTTATAGAACATAACACAATCTCTTTGTTACACGATGTCTATTGAACGTAAGCCATGGTCAATGGTCAACTTACTTTGTTCAATGCTTTCTTGATCCTGAATGTATTGAAAATACAAATGATATTGATCTAATCAATTCACTTGAGCACGGCCACGAATTTCATCAATACCATTCATCGAGTGGCCAAAGCTTGACATCTCTCTTGACGAGGAACAAATCCTATATTGACTTAATACTCTTCCCTACATGATTCCAATTACACCAATCGTATTCTTTATAACTACCCGGTTAGGGGTAATGTTTGAATATGTCAAACGTAATGTTCATTATGTGGAAGACTGTAATAACCTCAGGTCTAGAGAATCCAGTGATATAACTATATGAGACTTAATTATGACATTGTGACCATGACATAAATCTCATAGGGGTCAGTCCAGTATTTGTTCTCCAACAAATACCCATAAGTCTATTTGAATCCCATACACATAATCTTCAAATGATTATCTATTAAACTTATACTAGTAATTAATCATAATTATCAGGGACGGGAATTATTAATATACACATACAAAGGATATAATAATCAACTTTCAATGTCTTTAATAAAGCATAAAGCAAATGATAACATTAAACGTTCCAATAACATGCCTAGGGCATACAAGTAGAGAAAGACCTCGTTGATCTGGCCAAACCTATTATGGCAGACTGCGAGGCATCAAGTGACAATGAGCCAATTTGTACTTCAAATTCTATTAATGATAGTGATTTTTCTTGTTATATGCTGTCATTAGAAGAATTGTCTCTAAAAGCTTCTCTTTTGGGAGAGTACAAATTCGGTCTACTTAATTCTCCACCTCTAGCTGAAATCCATGTAGAAGCCCTGAGATTCCCACAATCTCCATATGATACAAGGTTGGAAGTTAAGTTTCTTACAAGGTCCAGACAAGTTTATCAGTCAGATCCCAAAGGTGCTAAGAAAGTCTTCGGCAAGGAGCCTGAGCCAACATATCCCAACAAAGAGGACCCTATCCTCGCTCAATTAAAGCAAACCCAGGCACATATCTCCCTTTGGTCCTTACTTACCTCATCTCTCGCTCACCGCCTTATGCTTGAGAAGAATTTGGCATCTATTATGGTTCCATCAGATACAACTCCCAAGAATGTCACTCAAATGATTGGGAATATCCACTCTGAGAATATCATCACATTCTCAGAGTTGGACATATCAGTATTTGGGAACGATCACAATGAGCCTCTGCATATCACCATTGAAGTAGACAGGAAGAGAATCCCTATTGTCTTCGTCGATAATGGATTGACAATCAATATACTACCCTCCCGAATGATGGATATAGTGGGTGTCAGTGCAACTAACTTAAGGCTGTATAAACAGAAAATTAAGGCATATGACTCGACTTGTAGATCAATATTGGGAATCATCACTCTGCCCATCACGGCCGAAACGCAAACCTTACCAACAGATTTCCAAGTGATTGACATATCGTCCTCATTCACTCTCCTGTTAGGCCGACCATGGCTCCACAAGGAAAGCGTTGTTCTGTCTTCCCTTCACCAGTGTGTCAAGTTTTAGTCAGGCAACGAGGTGACAGTCATATACAGTGATCTGGTAACGGCTCAAGGCACAGAAACGAGAGGGGTACCAATATTCCAGATTCAGCATGATGAAGACTGCAGACTCTTCAGCGGCTTCGAAATAGTGGCCCAAGCTCAGATATGCGAGGAAGACCTCACTAAGACATCCGATAAGGTGCCACCTGTAGTAAAGATACTTCGAACATGGGCTTCATACCGGGGCTGGGGCTAGGTAAAATCCTGCAAGGACCCCCACCCAAGCACTTAATTGAAGAAGTAGACCATAGAGGTTTGTTTGGCCTAGGGTACATACTCACTCCCGCAGACAAAACAAAACAAAAGTAGATTGAGTTACTAAAGAAGAAGCATTTGCCTTACAAAAAGCCTAACATGAAACCTTACCGCCTATCCCTCAACAGTTACTATGTTAAGGAAGGCGAGGAGTACTCGAACTTTGAGTTTTCATAACTGTGGTTTGACCACGATGGGAAACTACAAAAAGGTTTCGAGATCTTTACTGATGTGGACTTTTATAGACCCAATCTAGAACTAAGATACATGGAGCCCCAAAAGACTACGGGCAGAGTCGTCACTTTTCAGAACGAGTACATTATGAAAAGTGGACAAGGACCTGACTGATCAGATGGAATTCGTGTCATTAAAAGAGCCGATGGTAGGGAACACTGATAAGCCAGAAGCATGGAATGGCCAAGACTTATATCAGTATCTAAGCCTGGGTGATGATCTTATAGCTGTAATAGAAAGCGGACCCACGACAACGACTATCGAGAATCTGGGGCTTACTACCAATCCCATCATCGAGTCTCCTACGTCACCTATGCCTACTGTCCTTACCTTCGAGTTCTTATCCCCGTTTAAGTCTAGTGACCTCAAATCAAAAGACCATGATATAATCGCAAACACTGTCTTCCCTCGTGCACTAAATGAAACACTCGACCTTTTCGAGTATCCCACTATAGACACTCTTATAAATAATAAGTTAACAAATCAACCTAATGATGTACGCATAGTTAATAATGATTCATTAAAAGAGGTAGACACAGATGAACTATATGACAAATACATCCAAGGAATCTCAGAGCAGGTTATCAGTCAAAGGGAAAATCGAGCCCAAGCTACCGATGAGGTGTTAACATGTGTGAATCTGGGAAGAAAAGACAAGCCAAGGGAGACACAAATCGGAAGCTTCTTTTAAGGTGAAGAACGAGATGCGTTGGTTGAGCTGCTCAGAGAATATGATGATATCTTTGCGTGGACCCACGACAATGCGTTAGACAGAGAATGGGAAGGGATGACAACACCAGATAATGGGTTAATCATATAGAAACTGCAACACGTTAGGCCGGATTGGTCACCATGCATGGAGATTGAGGTGGTAAAGCGGCTCCAGAACGATTTTATCAAATCAGTACATTGGCTGAAGTGGTTGATCAACATCATCTCAGTAAAGAAATATGGAAGGAAGGTGAGGGTCCACATAGACCTCATAAGTCTCGACGTAATGAGCCCCAAGCATGAGTTTCTGCCGTTCGACGTGGACTCACTACTGAAGACTACCGAAGACCAAGAAGTGCGATCATTCATTTACGGCTTCCCTGGATGAAATCGGATACCCTTTACAACCCAGACAAACAAGAAGGCGACTTTCCGAATTCCATGGAGTATTTATTGTCATGCCAACAGACTGCTGGAATGGAAAGGTATTGGCATCTCCTACAATGTGCTGGCAACAGCACCAACAGATACAGACGTCTACATAGAAGAATTGGCCATGCACTCGAAGAGACTTTACTTCCGACACATCGAGGACCTGCGGAAACTCTTCAACATACTGAGAAGACAGAAAATTCCCCTCGATCCTACCAAATGCAGATTCAAAACAGTCCAGACAAAGGCTTTGGGATATAAGTTAGGACAGAAGTTCAAGGCCGATCAGGAAAAGATCAGAGAGCTGATAACAATGGCACCCCCTCACCAAGAGTATGAAAGGACTAAGCTCGTAGGACTATTGCGATACATATTTACCTCACAACAACAGAAGACCCGGTCCTTAGAGAATTACAGAATTATTCAAGTGAAGGGTGGAATCAGAAATGCGAGTTAGCTTGAACTCAACTAAAACAACACTTAGTGAACACCCCACTCCTGCAACCGACGCATGGGAGGTTTGAATCACAGAGTTGCAACCAACCTAGAGCCCCTATCCCTTTTAGATACTACAAAAGCTTATACCTACCTTTGGGCCTCATATTCAAAGCATTGGTAAGACTCGGGAAATTACAAACGATACGGGAGTGTGTTTCTGCCCCAAAACCATCATCACCGCAACCCTTTGAGTCAAGCAAGCGGTGTCGCTATCACCAGATTGAGGGACACGACATCAAAGATTGCCAATCTTTAAAAGACAATATCTGATGGCTCATCGAGATGGGACACTTGGTGTAGACACCCCATTTTGAATGTTCTTGCAGGATCACACTACTTCTGTGTCTCGCCTTTGATTTGGGTCAAAAACTCGTTAAGTTGGACATGTTTCATTAAGTTCTGACTGAATCTGTTAGTCAGGGGCCAAAATGAACATTTAAACTTCTGCAGGAGGGAAATTTGTGATTCAGACACAAGATGTCTCGTACGAGACATTGGATATCTCGTACGAGATATCCCCCTTGACAGTCGGGTTTTAGTCAGTTTCCTTGTTGATCTCAACCCCATTTCTTGGCAAACACTCATGCAATCCGGGAAAAATATGATGAGCGATCCTAGAGTCCAAAAATACCTCCTTGGGAATCAAGTCTTGGATTCCCATCAAAACTTACCTCCTTGGCTTGATCCCTAGGTCAATAAATCCTTTAAATATAAAGGTTCTTGAACCTAAAAGCCTCTAGAATGGTCATTCACCCAAAACCCACTCAAAATCTGATAAAAGAGGTCCTCATAATCAGCCTCTCTCCCTCACCCATGAAATTTAAACCTTCATAACACCATTCAAGTCAAGCTCGTTGTATCATCAAGGCCTATAGTCAAGGCCATCCATAGGATTCTCGAAGAACGATTAGGTAATTCCTTTGTTTCTCTTTTTTCTCATCTCCTTCTTTGCCTTGAAGTACTGTGATTCTATCAAAAGGATCAGCCTAGAGCCTCTCCAATTCATGGAGATGGTCTCGAAGCACATGATCTGACATTCCAAATAAATAAGAAATTATTTATTTGTTTTCTTTCCTTTTGTACATGAATGCATAATTTTAAAGATGATGATGATGATTTCGTAAGCAAGACCGATCTTAGATCGGGTGGATTGGGTGCTCCTTCACCTTCCCAATCCATAACTTAACGCCCAAACTCAAGAATCTCACGGTCCGTGTTCCGTTAAACATGGTGGCGGCTTACAACAATCTAGAAACAGTCAAGTCCTTCCAAACAAATGATGGCAACCAAACACAACCGGAGGACGCGCGCGCTCACAGTAGCGACTCTGCTGGGGAAGATCATCATAAGAGGGTTAGCTTGTGTTAGAATCATCGTCATCATGCATTCTGTACTGTAATCCGATCCCCTACTGAGATGCCTCGTATGAGGGATCTATGTCTCGTACGAGACATCTCAGTTCTATCCAGCAGCCTGTTCTCCTGGTTTAAAAAAAAGAACTTCGTTCGGTTCAAACACGTACACAGGGCTTCACTATAATCTATAATACTCCCTTCATGAATTCTTAACGAATGTCCCTTCAGTTAAATTGACGAACAAAGGATTGAGATGGTGAAATTGAGAATTTTTCTACGTTCATCGAGTCTAGGTTCTTTCACTACCAAGATCCTGCATTTGGTAATGTCCCTTTCGGTTGTCCCTTACAAGAATTAATAAGGTTTGATTGCATTAAGGGCGTTATCTAACAAAGTACAAAACAATTACGGAATCACATAGGTTTGGTTAATTGAATGGTGGATTCCGATGAGAATATTGGACCTTTGCCCAAATTGTCCATTTGGGAGAGTGAAATACAAGTGAAAAACAAGGGTCTCATATTCTAGGGTGACAGAATCCACTTTTCCAGGACGAACTAGGTAGTAACCCTCAAAATGTATTAAATTCCATCCGACCAATAGGATTAAAATCTGTAATCTGACTGTCAGGCTAGATGCCTCGTATGAGACATCCATGTCTCGTACGAGACATCCTCCCTTTTCTGTGTTTCTGCCTTGTTGGTCAACCTAAGCCCGTAAAAAGCCAACTTGTTGGGACCCCAGCCTGGATTTGACACAATCTCTTAATCTCTAGGTCCATCCGATCAGCAAGGTAGCTCTGCAATCCCAACACAATGCCCGCATTTGAAGGAATGTCTCTCCGAGAAATCTCCCAAAGTCTCCGCTTCAGGATGGAAGCCACCGGAGGGTGGAAGGAAGGCTTGACTGAAAGTGATCTCCCTAAAATCAACACCGCCCAAGAATTCCACTTTAGAGGACTCGACTATGCTTCATACGTGGCTCACAGCCAAGGCATTAATAACCAAGTCAAAGAACTCAATAAGAAAAGTGAGAAAGACTCGACTGAAATCAAGAAAATGGTCAAGGGTAGCAAGCTCGAGATGCTACAAACCGAGTATGATCAAATGAGGGTGTGGTTTAATGTTGCCGTCAAAAGGGCCCAAGATCTAGAAGAAAGCCAAGAAGAGGCAATTAACGAGGATGTTAAACACTGCATCAGCCTACTCTACCAAGACCTAAAGGGGAAGATGGAAGAGGAACATAGCCACCACCTCAATGTCATGAGGGACTACTACGAAAGCATCATATAAAGCCTCCAGCCTAAGCCACAAAGAGCTTACGCTGATTTGAACCAAATCCGACTCGGCATAGTGTTTTGTGAGCTCGAAAGGGAAGGAAAGCTCACACCGATGAAAGGGTACAAACCCAAGTATGAGGGAGCCGGAAAGGCCTTGCACTTGTATTGCTACTATCATCAGTGCCGCGGTCACCACACTGACAAATGAAACAACCTGAGGGATAAGATCCAAGATCTTATAGACTAAGGCACTCTCCAAATAATAGGCAATGGAATCGGCCTCATATTGAAGAATGAAGAGTCCAAATCTCACGCTTCTGTTCCGCTTCATTAGTTAAAAATTTATTAGACTAGTTGTTCTTTTTTAGATTAGTTACTTGTTTTCATTTCTCTTAATTAGACTAGACTAGTTGTTTATTTCTTTTTAGAATAAAAAGGGATCCTACTCACCCGAGAAACATTGTGGGTAAGAACATGCCCTCCTATCTATTTCGACTTTTTTCCTTTAGTAATAGTCAATTTCTTTTAAAGTTTTCTACATTGTTGCCTTGTCCAAAGTAGCGTAGAGATGATAGAAGTGCGTAACGAAAATGACTACTCAAAGGCAATTCCATTCTCTGGAACACGCGCGGGAAGTCTTTCTTTTATTTATCTTTATTTTTATCTTTTCTATGGGATTAGGATATTCAAGTTGGCATTTAACTTATTAAGAGTCGCCACGTTGTTTTTATCGAGCTAAAACATTGAGAAACAACTAATAGAGAGGGTTCGGGGGTCAAGTTATGACAAGAGAGGAATATCAAGTTATCACTCCTATCGCCCGATAGATCGGACTTTCTATCATGATGAATGTGTAAGTAGTGTGTTAGTGATTGAGACCGGATCCGAAGATTGCCTACGTTCCTCTCGTGATGAGAAGCTCAGGTCGACGTAGTTCGCACATAATCGGAATACAGAGAAGAAGAGGGATCATGCATAATGAGGGGGGAGGAGAAAGAATCATACAAGATGATCACATCCTAGAATAATGATTATACCATTGATAAGATCAATGTGTAGTCATCATATTCATCATTGGAGAGTTACTGATCATGGGAATAATTACCTAAAGTTTAGGGTTAAGAAGTAGTTCCTAGATCGCGTGGATCATCATCGGCTATGCATATAAATAGGGATTAAAACATTAGATCTAGCATGTTACACAGGATAAGCCGTAGATCTAGCATTATAATAAGAACATCATGAACATATGTATGAAATAACACATAAACATGAAGATCGCTACCCTAGATATAGAGCATAATATAAATTCTAGCAAGAACATGAAGAACATGTTTTGAATCATATGAATATAGGTGTATAAACATCATGAAACTAGCATAAATCAGATCTAAACTAAGAAAACATGTAGAATTCTCACCAATCTTGACAAGAACGAAGTCGAACCTCTCGCGCGGATTCGCCCGACCTTCGGGATTGCTAGAAAGGCTTAGAGAGAGAGAGAGTTATGTCTGCTGTTTAGACTGTAGAACTCGAGGGAGAGAATTGTGTGTCAAAATTATGAACTGAGGTCACCTATTTATAGCGTTTCTGACCTGGAAGAAGTGGCCGCCCGGCCCTTCCCTGACTGGACGCCCGGCCCGTCCAAGTGTTTGGCTCGGTTCCCAATGCTCTGATTAGCTTGGACTCTAGAGGATGATTAGATAACATCTATCTTTGAAACTTCATCCGATCAGGTCATCAATATCTCCTTATCTGGGCTTTTCGGGAAATCTTGGATAAGTCCTGCGCATCTTGTAAATACCTGGGAGGTCCCTGTGAGTTCTAGAATGCCTAGTAACTCATTTTCAGGTTGGGTGCTAACAGTAGCCCCTCGGGGACGCTTCTTGCAAGGTAATGGAGGGTCGTTGATTAAGAGAAGGAACCGATCTGAAACATGAGTTCCAAATCGAGAGAAGAGCGAGAAAGAAGGTGACCAGGTTGGTCGAGTGGCTGAACCTATGTCAGGCTACCTACGTATCCAAATGGAATTAAGCCAATCGTAGTTCGAGAGTATAAGGGAGAAAGAGACGAGGCATCATCTTTTCGCTGGGGATAGACAAACATTTTTCAAGCAATAAAGTCACGTGGACCTTACTGGGGAGAAAAGAAAAAGAAACGAAACATCATTGAGCAATAAAGTCGTTGCAGATGGACTTTACAGAAACGAATCATCGTAGAACAAATAAAGTCGTTGCAGATGGACTTTACTGGGGAAAGGAGATAAAAAGGAAGAAACCAAAAAGAAACCAAAAAGAAACGAAGCATCGTTGAGCAATAAAGTTGTTGCAGATGGACTTTACAGAAATGAATCATCGTAGAACAAATAAAGTCATTGCAGATGGACTTTACAGGGGAAGAGGATAAAAAGGAAGAAACCAAAAAGAAACGAAACATCATTGAGCAATAAATTCGTTGCAGATAGACTTTACAGAAATGAATCATCATAGAACAAATAAAGTCATTGTAGATGGACTTTACTGGGTAAAGAAGAGAGGTCATACGCACGGTTCGACAAGAAGTTTAAAGAATCGAGAACAGAAAGAGGGATGAATTCTAACTTCCTATAGAGCGCACATAATAATTTCTCGGTAAGATACGGTTCTTTGAGAAGTGCAGTCCTCAATATCGCAGAATCCGGTAACTGGGAACACAGACGGTACATCGGGACACAGGTGCCTCGATCTCGCACGGGCTACACCAAATAACTTTCTCAACATGAAGGGTTTATGGATGCATCCCACCTCCAATTATAATCTTTTGGGTTTACGGAGTCTCCGACCTCCAATTATAAATTGATTTAGTTATTTAAGGATTTTACGACGGTTTCCTTAATCCGCCTTCGGGTTTATGGATGTTTCCTACATCCAATTATAATTTTAGGGATTATGGATGTTCCCAGCCTTTGATTATAGATTGATTTGATATTTTACGCGGTCTTCCGGACCGGATTTGGTTAATTTACGCGGTCTTTCGGACCGTTTTCATTAAGCTTGGTAATTTACGCGGTCTTTCGGACCGTATTTGATTAATTTACGCGGTCTTCCGGACCGTTTTCATTAAGCTTGGTAATTTACGCGATCTTCTGGACCGGATTTGGTTAATTTCGGATTAAAAATAAGCTAAGGGGCTAAATTGTAAAAATTTTCGCCTGGGGAAATAATTGGCCGCGTGGCCAGTCCTTCTGATTGGCTGGACCTTGTTGACGAGGATCGATGGTGGGCGCGCGAGATGGAGGGCTGAAATCGTGCCACGTCACCTGGAGACACTAGCCGCGCGGCTAGTCCCTTCGTTGGACAGACCCTACAAACAGCCGCCGGCTGTTGCTTTCTTCCTCATTTTTCTTCTTATTTTGTCGGGGAAAGATAGAAAGAGAGCGATTTTGAGAGCTTATTTTGCTATTATTGAGATGGATTTTCAATATCTTTTCGGTGCTGAGCAACCTTTTGAGCAGGGTGGAGGTGCGGGACCTCAAGAGGAGCAGCATCAACAACGGGAGAGGATGGCTTCTCGAAACTTCTGTCCTGATGAGTGGCACTTCACGATGGGGTAACACTTCGACTTGTACGTAGGCGCTGAAAAGCAATTGTCTGGCGGGTGGCTGTTGGAGACGAAAGAGGTAACGATCTCGCTTTTCATCGTTTTTGGGTCCATTATTTATACTTGTTGTATTTTTTAAGACTGCTTTAAATTAAATTAATCGTTTGTGATTATTTAATTTTCTAAGATTGTTGATTAATTTTTAGGGACGGTGAAATATTTGCGCGAGTAGATAAAATAAAGCATGCATAAATACTTTAAATATAACACCTAGCATAGAATTGGTATTTAATTGCTAGTTGGTAACGCACCTTTGATGTGTTTACCTGCAGAGGATGAAATCTCGTAGGTCCACGAGGGCGGTGGCAGAGATGTGGCGGAGATTACCGCCGGCTGGTTCGGTGAAGGAGAGGATCAGGGCCCTTGGTTTTGGTCCCTTTTTTGATGCGGTACAGGCCGTAGAGGGGACCCAGAAGGTAATGAGTCTGGTTGAGGTGATGAGGGAGTATTGGAGGGACACTACCCACACATTCCATTTCAGCTGGGAGAGGTGACCATCACTCCTACTGACTTTGCTTCCATCACGGGGCTCATGTTAATGGACGTAGAGCTACCTTTTGATGAGTCCTTGTCTACGGACCCACACCATCAGGTGGAGTTGATCGGGATGCCGTTAGGCAAAGGTGTGAAGGGAAACGGCTTTGAGGTGGGTCGCCTGAGGACCTTGGTGGATAAGGCTATCCGCGATTTTGTCGAGGGCATCAGCGACACTGAATGTCTGGTGCGAGGCATTTTATGGTATAGCTTGTCACAGACTCTATTCCCGAGTGCGGGGACCTTTTGTCGGTTTTCACTGTTGGGTGCTCTAGCTTATCTGTTGTGGGTGAGTCAGGTCTCTTGGGTCGAAGCCGGGCTGGCGGAGATGTATCAGGCCCTGGATGTCCGTTCGAGGTCCAGTACCTCGTCTTTTGATTGCTTTCAGTTTGCTTTCGAGGTATGCCTCTGACTTGCTTCTTATTCCATGTCCGTCTTTTGTTTAGAACTGTTTGGACTGAAATGTTGTCTCTTTCCATAGGTGTGGGTCTACGAGCTGTTCCACGTTGCTCCCTTTAGTGTGAAGGGGGTTAAGGAGGTCCCAGTTATGAGATTCTGGGCAAAGAGGAACCGGTTGGAGTGCTGCGGCAAGGCCAGGAAGACTCCCGATTTGGGTCTTTTTACCTCGAGGTTGAGTGGTCAGCTGCATGAGGATTTCCAGTTCTTCCCTTGGTCAGATCTGGTGCTGGCAGGGGTCGGTCAGGCCCAGGATTTTACTGCTTCCCGCTGTCTCTTGGTGGGGTTGACTGGTGATGCCATGTATCTTGGCGAGAAAGTCTACAGGAAGCATAGCAGACATCCTGCAGTGTGGGCCCCGCTCAAACCGCTGAGGAACATGTTGTATCCGGCTAGACTGAGGGCGAGCGGTGACTACCGGGTGAGGACTCCGGCTTATATGTACCAGGGTGGTACTGACTATGAATTGTTCATGGAGAATGTGCTGGTGAACCCACAGGTATTGGCGAGGAGGCAGGCTAGTTCCTATCCTGCTAGCTCGAGTAGAGGGGCTGGATATGGTATGGAAATGCCGCGGTTCCCTGATAGTATTCGGATGCAGCGGGGCGGTGTCGAGGTGGACTTTGATCTGACTCCGACCGAGGCCGATGAGGTTACTGGGGCCTACTTCCTCCGCATAGAGCTATGGTATGATACCCTTTGCTTTTCATTTCTGTCTTGCACACACATTTTAGACCTGTATTGAACTGTGCTTATCTGTCCCAGGTGACTCGGGAGGCCTATATCCACTCTGTCCGTCGGGGCAACATTTTTGAGCGGTTATTCAAGAGTTTGGCTGCCGCTTGTACCTGCCGTCAGGAGGATGTGGTGGTGTTGCCGCGTAGAGAGAGGACACCCATAGAGGCTGCTTCCTTGTCCTGTGCCCGCCGAAGGTCTATCAAAGGTAGAGGCTTAGGAGCCAGTGGATCCCACTATGTGCGGCAGCGGGGCTATAATAGTGATAGTGATGATGAGGAGGAGGATGTTGATGTTGAGGATTCAGACTCGGATTAGATGTAGTCTTTATTCCTGCATTTGTTAGTGGGAGAGAGAGAGAGAGAACAAACATATACATTTATGTACGATATTTTTATTTGTTTTTTGTATGTAATTAATTAATATTTTATTTACATGTCTTTACATTTAGTACAATGCATGATCCCTAGGGGTAAAGCGGGGATTACACACTATCAGGCAGTTCCACCCTCTTTGTTGGACCTTCTTTGTGATTTGGGACCTTCAAAACGTCTGAAATGGGTCCGTTCCGGCGCTTGACGGGGACGGACATGCAAATCTGTACGGAATGGCTTATGTGGCCGCGTGGCCAATTATGGGGAAAGACTGGCCGTGTGGCTAATCCCTGGTCTGACATGATTTTCGTCAGATTTTTCCTTGTATGATCGGGACTTGAACTCCTACTCTTATTTAATCAGCAGTTTCGCATAGAGACGAGGCAGACATCAGTTTTTCTTTCTTTTGCTCTAGATTTTGATCCTTCCGCGCCTTTCTGATCGATAGACACCCTAGGATTTCTGAGGAGAGATAACAATACTTCATTAAGAGTTTGAAGATATGGGTTAGGAATCTTTCGGAATCTGTTGAGAACCTGATTCGTGCTGCTGCCAAGTTCTAGGATAACAAGAATCATGTCTTCAACTTCTCTTATAAGGAAATCATCCCAAAATATGAAGACTTCGTGGCTCTTTGTGGTGCAAGAGTGACGGATAGGGTGGCTATGCCGCAGTACCAAGTGCCTGCAGAACTTCGGGTTTCCCAACTACTGAGGATTTCCATCGAAGAAGCTAGAGGCTTGCTGTTGGATGGTGACGTTGATCTTTGTGGGCTTCCTATTAGGTTTATTAATAGTACGGTGGAATCTAACACGGCTCTAGACTGTCTAGCTCTCTATCTATTTGCCTCAGTACTATTTCCACCTTATGTAGGAGTGGCGATAATGGGTTGTCTCGATATGGTGGACCAGGCTCGGGCCAATCGCAGCATTGTTCCATGTTTACTGGGGGAGACCTTGCACGGTATTGGAGATTTGGTCTCGGGAGCTCGTAAGATGACCAGAGGGAGCACCCGACTGTTAACCTTGTGGTTGCAGGAGAGGTTCCGGGTTTTGGCGGATCCTGTCGGACCGGTGTCACCTTGGGTTTGCCAGAGTAGGTGAGTGAGACAGCCATTTGTAGGGATGGCTCAGTCTGCATGGGTAACATATATGGCACAGATAAGTACGGTTCAGATCAAGTGGATGGTACCTCATTGGGGGGTTATTAGAGTGCGGTGGGCTCAGAGCAACCTTTGCATGATTCGGGTCCCTGCCTTTAGTGAGACTACTTACTACTATGCAGTGCGGGTGTGCCGTCAATACGGTATTCCTCAGATTATTCCCTCTTCATAGGACGAGACTTGCAGCCGAGTCAATGCCAGGATAATTTCTATGAATGCTGGGTTTGCAGTGCTGGTCTTATGCTCTCATGCCCAGCATTCTCGGTATACAGCGACCTAATGACATACTTCTGTCTTGAGAATACTTGGACTGGTACCAGATGACTTTGGGGAATATGAGATAGACTCTGAGATGACTGAGACGTAGGGTGGTAGTCCCTTATATCTCGAGCAGATGCTTGAGGGAGGACGAGAATGTACGACGGGAGGTGGGGACCGAGTTGGCTCAGCTAGCACCTACTGAGAGGAAAAGAAAGAGAGAAATCCCAACGGGGGTGACTCAGTTGAGGAAGGCTTTATTTGAGGATCCTACTAGATAGGCTAGACGCCGATGCAGAGACAAGAAGACGAAGAAGGAAGAGGAGGAGGAAGAGGAGGAGTGACTCCGAGTATCCAACCACAGTCATTGCAGACACATAGTTTAGATTTTAGTTTGTTTTAGTTTCTTTAAATTTCATTGCAGGTTATTTATTCGCAGGTTCATTCTAGATTAGACTCATCAAATAAATGTTAACGTGTAGTGACTTGTGGAAATAGAGATTTTTCTTTAGTTATAAACAGATTGTTTGCTTTATTTGAATTTTGCTCAAACCAGATTTGGATTTTTATTTATTTTTGAGACCGCACCTTTGAAGGCTGCCTACGTTCCCCTTTTACAAGTAGGGCTAAGGGGCTCAGGTCACCGTAGTTCATTTTTTATTGTAGAAAGGGAAGATAGAAGAGGGGAAGTAACAGAACAGTAGTAATATTTTTTTATTTTTTTTTACAAAGAGGGACGGCCGTTGTAGAAGACCGTTTGATGGAGAGTACCGCTGTTGGAGAGAAACGCTTGATGGAGAAGGACTGTAGTGGTCAATTGTAGTAGTGGCGGAGATTGTAAACCTTGACTGGGAGGAGGCTGTTGTTATCCGTATACACCCAATCTTCGTTCTGCTTTGTTAAACGACCCATCTCGATGAGTAGTTGGACCTCTTCTTTCAACTCTTGACAGTCGTCTGTACTATGTCCTTTATTCTGGTGGTAAGAACACATTCTGTTTGGTTCAGAAATCTGTAGTGTCGGAGTAAGACCAGATTCTTGCATCAGTTGTAGTTTACCGATTTCCTTCAGTGCTTTGAACATGAGGCCCAATGTTGGAAAATGATGGGGGCTCCATTCTTTGACTCGAACTTCCCGTGCGTTGGTCGTAAGGATGGGGTATTTACTATGTGGCTCTTTAGTTGGGTTAAAACCAATTCGCATTTCTGATTCCAAACTTCTTCTGAGCAATCTTGTAATTCCTTAAGGACCAGGTCTCTTGCGATCAAGAGGTGACTGATGTAGCGCATTAGACCTATGAATTTGATCCTTTGACATTCTTGGTGAGGGGGTGACATCGTGATTATCTCTTTCATCTTCTCCGGGTCAGCCTCGAACTTCTGTCCCAATCTATACCCTAGAGCTTTTGTCTGAATAGTACCAAATCTGCATCTTGACAGATCAAGGAGAATTTTCTGACTTCTCAAAATGTTGAAGACTTTTCGCAGATCCTCGATATGTCGGCCGTAGGGTCTCTTGGAGTCAATTACTAAATCATCTAGGTAGACGTCTGAATCTGTCAGTGTTGTTGTGGGCACGTGGTAAGAGATACCAATACCTTTCCATTCTAGGAGCTGATTGGCGTGACAATAACTTCCCCATGGGGTGTTGAAGAACAATTTCTCGTCGGTTTGTGCCGCAGCGGGTATCCGATTATTACTGGGGAAGCCTTCAAGGAATGATTGGGATTCTCTTTCTTCAGCAGCTTCTAACAGTGAGTCTATGTCAAACGGAGGGAACCTATGTTTAGGGCTCATATCGTCGGGACTCATGACGTCTATGTGAACCGTCACCTTCCTTTTGTACTTCTTTGTGGAGATAATGTCTAGTAACCACTTTGGCCAGAATACGGACTTGATGAAGTCTCTCTGTAGTAGTTTTTCCATTTCCATCGCCATGCAAGGAGACCTGTAGACACCCCGCCTTGGACCGCTCACCCCGATTGCACATTTGATCTTGTGTTTCTCCCATTTTAAGTGTTTCTCGTTAGTTTCTGTCACTTCCGTTAAGTTCCTGACTGACTTCGTTAAGTCCAGGGACTAAACTGAATAACAGGGCTGACTTTCTAGTCCATTCTGTCAAAATCGCCTTCTCTGAGTCGCGCGCCTCCGACAGGAGGATCCAGACGCGCGCGCCTCCCGTTCCCAAATCAGGAAGCGCGCGCCTCTGGGCGTCGGTTACAGATTTTTGGCCAGGATTCTCTCCCTTGCTCAATTTACAGGATTTTGCCCGGGAAAGATTTCTTGGTGACTGAGTTTTGGCACCAAAAACATCTCTCTTTCACCTATAAAAACCCCCTTTTACCTCAATTTTGAAAGACCTTTGGCTCTCAATCTTACATTCTCGATAAGACACTAAAATTTCATACTTACAAAGCATTTCCAAAGGATTTCTCCAAAGAATTCATCAAGAAGTCTCTTGAAGTCTAGGTAAAGTTATTTCTTTCCTCTTCTTAACTTTATCTCTTTTCTCTTTCCTTTTGTTTTATCAAAGTGAAATCACCCAAATCATTTTGGGACATGACTCTAATGATCACCTCATCTCATTGAGGTCGGTTAAAGAGTTATCTCCTACATTCCAAACTCTATTTTAAAACCCCTTTTTATGATTTAAAGAAGAAGAAGAAGAACGTTTATCATTCATGTAGATTTTGATCAAGCAAGACCAACTTTAGTTGGGCGAGATGGGTGTTTCGGTACTTCCCATCTCGTAACCTAACCCCCGAACCTCAAACACAAAGAATCTCTGTTTTCGTAATCAAACTTAGGCTATTATCAATAGGTTTTTCTTATGTTCCTCAAAACATAGGTGGCGACTCTAAAAAAACAAGTTAGACATCCTAGGATGATTCACGCGCTCTAGCCAAGGCGTGGTGTCCACCCCGGGGTATCTACAGTGGCGACTCTGCTGGGGATGTTTGAGGGTTAAACTTGCATTCTGATCAAAATCTACATCTTTTCTGGGCATTCTGACTCCTGATGGGGGAGGCGCGCGCTTCTGGCCTCTTCAGCCTAAGGCGCGCGCATCCCGCATCAAGGACCAGAATCGCCCGCTTCTTCATGTTCTTCATCTTCTTCTTCTGATATTCTCCACTAATCATTTCTGCAGGGGTTACAATATGCACATAGGACCAGGGCAATCTCCTGAGTCCAAAATCTGACAATCTGACAGGTGTGCCCAGAAGCGCGCGCCTCCCAATAGCATCGCGCCATGCGCGCGCGTCTCGTATCAACACTCAGAGGCGCACGCTTCTGGGTTGGTTCCCAGAATAGAAACAGGTCTCAGAACAGAGCAGTATGATAGGGGTGTGGGCACAGTTGCCTGCATCAGTGGTTATTCTGAACTTCGTACAGTTTTAATTTTATGTTCTATTTTATCGGTCACACGGGTGATTCGAAAGTTGTAATTATGTGCTTATTTGTTTTTTTTTTATTTCTTTTGAAAAAAAAAATATAAAAAATATTTTGTCACCTGTTAGACCTCACGCTACATGCACATATTCCTATGAATTGCTCACTATCGAGTCGCACAAGTCCAACCCCAAACCCGTCGAGGCCCGTCCTAGAAAGTTTCAAGCTCCACTCGACCTTGGCTCTTTCGAAGCGGTAAACCTCAGCCCGTGGCGTAGTTCATGACTACATGCCGGGGGTGACCTTTGAGCCTCATATTCAAGCCGAGCACAAGCCACACAATTCTAGTTAGGGTCTAACACTCCGTGACTCAAGTCGGTTTCCATGTACCGAGATTTCCCTAAACTAATGTCTTCAGATCATATGTGCCAACTTGTTGAAACGGACGCAATAAAAATCCGTCCCCAAAAGTGGTTATTTTGGACGAAAATAAAAATCCGTCCCCGCATGTATGCTTTACTACATTAATTTAGTTTAATCCCGATACATGTAGGATTCACAAACGCGATGGAATCCGATGAGTATATGGGACCGCGAGATGGTCTATATACTAGTGTGACGATTCCATTATTTTCTTAGAAACCCCAAAAGGGATCCATTCCCTCCGACTTATAAAAAAAAAAAAAAGAGTCTTTTCCTATGTGGTTCGAGTCGTGTGCCCAACTGTGTGTTCTAAGCCTCTTCGTGGACCGCAAGTGTTACTCAAGACTGACAAGGGCCTCTTCTGCAATCTAGGTTCAATTGGTACTTACAGAATCTACCGGGATTCGGCAAATCGGTTAGTCCGTGAAGAGATCACTCCAACAGCTCCTACATCAACAATGGCCGGTGGCTCCAACACCAACAATACCATCACTCTCGAGCAACTCGCAACCATGGTCTAACTCCTCCAAGAGCAAGTCTCCACCCTTAATAAGGAGGCACAAAGAAAATACGACATTTGGCAATCCCACCTCGACAGCCAAAGGGAGGCCCACGAGGCCGAGATGGAGCTGATGAAAGAAAAGCTCACTAATCTTGCCAAGGGGAAAAGCAAAAATGACGATGACGAATCCGAATGGACCGAAGGTTTGTTCAAAAGTCCTTATGTCAACACCCGCACCAAGAAAGTGGGAGAGCCAAGTTCCGAGAACAATGAGCCCAAAATGGTGGATTCTATCATGGCCTACATCGACCAAAAATTCAATAGGCTCAACATGGGGAAAGGCTCCGACACAAGCCTTTATCAATCATCCATCCTCATGAGTACTATGGCCGCTCTTCCTGATAAGTTCAAGATGCCCGACATAAGCAAATTCAAGGGCAACTCTTGTCCTATGGCTCACATTGAGACTTATATTTTGGCATTGGTTCCGAAGAAGGTCTCCCCCAAGGTGATGGCTCAATGCTTTCCTCTCACTCTCGAGGGGGCGGCAAAAGATTGGTATGCTACTCTCCCGCTCACTGTCCGTCTTGATTGGGACTCTGCCATGCTTGCCTTTTAGAACCAATACCAAGGCAACACCACTCACCGGCCCACAAGGAAAGAGCTAGAGAACACTGCTCAACGAGACCACGAGTCCTTCATCGACTTCACAAGGAGATGGAATGATAAACTCTCTGAGATTGTGGACAGGCCAAATACCAAGGAGCAAATGGAAATCTTTCTCAAATGCCTCAAAATTGATCTCCGCACCCACCTAAGTGGGGCTTGCTATGCGGATTTCTCCCAAATGTATGAGGCGGGGGTCCGAATGGACGAGTTTCTCAAGGAAGTCAAGAAAAGTGCTCCTAGCTACCACTATAAGGCCGCTTCCAACTCCACAAAAGAGGCCTCGGTCAACGCCGTCACTATTGACAAGGGGAATTACAAAAAGGTTCCTCCACCCCAAGGGAAGAAGTCTCGAAATGATCGTGTCTACACGCCTTTCCAAGGCATGACTTAAACCGAAGCTTTCGAAGTCCTCAAAGCAAAGGGTCAAGTCACACCCGTACAAGGGTACCAACCCAAGACGGTCAACCCCAATCATGCTCACCACAAATATTGTGGCTACCACCAATATAGTGGCCACACCACCGAGGAATGCTTCGTTCTCCGCAATGTCATTCAAGATCTCATAGACAAGAAAGATTTTTTAGTGACTAATAGCAAACATGTCAATGTAATAGAGATAGGAGAACTCGAGGGGACCACCCATTCAATCCCAATTGTGAATGGGGGCCCCAATGTTATGAATAAACTTGACAATTCTTGTTATGTTGTGACTTATGATGAGGTAATGAGGGAAGTACTAGAGAATAGGAAAAAGAAGCAAGATGGGAACGTCAACATGCTAACTCGATCCGGTCGAGTCATAGCAAGCAACCCTTCCCCTTCCGCACCAAGCTCCTCTTCTCAAAGGCCGCAAGCTCGCGACACTCCCGAAGATCCTCTACTTGTCCAACTCAAGAAAACTCAAGCCAACATCTCTATTTGGGACCTCATCGCATCCTCAAAGAAACACCGAGATCTTGTCATCCGCAATCTCGATTATACATCAATTTCTCTCGATACTACTCCCGAGGACCTCACGGCAATGATCGGTCACATTCATTTTGGCAACGTCATCACCTTTGCCGATATGGACTTTCCACCATTTGGTTCCGACCACAACGAGGCTATTTACCTCAAGGTATGAGCAAGGGGGAGGCCTATCTCAAGAGTCTTAGTGGACGGTGGTTCCGCACTCAACCTCATGCCTGGCAGAATCATGGGCATACTGGGGCTTAAGGATTCCGATTTGAAGCCTTCTACTCAAGTAATCCGAGGTTATGACAGCACCGCCCGTACAGTCATGGGCATGATCGAAATAGACATTGAGTTTGGGAGCATGGTCATGTCCGTTCCATTCCAAGTGCTTGACATCCCAGCCTCGTTCAACTTGCTTTTGGGTCGACCATGGATTCACAGTTCTAATGCCGTCCCATCAACTCTCCATCAATGTGTCAAGATCCGAAATGGTGATGAAATAGTGACCGTCATGGCCGAAAACGTCACTATCCACAGAAAAGGTGAGCCCGTCCACCAAGTTCAGCATGGTTTACCAGACTCCACTCTCTCCGGCGTCTCAATCAACGCCATTGACAAAGAAGGGGGAAAAGGATCATGGACCCCCAGCAATCACAAAGTCCTCCGCATGATGAGGAATATGGACTACTTCCCTGGTTTAGGCCTAAGGAAATATCAACAAGGAATCCTACATCATGTGCAAGTCCCATTTGTCAAGAACACATTCGGTTTGGGGTACGAGCCTTTCAGAGAAGACTTGAAACAAGAGCAAGCGATCAAGAATGAAAAGACCCGAGCTCGTAAAGAAGGTCGTCGTTATGAGGTCCCTAATCTAAGGCCTTACCGCAAGACGTTGAATGGCTATTTTATCCGCCAAGGGGAAGACGTTCCATACATGATCTTTCCCGAACCATGGGTTAACAATAAGGGTGTCAAAAAGCCCGGTCTCGAAATCTTCTCCGATTGTGAGATCCAGAAATCCGAAAGGGAACCAACTCCCATGTCGCCCCGTGAATGGTGGGGAAGGAAGGTGACTATAGAGTTCGAGACAGAAATCATTGTGGGGGAAGAACCGACAGATTTAGCCTCCATGTTCGAAGAGCTTGCCCTAATGAATGAATGCCAAGTCAACGCCATCCATGACACCGTCATCATGAATGAGACTATCAGTGAAATCCCGCCAAGCTCCGAGCCGATCAACAATTGGTATTCTACGAAAGGGCCCGTGGTATCCGAGGAATTCTTAGTCCAAGAAATGGGTTGCATACCCCGCACAGCAACAAAAGAAGAGCGGCTCACACTTAATTTCGAGTCCGAGAGTATCTCTAATACCCTCACCCAAGTGGATATGGAGGCCATAGCCAAACGTGTGTTTCCTTTCTTTGCTAATGAAAAATTTGATATTTCTGAGTGCCCTGAGATTGCAAATATCATAAATGATGAATTAACTAATAATGAACTTAATGAACAAGTTAATAACGATTCAAATTATGATGAAATAGACCACGAAAACACAACATACTTAAATGAACTTGCTCAACAGGTCCGTAGTCGTGGTGAAAATGGTCCAGGGGCTGATGAAGAATTGCATGTTGTTAATCTGGGTACCGACGAAGAGCCAAGAGAAACTAAGATCGGAAGCTTCTTTAAGGGGGACGACAGAGACAGATTGACTGCACTACTACAGGAGTTCGTGGATGTGTTCGCATAGTCATACAAAGACATGCCGGGTTTGGACAGAAAGGTAGCGGAGCACAGAATTCCGATCAGAGTAGATGCCAAGCCAGTAAAACAGAAGCTCAGAAAGATCAAGCCAGAATGGTCTCTGCAAGTCAAAGAAGAGATCGAGAAGCTCCTCAGTGTGGGTTTCATCAAGGTTATCGAGTATCCGACATGGTTAGCCAACATCGTGACAGTCAGAAAGGCAAACGGCAAGGTTCGAGTTTGTGTGGACTTCTGGGATTTGAACAAAGCCTCCCGAAAGACGATTTTCCACTCCCTAACATCGACATGCTGGTCGACTCCACTGCTGCCTACGAGGTTCGCTCATTCGTGGATGGGTTCGCTGGGTACAATCAGATTCTCATGGCCGACGAAAATCAACATAAGACAGCCTTCACAACACCGTGGGGTACCTTTTGCTACACAGTCATGCCATTTGGGTTAAGAAACGCTGGGGCTTCCTACCAAAGAGCCATGACAGACTTGTTCCACGATATGATTCACAAAGAAATCGAGGTGTATGTGGACGACATGATCATTCACTCCAAAGGGACCGATGGTCAACATTTAATCGATCTCCGCAAGTTCTTCGAAAGGCTTCGTCAACACAAGATGAGGCTCAACCCTGCAAAGTGCACGTTCGGGGTTATCCGAGGCAAAGTCCTTGGTTATATGGTCACTGAAAGGGGAATTGTAGTAGATCCCTCCAAAATCAAGGCAATCATTGACATGCCTCCTCCAAAGACGCAGAAAGAGATCAAAGGTTTCATGGGCAGACTGCAATACATCAGTCGGTTTGTTCACCAACTCACTTCCATGTGCGAGCCAATCTTCAAGCTACTCAAGAAGAATGTGGCTCTAGAATGGACCGACGCGTGCCAAGAAGCCTTCGACCAAGTGAAGCATTACTTGACGTGCCCTCCTGTTCTAGTTCCGCCGCACAAGGAGAAGCCTCTTTGCTCTATCTCACTGTCAATGATGAAGCCCTAGGGGCTATGTTAGCACAAGAGCAACGAGAGTCCACAAAGGAGAATGCCATTTATTTGTCAGTCGCCGATTCCAAGGAGGCGAAAAGAACTACTCTGTCTTAGAGAAGTCATGTGCAGCATTGGTTTGGGTTACTCAAAAGCTCAAACACTATATGGAAGCTTTTCGATCAAGCTAGTAGCAAAGGTGGACCCGCTCCGCTACATCTTCGAGAAGCCTTTTATGTCAACAAGAATAGCCAAATGGTACTTCATGCTCGCCGGCTATGATATCACTTATGTCACACTAAAATCCATCAGGGGGAAAGTGTTCAGTGACCAGCTTGCCGAATTCCCGTGTGACGAAGTGAAGGGGGAAGACGTACAGTTCCCCGACGAGCATTTAATTTGTACTGCAACCGAGGAAAATAAGTGGCAACTTTTTTCGATGGCGCCGCCAATAAACACGGTTTTGGTATAGGAGTATTGCTTGTCGATCCAAAAGACATCTACACTCCCATTGCCATCCGTCTGGAATTCGAAGCTACCAACAACATTGCCGAGTACGAAGCATGCATAGCAGGGCTCGAAGCAGTTCTCGAAAGAAACGTCACGGAACTAGAATTATTCGGCGACTCTTTGCTCCTTATCAATCAGCAATCGGGTAAATGGCGAATCCAAGACCCGACCCTCCAACAGTATGGTCAGCACCTTGAAGAATTGGTTGAACAATTCCAAGAGATCACTTTCAACTACCTGCCAAGGGATAAAAATCGCTTCGCCGATGCACTGGCCACCATAGCTTCATTAGTCGAAATGCCCAAAGGGAAAATGGTGAAGCCTTTCAAAATTGCCCGAAGGAACAGTCCGGCGTACTGCATGAGTATCGAGATCAACGAGTTCAAACAACTCTCCGTGGTATTCGGATATCATGAATTTCCTCAAAGATGGCACTTATCCCGAGAATAGCAATAAGAAGTCTCAAGCGCTCTGCTCAAGGCTAGCCTCTCGGTACGTACTGATTGGGGACCGAGTCTAAAAAGGCACCACGACGGGATCATCTCTTATGCGCCAATGAGGCCGAAGCTCAAGAGATAATGTGTGAAGTGCACGAAGGAGAGTGTGGACCCCACATGAATGGGTTTATGCTATTCAAGAAGATACTCCGCATTGGTTACTATTGGAGCACTATGGAACGAGACTGTATCGAGAAAGTCAAAAGGTGTGCCAAGTGCCAATTCCATGCTAATCTGCAACATACTCCACCCTCGCAACTTTACAACATGGTCACACCTTGGCCTTTCTCTTGTTGGGGGATAGACATCATCGGTAAAGTACATCCTGCCGGAAGCGATGGGCAGTTATTCGTCCTAGTGGCCGTCGACTACTTCACAAAGTGGGTCGAAGCACAAGCCTATCGAACCCTCAACGCCAAGAAAGTGGCCGAATTTGTAAATATTAATATCATGTGCCGATACGGCGTGCCTCATGAAATCATTTCCGACAACGGCTCTCACTTTGAGAAGGAAATGGATGCACTTTTGGTAGAATACAAGATCACCAAGCACAAGTCATCTCCTTACCGTCCCCAAGCAAATGGCGCGGTTGAAGCAGCAAATAAGACCATCGAGACCATCGTCAAGAATATGGCCTCAACAGGAAGGGATTGGCCTGAGAAGCTACCATCTCTACGGGTCCTCCTCGAGAATCAAGTCAACGAGGTCGACTGGATGCAAAGTCGATATGAACAGCTAGCCTTACTCGACGAGAAAAGGCTAAGAGCACTCGAACGCACAAGGGCGTATCAGCAAAGGATGGCAAGAGCTTTCAACAAAAAGGTGAAGCCTCGAAACATCAATGTGGGAGATTTGGTCTTAAGACAACATCCTCCTAATGCCATGAATCCCCTAGGGAAATGGGGACCCCGATGGATCGGTCCGTACGTGGTCAAAAAGATACTAAGCGGTGGTGCAGTCCGACTCGTGGATTTAGATGGTGACCAGCTGCCAAAGGAGGTCAACCTCGACAAGCTCAAGAGGTTCTATGCTTAATAAACAAAGACCATAAAAAAAAAAAAAAAAAAAAATATCGCTCGCTAGGTTGAAAACCCGCAAGGGCGGCCTAGGCAAAAATTAGAGCACGTGCAAAAAAGAAGCCCGCTAGATTGAAAACCCGAAAGGGCGGTCTAGGCAAAAAACAGGGTGCACACAAAAAAATAAAAAAAATAAAAATAAAAAATGGTCTTTGTTTGTTTGAACTACGGAGACCTGAGCCTCCCAACTGGAGGAACGTAGGCAACCTTCGGGTGCGGTCTAAAACATATCAAAAATACCCGATTCACTTCAAATAACAAGATGCAATTTTTATTCATTTAATGAGTTATTCAGGCCATTACAACGGATTTATTGAGCAACAAAAGACATCAAAACATTAAATCCTAAAACAAAGTGGTCTAATTTAATTTCAATCTCTTAGGGTACTAAGAAAAGTCCAACTTTCTCTTAGCCTTCAAAGGACCACCCGATCGTCTCTCAATCCTTTTCTTCTTGGATAACGGAGGAGCACTAATACGCACCGAAACCTTCTATGTTGCGGCACGTCTCCTAGCATAAAAGTCATCCAAAGGAGTACCGAAAGGGTCAGCAAGAATGCTACTCGAATCAGCAGCAGCCTCCCTATATCTCAAAGCGCTGCTAGGCTCAAAACCCTTTCCCAACAACTCGGCACGAAGCACATCGACCCAAGTGATGCCACGGTAAAGGGTGCCAAACAAATAATCCAAGTAGCTCTCGGGAAGGAAGACACTCCCCCGATGCAGAGGAGCAAAAGCCCAACAGTTACGATCATCTCCACAAGCCGACTGAAGCTCACTCGAGAAGTCTGGACCCATGTAAGAAACTGGACAAAGCATTCCGTCCCTCGGAAAAGGAAATATCACAAAGTCTGCGCTTCAAGATGGAAGCCACCGGAGGTTGAAAGGAAGGCCTGCCCTATGAAGAGGCCCCAGAAATCAATATCATACAAGAATTTCGCTTTAGAAGGCTCGACCACGCCTCTTATTATGCTCATGAACAAGTCAAAGAGCGTAACGAGCAAAGCGAAAAAGACTGGGCCGAGATCGAGACGATGATCGACGGCAGTAAGCTTGAGATGTTACAAGCTGAATACGATAAAATGGGTAAATGGTACAATGCTGCCATCGAGAGGGCTCTGAATTTGGAAGACAACCAAGAAAAGGTCATCAATGATGAAGTAGATAACTGCATCAGCCTGCTTTATCAAGACCTAAAGAACCAAATGGAGGAGGAACATAATTATTACCTCAATGTCATGAGGGACCATTACGAAAGCATCATGCAAAGCCTCCAGCCTAAGCCACCAAGAGTCTACACAGATTTAAGTCAAATCGACTTGGGAGAGTGTTCCGTGAGCTTGAGAGGGAAGGTAAGCTAGCACCTATGAAGGGGTACAAACCCAAATATGAGGGGGCTGGAAGGGCCTTGCACCTATATTGCTACTACCATCAGTGCCGCGGTCACCACACCGATAAATGCAACAACTTGAGGGATAAGATCCAAGATCTCATCGACCAAGGCACCCTACATATAATAGGCAATGTAATCGGCCTCGTGTTGAAGAATGAGGGGTCCAAACCTCACGCTCCTTTTCCACTACTGTCACGACCCGAAAACTAGGCTCTATTTTATTGATAATAAATAATTATTATTTATTTATTGCTTATTTATTTATCTAAATTATTAATTATTTAAATAATTATGTGTGCATTTTATGTTTCATAATAATTATGCCTAGCATTTTATTTGGGTCATTGGTGCTAGTGTAGAAGTGTTGAGTCTTATTAGTTAGTGGGGAGTTTATTTGAAAGGGTAGTATTAAAGGGAGGGGCCTATGTGTAAGTTTTGAAATCATTTCTCCTTATTCCCTCCCTACTCATCTTCTCCCTCACCCTACTCCCTCCCATTCCCAGCCCATTCCTCTCTCTCTCTACATTGGAAGGTAAGCATTTTCTCCCTTTCCTTCTCTCTTAATTTCCTTCATCTTCTCCTAGTAATCTCTCATTTCTTAAATCATGAACCTTGTTTAGATCGTCGATAGGATCGAGTAGAACCAAAAAGAATTGAATTCCGTCATCTTTAGGATTTATCAAGTAAGTTGCTTTTCCCCCATTTTTACTAAAATGTTCCTTTCATGTTCATATAATGCTTTAGTTGTTATATATGAAGTTTGATTGAGTTTGAGATTTATTTGGAATTTATTTGAGTTTTTGGGCAAAAATGGTGATATTATGATTTTGGGATTTAATCTAGGGTTGGAGTTGTTAGATGATGTGATTTAGGTCCCCTCTTAGCTTAAATGTGGTTTTGGTTCATTGTGGAACTTAATAGAAGGATTGGTTTGGAGTATTTTAGAGATTGGGGTGATTTTGGTTCGAACATGATGAACCCAGCTCTGTTTTCCCGGCTGAAATCTAGACCAGGCGCCCGCCCGCCTGGACCCAAGCGCCTGCCTACATACCCTTTCCTGATGGCCAGACCTTCTGGTCATTCAGGCGCCCGCTCGCCCCATACCAGGCGCCCGCCCGCTCACTGTTCCAGGATTTTGTCCTTTTTGCTTGTTTTAACTAAATGGCTTAGCTAGTTTAGGGTACCTTCTTCTAATTAACTTAAGATAACACCGTGGAACACTTTAGTAATTAAAATTGGTTCCTTTGTGAACGATAGTGTTATGTAATTTGATCAAATATTGTTTGGGCATCTTGTGATGTGTTCGTGTTTGTTCTAACCGAATTGAATTTCGCATAAGACTTGGTCTAGGTTTTAGGCGATGTTCTATAGTACCTAGAGGGTTGTTATTTAACACCAAGGTGTAGGGTTTAGCCCTGTCGGGATCATGTTCTAATAAGGGTAACCTTTCGGATTCGTTTGGGGTGTTTAGAATGGGTTCGTTATGAACGGAGATAAAGCGTGAATTGGCAATTGGGTACCTACGGTTTGATTAACCTTAAGATGTATTCATTCGGATTTCTTATTTGGAATTCCAAGTGTGATGAGATGGTTGAGTTCATAGTCCTAGTATATCTTTATGAGTAAATATTTAGGAATAATTTGGTAATAGTCATTGTGCTATTTGTGAGCGACCGTTTGGGTTGTGCTCTTTATGAGTAACTTGTGAGTATCATCTTTAGGATGTATTTGGTGCGTGCCTTATCTGGGAATCATTATGTTTACTGGTAAATGTGGTTGGACTCTTTTATGAGAAACTCCTTGTGTTTATTGTTGTGGAACTCTTCTTGAGTAATCGTTTGCATCTTTTATGGTGATTAATTGGTATGGTTCCCTACTTTGGAATCTTTGGTTGTTTATCGAGCTAGTATTTATTACCTAGCATTTAATTGAAAGTCCAGCTGGTTATTTGTGTATCGAGTCAGGCAATGGATAATGCTATAATGGCACAAGCCAAGTCCAGTATAGCATCGCCCATTGGTCCTTCTGTCCTCATCCAGATTGGCCTTGGTTGGGATGAGCTAGCTCCGTTGTGGGTATTCTAGCTAATCGTTTTAGAGCATGACTTTGTGGCATGGCTCCCGCCCCGTGTGGCACTTTATCATTGTTATTGGTTCCGGTACCGGGTTTCTCTTCAGCTTTTATGCTACTATGAAGAGGGTTTGTTTGATTGATGGGTTGATTGGTCGCTTCTGACCGGGGATTTCTCTTCAGCTTTCATGCTATTATGAAGATGATGATTTGTTGATTATTGAAGCTGCGCAGCGACCTTTATTTGGTTTATCAGTTGGGAAACCTTGGCTATTATCCTTTGTTATGTGTTTACTTTCCGCTGCTATCTGTTGTCTGTTAATTGTTTCATGCTATGTGATATTTATCATTGTTTATTGCTTATTGCATTATAGCATGTCATGTAGTTGCATTAGTAACTTACTGAGATTTTATCTCACCCCGTTTATTTCCATCTTTGTTTTTCCTTAACCCCCCCCAGGAGGAAAAGGATTAGGATTCGCGGTTCGAGGAGGACGTCGAGAGGATTGAGATTTTGGGGCAGGTTGTTATGGATCGGTTTACATTATTTAAATGTATAACCTTTTGGGGATAGTTTTACCATTATTGACGTCATTAAGAATTGTATATTTTATTCTTTTTGGTATAAGCTGTGGAGCTTATGTTAGATGCACTTTGTTGATTTAAACTCGGATTTGTAAAACCTTGTGTTATCATCTTTTGGTTCAAAATGGAATTTTTAACTTCTATATTTTAGAGTTTTGGTTTTAAGTCGACGTCCAGCTCGCGTATTCCGGACCCGCGGGTTCGGGGTCGCGACAGTTGGTATCAAAGCTATGGTTTGGCTCTAAGCATAAGTCTAGGTGGATTAGTATGACCTAAGAGGGTAGTGTGTTCGGAGTGAGTAACAATTGTTGTTTTATGCAGGTACTTGTTTGAAATGGCTCGAAGGAGAAGTGGTGAAAGTAATACCGGTAATGCAAGTCAGAATGAAACGAGGGATGAAGCCCGTGCAATGTTTCAGGGCATGTTTGAGGCGGCCATGAAGGCCATACATGATCAAGGTCCGAGGGTAGAACAAGCACCACCACCCCGCTATGGATTGGAACAATTTCTGAAATTGAAACCGGTTGAGTTCAATGGGGAACCCGATGTAAGGAAGGCCGAGCTATGGATTGAGTCGATGGAGAAAATTTATGATGTCTTTGGTTGCAACGATGAAGACAAGGTCCGGTTTGCGGCTTATAAACTTGTGGGTGCCGCCGAGCATTGGTGGAAAGGTGTTAAAGCGAGTTGGGAAGATACTCACACAGTGTATGCATGGGAATTATTTGTGCGAAAGTTCAAGGACAATTTAATTCCGGTAGTGGATCAAAACCGAAAGGAGATCGAGCTTCTCAACTTGGAGCAAGGTTTGTTGTCTATAGCTCAATACTCGGCTAAGTTCACAGAATTAGCCCGGTATTGTGACTATCTTGTGAGGACCGAAGAACAGAAGGCTATGAGATTCATCCGGGGTTTGAAGACTTCTATTCGTACTCAACTTATAGCCCAGAGGATTGTGACATTTCAGGATGCGGTAGACCGGGCATACTTGATCGAGCAAGATATTGGGGAGCATAAGAGGAAGACCGAAGTTGCAAATACGGGTAAACAAGTAAGCCATGCTAAATCTCAACCACAACATTGTTCAGATAACCGAGGTAATTTGGGAGCACCATCTCAGTTTAAGGAACAAACCGCGCTAGGAAATCCGGGTACTACTCCGGGGAAACAAGGGAAACAAGGTAGGTGGCTTTGCACTTACTGTCAGAGGGAAGGCCATTTGGAGGATAAGTGTTGGAAGAAGCAAGGAAAATGTATCAATTGTGGTCAACTGGGTCACTTCATAAAAGACTGTTCGAGGTTTAAGGTTCAATCATCAGGAGCAGGAACCAGTACTTCACCGGGTCAGAAGAGGGATGCTTCGGGGAGCCCTAAGGTATAGGGCAGAGTAATTGCGACCAATCAGCACTCACCAGGTAACGGATAAATTTCAGGAAGTATTATTTTTCGTCGTGAGAGCGAGCGCGTGCATTGTAGGATCATCGCATTTATGTGTTTCTGTGCATTAGTTGCATTTTTTTCTTCTGAGTCTTTGACTTATGTGTTGTAGGTGTTTACTCCTATGGAGGAGTTTAGAGTATCTGATGAAGTCTTATGTGCTTATGATGTGCTTAAGTATGGTTATGTTTCACCTGTTAAATTAGCCATATTGCTGTTGCATGATTTTGATGTTACTATCGCTTTAGTCTAACCTTTAAGGGGGATTGTTATATTCTCCATTCCTAATGTCTTAAAACTGTTTGAGACCGTTCCTTTGGGTAGAGTTATACCTATCTTTTCTTAATTGAAATCCGAGTATTTGGTTTCGGTCAATTTGTTGGGTGTATTTATCATTCGTAAGATCTTCATTTTCTTCCGAATAGTACCTAGTGTTTGGGGAGGAGCTTGGGTTAAATTGGATTGTTGTGGTACAAGGTTGTGATGCTAATATTTAGAACAATATCCATGTTGTATCGGTTGGGTTATAGGAGTTGAGTTTGTTGCAGGAGTTATGATCATTAATGGTGGTAAGCGTGTTAAGTTAGAAAGGACTAAGTACATTTTGGGAGAGTAATAATTTCTCGATTTATGTTAAAGGCATTTTGAAATTTTGGTTAAATAGTGGTTCTATGGTTCTAAATCCCTTCTTGGTGGCGTTTCCCGAATTGGATCAAGAGTATGTGAAGGAAGTGGACTATCAATACTTGGGCATAATTAAGGAATATCATGATTTGGTATTGGGTCAGTTGGAACGTTGCTAGCTAATTGGTTTATTATGATGGTAGTACTATTGATCCTAAGTATCATTAGGTTAATAAACGTATGCATGAAAGACTAACTTGGGTTAGCTATTGAGGATTTGAGACTTGTCGATTTCCTTGGGTATATGAGCACAGATTGTTAACCAAAAAGGGAGTTAGAGGAAATCCCTTGAAGATAAAATTTAGATCATTTTCGGACTATTGAGTATTCGTATTTATTTTAGGCTTTCAAGGAGTGGAGTGTTATGACGATGATATTATGGCGCAGATGTAAGTGAACATTTTGTATTAAAATTTTGGGTTTATATTACACCTCTAGTTTAAAGTGCTACCTAGAGCGAGAGCACTATAATGGGAATCCTTAGAGATATAGCCTTTAGTGAATATTATGAGGATGGAAAATTTCTTTAGTCTCTCACATGTTAAAAGCTAATTTAGCTCGAGATGGTAATGTTTTGAATTTCTGGGGAATAATACTAAGTATGCGATTTACAAATGGAAGTACCTTTGCGGTGTAGTTAAGGTTATGAATAAGGCGAGTTTGAGATACCTCGAGAATTATGTGTGGAAATAATTTGAATTCTTCGATTTTGAGTACGGATTTTTACTAGTAATGAAGTTAATGATGGAATGATTCGGTTCGAGAGGTGGTGTTATCGTAAGCATTATGTAAGGTTACCTTGTAGTGGGTTAGATTGGACAATCGAGGAATTTGAGAAATGGCGGAACTATCGTCTCCGTAGCTATTTGGTCTTTCGGGTAAGTCTCGTTAAAATTCGGGTCGAATTTTCTTTAAGGGGAGTGAATGTCACGACCCGAAAACTAGGCTCTATTTTATTGATAATAAATAATTATTATTTATTTATTGCTTATTTATTTATCTAAATTATTAATTATTTAAATAATTATGTGTGCATTTTATGTTTCATAATAATTATGCCTAGCATTTTATTTGGGTCATTGGTGCTAGTGTAGAAGTGTTGAGTCTTATTAGTGAGTGGGGAGTTTATTTGAAAGGGTAGTATTAAAGGGAGGGGCCTATGTGTAAGTTTTGAAATCATTTCTCCTTATTCCCTCCCTACTCATCTTCTCCCTCACCCTACTCCCTCCCATTCCCAGCCCATTCCTCTCTCTCTCTACATTGGAAGGTAAGCATTTTCTCCCTTTCCTTCTCTCTTAATTTCCTTCATCTTCTCCTAGTAATCTCTCATTTCTTAAATCATGAACCTTGTTTAGATCGTCGATAGGATCGAGTAGAACAAAAAAGAATTGAATTCCGTCATCTTTGGGATTTATCAAGTAAGTTGCTTTTCCCCCATTTTAATGCTAAAATGTTCCTTTCATGTTCATATAATGCTTTAGTTGTTATATATGAAGTTTGATTGAGTTTGAGATTTATTTGGAATTTATTTGAGTTTTTGGGCAAAAATGGTGATATTATGATTTTGGGATTTAATCTAGGGTTGGAGTTGTTAGATGATGTGATTTAGGTCCCCTCTTAGCTTAAATGTGGTTTTGGTTCATTGTGGAACTTATTAGAAGGATTGGTTTGGAGTATTTTAGAGATTGGGGTGATTTTGGTTCGAACATGATGAACCCAGCTCTGTTTTCCCGGCTGAAATCCAGACCAGGCGCCCGCCCGCCTGGACCCAAGCGCCCGCCTACATACCCTTTCCTGATGGCCAGACCTTCTGGTCATTCAGGCGCCCGCTCGCCCCATGCCAGGCGCCCGCCCGCTCACTGTTCCAGGATTTTGTCCTTTTTGCTTGTTTTAACTAAATGGCTTAGCTAGTTTAGGGTACCTTCTTCTAATTAACTTAAGATAACACTGTGGAACACTTTAGTAATAAAAAGTGGTTCCTTTGTGAACAATAGTGTTATGTAATTAGATCAAATATTGTTTGGGCATCTTGTGATGTGTTCGTGTTTGTTCCAACCGAATTGAATTTCGCGTAAGACTTGGTCTAGGTTTTAGGCGATGTTCTATAGTACCTAGAGGGTTGTTATTGAACACCAAGGTGTAGGGTTTAGCCCTGTCGGGATCATGTTCTAATAAGGGTAACCTTTCGGATTCGTTTGGGGTGTTTAGAATGGGTTCGTTATGAACGGAGATAAAGCGTGAATTGGCAATTGGGTACCTACGGTTTGATTAACCTTAAGATGTATTCATTCGGATTTCTTATTTGGAATTCCAAGTGTGATGAGATGGTCGTAGTTCAGGAACTGGGGAGAAAGAAATGAGACATCGTCTTTCGCTGAGGATAGATGTAAGCAATAAAGTCGAGGACTCTACTGGGGAAAGGAAGGAAGGCCATACGCACGGTACGACATGAAGTTTAAGAATCGAGAACAGAATTAGGGATGAATTCTAACTTATTATTGGAGCGCGCGTAATCGCATAATTTCTTCGACGAACTACGGTACCAAGCGAGGAATGATCCTCAGGATTCGCAGAAGTCTTTGATAAACTATGGTGCCAAGAGAGGAATGATCCTCAAGCTCGCAGAATTTTATCAAACTACGGCGCCAAGCGAGGAATGATCCTCAAGCTCGCAGATTTTTTTTGATAAACTACGGTGCCAAGTGAGGAATTATCCTCAAGCTCGCAGAATTTTAGCAAACTACGGTGCCAAGCGAGGAATGATCCTCAAGCTCGCAGAATTTTAGCAAACTACGGTGCCAAGCGAGGAATGATCCTCAAGCTCGTAGAATTTCAGCAAACTACGGTGCCAAGCGAGGAATGATCCTCAAGATTCGCAGTATTTTTGGAATTTACTGAAGTCTTCAGAACCCAATTGATTAATTTTGGTAATTTACTGAAGTCTTCCGGACCCAATTGATTAATATTGGAAATTTAGTGAAGTCTTCCGAACCCAATTGATTAATTTTGGAAATTTACTGATGTCTTTCGGACCCAATTGATTAATTTTGGAAATTTACTGAAGTCTTCCGGACCCAATTGATTAATTTTGGAAATTTACTGAAGTCTTCCGGACCCAATTGATTAATATTGGAAATTTACTGAAGTCTTCCAGACCCAATTGATTAATATTGGAAATTTACTGAAGTCTTCAAGACCCAATTGATTAATTTTGGAAATTTACTGAAGTCTTCCGGACCCAATTGATTAATTTTGGAAATTTACTGAAGTCTTTCGGACCCTATTGATTAATTTTGAAAATTTACTGAAGTCTTCCGGACCCTATTGATTAATTTTGAAAATTTACTGAAGTCTTTCGGACCCTATTGATTAATTTTTTTGTCAAACTCTAGTTAAATATGGCTAAGGGTGCTAATCTCAGATTAAAAATAAGCCGAGGGGCTAAATTGCAAATTCTGGTGCCTGAGTGAATAACTGGCCGCGTGGCCAGTCCTTCTGATTGGCTGGGATTAGTTGACGAGGATCGTTGATGGGTGCGCGAGATGGAGGACTGAGATTATGCCACGTCGCCTGGTGGTACTGGCCGCGCGGCTAGCACTTCGCTGGACAGACCCTACAAACAGCCGCCGGCTGTTGCTGTCATCTTCACTTTCTTCCTTCTTTTTTTTCGAGTTTTGAGAGACAAAAGAGAGATTTTGAGATATTCCGCTATTATCGAGATGGATCTTGAGTACATTTTTGGTGCGGGGCAACCGATGAATGGCATTTCACGATGGGACAACACTTCGACTTGTACGTGGGTGCTGTAGACACCCCATTTTGGACATTCATTCATAATCACACTACTTCTGTGTCTCGCCTTTGATTTGGGTCAAAACTCGTTAAGTTGGACATGTTTCGTTAAGTTTCTGACTGACTCCGTAAGTCAGGGGCCAAAATGAACATTAAAACTACTGCAGAGGGCAAAAAGTGAATTCTAGCACTGAGATGCCTCGTACGAGACATTGATGTCTCGTACGAGACATCCCCCTTGACAGTCGGGTTTTAGTCAGTTTCCTTATTGATCTTAACCCCTTTTCTTGGCAAACACTTAAGCAATCCGGGGAAAACCTAATGGACGATCTTAGAGTCCAAAAATACCTCTGTAGGAATCAAGTCTTGGATTCTCATCACAACTAACCTTCTTGGCCAAAATCCTATATCCAGAGACCCTATAAATATAGAGGTTCTTGAACCGAAAAAAGGCTAAAATCCTCATTCACCCAAAAACCACTCCAAATCTGATCAAAGAGGTCCCCATAATCTGTCCCTCTTTCTCAGCCACGAAATTCAATCCTCCACAACACTATTCAAGCCAAGTTTATTGGAGATTCAATCCATAAGTCAGGGGCCAAAATGAACATTAAAACTACTGCAGAGGGAAAAAAGTGAATTCCAGCACTGAGATGCCTCGTACGAGACATTGATGTCTCGTACGAGACATCCCCCTTGACAGTCGGGTTTTAGTCAGTTTCCTTATTGATCTTAACCCCTTTTCTTGGCAAACACTTAAGCAATCCGGGGAAAACCTAATGGACGATCTTAGAGTCCAAAAATACCTCTGTAGGAATCAAGTCTTGGATTCTCATCACAACTAACCTTCTTGGCCAAAATCCTATGTCCAGAGCCCCTATAAATATAGAGGTTCTTGAACCGAAAAAAGGCTAAAATCCTCATTCACCCAAAAACCACTCCAAATCTGATCAAAGAGGTCCCCATAATCAGTCCCTCTTCCTCACCCACGAAATTCAATCCTCCACAACACTATTCAAGCCAAGTTTATTGGAGATTCAATCCGTAAGTCAGGGTCCAAAATGAACATTAAAACTATTGCAGAGGGCAAAAAGTGAATTCCAGCACTGAGATGCCTCGTACGAGACATTGATGTCTCGTACGAGACATCCCCCTTGACAGTCGGGTTTTAGTCAGTTTCCTTATTGATCTTAACCCCTTTTCTTGGCAAACACTTAAGCAATCCGGGGAAAACCTAATGGACGATCTTAGAGTCCAAAAATACCTCTGTAGGAATCAAGTATTGGATTCTCATCACAACTAACCTTCTTCGCCAAAATCCTAGGTCCAGAGCCCCTATAAATATAGAGGATCTTGAACCCAAAAAAGGCTAAAATCCTCATTCACCCAAAAACCACTCTAAATCTGATCAAAGAGGTCCCCATATTCAGTCCCTCTTCCTCACCCACGAAATTCAATCCTCCACAACACTTTTCAAGCCAAGTTTATTGGAGATTCAAGGCTTTTAGTCAAGGCCATCCATAGAATTCTTGAAGAACGCTTAGGTAAAACTCTTTGTTTTCTATCTTCTCATCTCCTTATTTGTCTTTGAAGTAGTGTGATTCCATTAAAGGATCAGCCTAGAGCCTCTCCAATCCATGGAGATGGTCTCGAAGCACATGATCCAACATCCCAAATAAATAAACAATTATTTATTTGTTCGTTTTCTTTTTGTGTACATTTTGCATGATTTTGAAACAATGATGATGATTTCTTACCAAGACCAATCCTAGATTGGGTGAATTGGGTACTCCTTGACCTTCCCAATTCACCCCGAATCCAGATATCTTAGTGCGTATTCCGACAACAACAGTTTTCGTCCTTCGATTTACCTTTTTAATTAAGAGTCGCCACCATGTTGTTGTCGGAATACGGACCAAGATATCTGGATTCGGGGTGAATTGGGAAGGTCAAGGAGCACCCAATTCACCCAATCTAGGATTAGTCTTGCTAAGAAATCATCATCATCGTTTCAAAATTATGCAAAATGTACGCAAAAGGAAAACAAACAAATAAATCAATGCTTATTTATTTGGGATGTCGGATCAAGTGCTTCGAGACCATCTCAATGAATTGGAGAGGCTCTAGGCTGATCCTTTTGATGGAATCACACTACTTTAAAGATAAAGAAGGAGATGAGAAGGTAGAAAACAATGAGTTTTACCTAAGCGTTCTTCAAGAATCCTATGGATGGCCTTGACTAAAGGCCTTGAATCTCCAATGACCTTGACTTGAATGGTGTGGTGAGGGTTTGAATTTCGTGGGTGAGGAAGAGGGACTGATTATAAGAACCTTTTGATCAGATTTGGAGTGGTTCTTTGGCCAAGAAGGTAAGTTGTGGTGGGAATCCTAGACTTGATTCTCACAGAGGTATTTTTGGACTCTAGGATCGTCCAATAGGTTTTCACAGATTGCTTAAGTGTGTGCCAAGAAAAGGGGTTAAGATCAACAAGGAAACTGACCAAAAACCCGACTGTCAAGGGGGATGTCTCGTACGAGACATCAATGTCTCGTACGAGGCATCTCAGCGCTGGAATTCACTCTTTGCCCTCTGCAGTAGTTTTAATGTTCATTTTGGCCCTGACTAACGGAGTCAGTCAGAAACTTAATGAAACATGTCCAACTTAACGAGTTTCGACCCAAATCAAAGGCGAGACACAGAAGTAGTGTGAATATGGATGAACATCCAAAATGGGGTGTCTACACAAAGTGCAAAACAACTATGGAATCCCTTAGGTTTGGTTAATTGAATGGTGGATTCCGATGAGAATATGAGACCTTTGCCCGAATTGTCCATTTGGGAGAGTGCAATACAGGTGAAAAATAAGGGGCTCATATTCTAGGGTGACAGAATCCACTGTTCCAGGATGAACTAGAGTAGTAACCTCTTTAAAACGGATTAAATTCCATCCAACCAATAGGATTAAAATATGCAAATCTGACTGTCAAGATACATGTCTCGTACGAGACATCCATTGTCTCGTACGAGATATCTCTCCTTTTCTGTGAATCTGCCGTGTTTGTCAACCCCTATCTCATAAAAGCCGACTTGTTGGGACCCCATCCTGGATTTGACACAGTTTCTGCACTCTAGGTCCGTCCGATCAGCAAAGTAGCTCCACGCTCCTGACACAATGCCCGCCCACACGAAAATGTCACTCGGAGAAATATCACAAAGTCTGCGCTTCAAGATGGAAGCCACCGGAGGTTGGAAGGAAGGCCTGCCCTATGAAGAGGCCCCAGAAATCAATATCATACAAGAATTTCGCTTTAGAAGGCTCGACCACGCCTCTTATTATGCTCATGAACAAGTCAAAGAGCGTAACGAGCAAAGCGAAAAAGACTGGGCCGAGATCGAGAAGATGATCGACGGCAGTAAGCTTGAGATGTTACAAGCTGAATACAATGAAATGGGTAAATGGTACAATGCCGCCATCGAGAGGGCTCTGAATTTGGAAGACAACCAAGAAAAGGTCATCAATGATGAAGTAGGTAACTACATCAGCCTGCTTTATCAAGACCTAAAGAAACAAATGGAGGAGGAACATAATCATTACCTCAATGTCATGAGGGACCATTACGAAAGCATCATGCAAAGCCTCCAGCCGAAGCCACCGAGAATCTACACAGATTTAAGTCAAATCGACTTGGGAGAGTGTTCCGTGAGCTTGAGAGGGAAGGCAAGCTAGCACCTATGAAGGGGTACAAACCCAAATATGAGGGGGCCGGAAGGGCCTTGCACCTATATTGCTACTACCATCAGTGCCGCGGTCACCACACCGACAAATGCAACAACTTGAGGGATAAGATCCAAGATCTCATCGACCAAGGCACCCTACAGATAATAGGCAATGGAATCGGCCTCGTGTTGAAGAATGAGGGGTCCAAACCTCACGCTCCTTTTCCACTACATTAGTTAGTAGTTTAATAGACTAGTTTTTTCTTCATTTTCATAGATTAGACGTTTCATTCTTTTCTTTTTTAAACTAGTTGTTTTTCACTCTTTAAGGGATCCTACTCACCCAAGAATCATTGTGGGTGAGAGCATGCCCTCCTATCAATTTCAACTTTTAGTAATAGTTAGTTTCTTTTAAATTTCTCACTTTTCTGTACTTTTACAAAAGCAAAGTAGTGTAGAGATGGTAGAAGTGCACAATGAAAATGACTATTCTAAGACGATTCCATTCTTCGGAACACGCCCAGTACTTAACATGATGCTAAAAGAAGAGTACTTCCCCGGTCTTGGACTTGGCAAGCATTTACAAGAGATAAAAGAACCACCACCTGTCGTTCTATACCCCCAGAATATGGTCTAGGGTATGTGTCACCACTCAAGGCATCCCTAAAGATGAAAGGGATTGGACTTCATACATTGTGCCACTAGCACCGCCCTATCGAAAGACTCTAAATGGGTATTTTGTACGCGAGGGGAAAAACTTGCCATACTTCATGTTCCCTGAACCATGGATTGACCATAGGGGAAACAACAGCCGGGCTTTTAAATCTTCAGTGACTGTGATCCATACTCACTTGAAACAGAACAGAGGCAATTCTCGTGGCTACCTCGTGAATTAAGGGGTACCAAGGCCGAAGCATTTAGTGAGTGGGACTTTGTGTTAGGAGAAGACCTACTGCGCCAATTTCTCAACCTTTGCAAGCTAGAGGACACTCAGATCAATACAATAGACAAGGGGGACGCTCCGAACCAAGATTACACCAAGATCATCGAGAAGAGTGACGAGCCTATCCAGAATTGGAACACAACTGGGGGACCCATAGCAAGTGAAGACTTCCTGATCAAAGAATTAGGTACTCCCCATCCCCAAAGAGAAGGAAAATTTCTAACTCTTACCTTAGAGTCAGATACCGCTACCGATGAGCTCACCCAAGAGGACTTGGATGCCATCGCGGAATGTGTATTCCGTTACTTTCTTAATAAAAAATAGATCTTTCTGAGTATCCTGAGATTGCCAGCGTCCTAAATGATGAATTAACTAATAACTCTAACGAATTAGATAATAAGGAGTCATATGACGAGATAGATCAACAAAACGAACAAATCTTAAAAGAAATTAATAAGCAAGTAGGTCTTCGTGGCGGAAATGGTCCTATTGATGCCGAAGAAATGCAAACAGTTAATCTGGGGACGGAGAATGATCCGAAAGTGACCAATATTGGCAGTTTCTTCAAGGGGGAAGACCGACAAGCCCTCATAGCGCTTCTCCGAGAATTCGTGGATGTGTTCGCTTGGTCCTACAAAGATATACCGGGGCTAGCCAATTCGATTATTGAGCACAAGATACCACTGCTTCCCGATTCAAAGCCAGTCAAGCAGAAACTCTGAATAATTAAGCCAGAGTGGTCGGTACAAGTCAAACAAGAGATAAAGAAACTCCTGAGTGTTGGGTTCATCAAAGTGATAGAGTATCAAACCTGGTTGGCTAATACTGTGCAGGTTTCCAAGGCAAATGGAAAAGTCCGCGTCTGTGTTGATTTCCGTGATCTCAACAGAGCATCTCCGAAAGATGATTTTCCTCTTCCCAACATAGACATGCTCGTTGACAATACCGTAAAATACGAAGTCCGTTCATTTGTAGATGGATTTTCCGGTTACACCCAGATCCTCATGGCCAAGGAGGACCAATAGAAAACAGCATTACCACACCTTGGGGGACGTTCTGTTATACGGTCATGCCATTCGAACTCAAAAATGCCAGAGCCACTTATCAGAGAGCTGTGACTGCGTTGTTCCATGACATGATACATAAAGAAATGGAGGTGTACGTTGATGACATGATCATACACTCCAAAGGCTCCGATGGACAGCACTTCGTCGACCTTAGAAAGTTCTTTGAAAGGTTAAGACACTACAAAATGAGACTTAATCCGGCCAAGTGCACATTTGGGGTAGTGAATGGAAAAGTCCTAGGGTACATGGTCACCGAGCGTGGTATAGAAGCGGATCCCGCTAAGATTAAAGCCATCATTGACATGCCTCCACCTAAGATGCAAAAAGAAGTCAAGGGATTTATGGGTCGCCTTCAGTACATTAGTCGTTTCATTAATCAACTCACGGCGATGTGCGAGCCCATTTTTAAGCTCCTCAAGAAGAATGCATCCCTAGAATGGACCGAAGAGTGCCAAGAAGCCTTTGAAAAGGTTAAGGAATACTTAGTGAATCCGCCAGCATTGGTCCCACCGCATAAAGAGAAACCGTTGACCTTGTACCTCACAGTCAATGATACTGCATTAGGGGCTATGCTAGCATAAGAGCAACCCGATTCGAAGAAAGAGAATTCCGTGTACTTTGTCAGCCGTCGCTTCTAAGGGGCTGAATTGAATTACTCTGCACTAGAAAAGTCGTGTGCTGTACTGGTATGGGTAGCTGAGAGACTAAAGCCGTACATGGAGGCGTTTCATATAGAACTGATTGCCCGAATGGACCCAATGAAGTACATCTTCGAGAAGTTGCATGTCTCCTCTAGGATAGCCAAATACATGCCAACTTGCAAAACGCACCACCGTCCGTGTTATACCCCATGACATCCCCTTGGCCATTTTCTACATGGGGAATAGACGTCATTGGCAATGAGAAAGAATGTGACCAACTACTTGCAGAGTACAAGAAAGAGAGACATCATTCGTCACCGTACCGACCACAAACCAATGGAGCAGTCAAAGCTGCTAACAAAACCCTAGAGACCATCATTAGAAAAATGGCTAAAACTGGCAGAGACTGGCCAGATAAGCTACCTTTTGCACTCTGGGGCTACCGTACTTCAATCCACACGGCCACCGGTGAAACTCCCTACGCCCTAGCCTATGGGATGGAAGAAGTGCTACCAATCGAATTAGAGGTACCTTCACTAAGGGTTCTCCTAGAAAACCAAGTGAATGAAGTCACATGGTTAGACAGCCATTACGAACAACTAGCCCTGCTAGATGAACGATGACTTCGAGCCGTCGAGCATATCCTAGTTTATTAATAGAGAATGGCCCGAGCATTTAATAAGAAAGTCAAGTCCAAAAACATCAAAGAAGGGGACCTTGTCCTACGTGAACATCGTCCTGGATCATTCAATCGTATGGGAAAGTGGGGACCAAGATGGATAGGCCCTTACATAGTCAAGAAAGTATTCTTCGGAGGAGCGGTACAACTCGCAGACCTAGACAGAGATCAACTGCCGAAGCCCGTCAACTTAGACAAGCTAAAGAAGTACTATTCATAAGTCCGTCCCCTATTTCAAAAATAAAAAAGGAAAGCTCGCTAGGTTGAAAACCCGTAAGGGCGGCGTAGGCAAAAATTAGCACCTATGTCTCGTACGAGACACCTATGTCTCGTACGAGACACTATGTCTCGTACGAGACATGTCAGTCAGCAGACATTTTTTTCTCTTTCTTAAACAAGAACTACGATGACCTGAGCTCCATATTTAATTGATGTAAAAGGAGAACGTAGGCAACCTTTTGGTCCGGTCTATTCAATAAATAAAATCAAAATCCTGTCTTCTTATTAATTGAATGCATTTCAAGAAAGCAATAAGAAAATTTCTAACATGAATACCAACTTGCAAAAGTAAAAATAAATAAAATACTAAAAATCTAAGCATTGGTCTATCTGTGGCAATCTCTCGATACTCCTAAGGATCTATTTCTTCCTTGACTTAGTAGGGGCTTGACCACGATCCGCCTTGTCATTCCTTTTCCTCTTGTGTAAAGGTATCTCGAAACCGGGAAGAACATCAAGTCTGTTGAACACCGAGGGAGTCAGTCTCGCAAACATATGAGGCCTATCTAGAGCTTGAAATTTATCGGGAAGTCCGTTCGCTCTCTTCTCGTAAAAGTTACTATCCAGAAAATCTTGAGTGGCGTCTACTCTGACATTAGAAGGATCCTCCTTAGCTTCCTTCTTCCTCAAATTCAAGATAGGCCCGAATTGGTCCCCCAACAGAGAGCGGCGGATCTCATCAACACCCTCGACACTGGGATGGAGTTCTTTCAGAAACCAATCCAAATATTTGTCGGACAAATGGATGCTCCCTCCATCAAGACAAATATTGGTCCAATAATCCATAGTGGTGCCTTGCCCCCAAGCGTGAGCCAGGCTCGTAGAGAACTCTGAGTCCATGAAAGAGATGCCTCGAGACCGTCCCCCTAACACGAAAGTGTCCTGTTGTTGACGGAATTGTCGTATTACCCTCCGAGCAAAATAGAAAGAGGAGTCCCTCAAACCCGGAAGGAAGACCCTGTCGTACCCAAGGGTATTAGCTATGAACCTCCTCATCTTCCAAAAGGATGGGCACCAAGCAATATCATCAGTCTCCGCTTTAGCAAAAAGGTGATCCCAGTCCTCAATGCTGAGACCCTTCACCAACAGTCTCCGTCTATGGAAAGTATAAGGAGAATACTCGATCGGAGAATCCAACAATTTGAAATGTTCTCTAAGACAAATTGTCAACAATAATGGACTTCCCCGAGTCATGGAGCCGGTTCGGTGTATCTCATCAAGACCATGAAGGGTCTCCCCTAAGATAAGAGAAACTATGTTAAAGGCCCGTCCTCTAGCTTGCAGAACAATGTCTACGAGCTCCGTATTCGCCATGCCACACCTGCTCATGAAAAGCACGCTTCGAAATAAGCACAATGCCAAGAGGCAGCATTAAGAATCCACGCCGTGACCAAGAGTCACCCGACCTTTAAATCTCCTAGGAAAAGAGTGGAGATCAACATAGCGGTTATGAATATAAATTTGTGCCTCGGGAAGGCCTATACTCAATAAGTCCCTAAAAGACTCCGCCGGTACCTTGTTACAATCAGGAACCGCAATCACCCCGGTCAACGGCATATCCAAGATAGCCGCCATCTCCTCTACAATAGGGACCATCTCATTAAGTGAAAAGTTGAAGAGATGAGTCGATGGATCCCAGAAGCGTGCAACTCCCTTTAGAAGGTCCCATTCTAGTTTTAGATTCTTCAAGGTGAAAAGAATCTTGAAACCGAACATCTCCACAAATCTTTCTTGATGAGCTTTGTCAAACGAGCGAAAGAACGTGTTGGTAGTAGTGCCCTAGGCACGTTTAATAAACGTTGTAATTGTTATCATTTATTTCATATCAATAAAGAGATGTTTTGATTATTATTGTTCATGTTTACTTATAATAATCTCCGTCCCTAGTACTTGTTAAGCACTAGTATAAAGGCTAAATGATCATGAGATGATCATGTTAGATTTATGGGTACTTGTTTGGAACAAGGTACTGGACATGACCCGCTGTATGAGATTTATATCATGGTCTATGTCGTACATATATCTCATATTAGTTATGTCATACGAATCCTTAGACATGGAGTTATTATAGTCTTCCACTTGATGAACATTATGTTTGACATATTCAAACGCTACCTTTAACCGGGTAGTTATAAAGGGTATGATTGGCATAATCGGATTCACGTAGGGAAGAGTAATAAGCTAAATGGATTTGTCCCTCTTCAGAGAGATGTCAAGCTTAGGCCTCTCGTAGGAATGATGTTGATGAAATTGTTCGGCCGGACTCAAATGAATTGATTAGATCAATGTCATTTGTATTATAAACATATTCGGAATCGAGAAAGTATTGAACAAAACAAGTTGACTTGTTGACCATGACTTGTGTTCAATGACATCGTGGACAAAGGGATTGTGACATGTTCTAAAGGGATGTGAACTTGTATCTAGTTATAGTATTTGGATAGGTATGACGGTTTACTAGAACCTAATCATATCTTATGGTTTCATGTTTGAACCCATTGCCAACTTAGTGTAATCCTAGAGGGTTACACACAATAGAACGAATCTTAAATAAGGACTATATCGGAATATTGAGTCGAAGGACTTTGGAGAAATTTGGAAATTAGGGAAATCTGGGGCAGGTGTGCGACCGCACAAAAGGGTTTGGGCGGCCGCACAGCTTGGCTCAAAAAGTACCAGAAACCTTCCAGATAAATGTGCGGCTGCACAGGTGGTTTTGGGCGGCCGCACACCATGTCGGGACTAGTTTCCGAATTTGATTTGGAAAGGAATTTTGGACGGGTTTAGACACAAGTTTCCGATTTGGAATAGGTCTAACTTGTATATAAACAGCCAAATTCGGGCCAGAACAAGATATAGCTTTTGTGCAAGTCTCCAAAGAGTTTGAGAGAGGTTTTATTTTGTTCTAAGACATCCTAGATTGAAGAACAAAATAATACACAAATAAAATTCCATATAGTTCATATTGATTATGAAAACGTGTTTCACAATTTTGTTCTAGCAACCAAGATTAAGTGTTCTTGATATTCGTTTCAAGGTGTGGATACCACTAGAGGGTGAAGCTCATCATCTTCAAAGTTCGTGTTCTTACTTGTTCGTGATTAAAGCTTCAATTTCTCCACCAAGATCAAAGACCAAATTCAAAGTCATCAAGGGTTAGTTTTTCTAGTATTCATATTGCAAGTATTTGATTTAATCATATGAATGGATCTATGGGCTTTGGATTTCATAAAATTTTAAATGTTATTTTCCGCTGCGCATGTTACTACGAAACCCAACAGTGTTATCAGAGCCCCGTTCATGTTTATTATTTCAATACCTAGACCATGTTGTGTGTATATAAATTGTTTATGTGCCTAACATGATATGAATATTGGATATATGATGTTTATGTATTATATGATTTTATGTGGTTTATTGTTTTACAACTCTCGCACTATTGAATCGCACTAAAAATTATGTTGGATTCTGAATTGTTTGATTATTAATTTTTGATTGGATCAAAGTTTTAATAATCGGGGGAAATAATTTTGAGACAAATTTTTGAACTTTAAAAATTTTGTCTGATGCTACTGTGCGACCTCACAGAAAATATTGGGCGGCCGCACATGTTTGGGCGACCGCACAGATTTTATTGGGCGGCCGCATAGTTGGTCAGAATCAGAATCAGATTGTGGAATTTTGATGGGGTCCAACCGAATCAGTGACAATACCGGCCAGACCTGCTGATCTGGAGCGGGTTTTGGGCAGTTGGTTTTGGTGTGGATCTTGGGGTTTGATTTTCCTATGTGTTTTGATCTTGTGATTCTAAGATTGGTTCAAGGTTTGGATGGCTAATCTACGTTCATCGAGATTGTGTTTCCCAAACTTGATCGCAATCAAAGTTTCAAAGATAAAACGAAGTTAGAATTATGAAGAGTTCATAATTGCTGAACTTGAGAAACAAAGTTATTGATTCAATGATTGGACATTCATGTGGAATTGTGGATGCAATTGGCCTACATTTATCGAGACCATCTATTGCTTAGTTTCGGCCACATGAACTACTTTCTTGGTTTCTTGAATTAGTGCGGAATTATGGATGCCTTATGGCTTAGTATCGGCCGCACTTCTTGTTGTCTTGATTTGGAAGAAGATAACCAAAGTTCAAAGAGTCTCATCCTCATAATTATAGAGAAACTAATGACACATAAATATTATGCTTAAATTAATGGAGATTAATTTAGTGGCTAAACTTGATGCGTAACATGTTTATATTATGTGCTCATAAATATGTTGTATGCTATATGTGATGAACCTTCAAAGAAAGTTTTAAGTCCTTTATTGCCATGCCATGATTAAAACACTTGTTAATACATGGGTGAATTTAATGTAGACTCGCCCTAGCGAGATGCATTGACTTTATTTATGTATGAGCAAGATAGATAATGTGGGCACGCCCTAGCGAGGCACATTAACTATACGTTTAAAATGGTTGGACTTAATTGGGCGTCAAAACAGTTTTGAGCCTAGGCAAAGATGAGATTTAACATGATTTTTGAAATAGGATTTCTTAAAGAATCTCATAAAAGGAACTAAGAGTCATATGAGATATGATTGACAAGAGTTGTCTACCTAATTAATTTGATTTTGTGTAATCCGCCTTAGCGGACATAAAATTAAATTAAAGCAGGATCTTAACTCATTTAAATTATATTATACATGGGATGTATAAGAAGGTTATATAATTTAGTGGGAGTATTTTTTTTTTTTGAAAATACATTGTTTATTTCTTTAATGAAAATTGGTACTTATTAAATTTTGGAAATTTTGCATAATTGTAGATAATGACTAACAACTGTCACGACCCGAAATATAGGCTCTATTTTATTAGCATTTAATAATTATTATTTAATTATTTGCTTATTTATTTATTTAAATTATTATTTATTTAAATATTTATGTGTGCAATTTATGTGTTATAATAATTATGCCTAGCATTTTATTTGAGTCATTTAGGTTAGTGTGGTAATTTGTGTGTAGTATGAGAGAGGGGGCCTAAGTGTAAGTTTTTTTTTAATTATACTCCTACCCTCTCCCTACACCTCCTTCTCCCTCATACACTCCACCTTCCATCCCCATTTCCCCAGCCCATTTCTTCCTCTCTCTCCAAGCAAAAAAGGTGAGTTTTCTTCTCTATCTTCTCTCCTCATTTTCTCAATCTTCTTCTCATTATTATTCATTTCTTAAAACATGAACCTTGTTTAGATCGTCGATAGGATCGCGTAGAATAAAAAAGAATCGAATTCCGTCAACTTTCATTATTTTCAAGTAAGTTACTTTTCCCCCATTTTGATGCTAAAATGTTCATATCATGTTTAGATAATGTTTGATGTGTTATATTTGAAGTTTGGTTGGGTTTTGAATTTATTGAGAATTTATTTTGGGTTTTGATCAAAAATGGTGAAATCTTGAATGTTGGGTTTGATTCTTGATTTTGGTTATTAAATGTTGTTATAGGAGTCTTTTTGGACTTATTAGTTGTTTTGGTACATTACTATGCAAGTTGGAATGTTGGATTTTGGTTGAATGTGTTTTGGGTTTGAAAATGGAAGAACCCATGTTGTTCTTCCCGATTTCTGGAAATTCAGAAGATTGGGCGGCCGCACAAAATTTCCTGGGCGACCGCACATCTATCTGAAAGCTTTTGTTCTTGTTTTGAGGCTTTTTGGGCGACCGCACAGTCCACTTTGGGCGGCCGCCCAGAACCACTGAAAGTTCTCATTTGTTAATTTTGTATGGTTGAAGAACGCGTTTTGGTCCAAGTCTTGGGTGTCCTTCTAGTTGACCTTAGTGAACATTGTAGTACACTCTAGTGATAGAATTGAGTCCTTTGTGATCAAGTTTGTGCTTGAAGTTAATTAAGTGTTAATTGAGATTGTTGGAACACTTTATTGATTGGGTTTGATTCTTTTGTGAATGAATACGATATGGAACTTGATTAAGTATCATTTTGGGAATGTGGTTCATCTTTGATGTGCGGTTTGCATTGGTTTACCTTCGTGGTAATTTAATTGGATTGGTTCCCTACTTTGGAACCTTAAATTGTTTATTCATGCTAAATTATTATTACTTAGCATTTAATTAGAAGCCCAGCTGGCATATTTGTTGCATCGGGCGATGGGAAAGATTATAATGGCAAAGCCAAGTCCATTATAATGTTGACCATTGTTTTGCCCCCTTCTTTACCCCTTTTCCAGATTGGCCTTGGAAAGGATAAGTTAGCGTTCCTCTGTGAATGTATCTAGCTACCGGGCATGACTTTGTGTCATGGTCCTTGTCCTTTGTGACACTGTTATGGTTATTGGTTCCGGTACCGGGGTTTTCTCTTCGGCTTTCATGCTATTATGAAGATGATGATTTGTTGATTATTGAAGCTGCGCAGCGATCCTTTATTTGGATGTTCCGGTTTGGAAAACCTTGGCTATATCCTTTGTTATGTGTTTATTTCCGCTGCTATCTGTTATGTGATAAATGCTATGTGCTATGTGATATTTATTATTGCTTATTGCTTCTTGCATAATAGCATGTCATGTAATTGCATTAGTAACTTATTGAGATTTATCTCACCCCTTTTCTTTTATCTTTGTTTTTCCTTAACCCCCCCCCCAGGTGCTAAGGATTAGTCTCGCTGATCACGAGAAAGAGGACGTCGAGTGTGGATCCAGTCTTTTGGGGAAGGTTGATATAGGTTGGTTTACATTATGTAAATGTGTAACCTTTTGGAGATAGTTATACCAAACAATGACGTCGTTAAGAATTGTATATTTGTATTTTGTTGTGCATAAACTTGTGGAAGTTTATGATAGTTGTAATTGGTTTTTATCAAACTTGGTTTTGTAAAACTTTGGATTATCACCTTTTGGTATTAAATGGAATTTTTAACCTTGGTATTTCTCAGTTTTGGTTTTAGAGTCGACGTCCAGCTCGCGGTCTCGGGCCCACGGGGTCCGGGGTCGCGACAGTTGGTATCAGAGCTATGGCATTAGCTCTGAGTATAAGTCTAGGTGGATTAGTATGACCTAGGTGGGTAGTAGTGTGCGGAGTGATTAACAGTTGATGTCTTATGCAGGTAATTACTCAAAATGTCTGGAAGAAGAAACAGAGGAGGTACTAGTGGAGCACAGAATCAGAACGATACAAGGGAAGAAGCACGTGCTATGTTTCAAGGCATGTTTGAGGCGGCCATGAAGGCCATACATGATCAAGGTCCAAGGGTAGAACAAGCACCACCCCGCTATGGATTGGAGCAATTTCTGAAGTTGAAACCGGTTGAATTCAATGGGGAACCCGATGTTCGGAAAGCTGAGTTGTGGATTGAGTCTATGGAGAAGATCTATGATGTATTTGGGTGTTCGGATGAGGACAAGGTCCGGTTCGCGGCTTACAAGCTTGTGGGAGCCGCCGAGCATTGGTGGAAGGGTGTTAAAGCTACTTGGGATGATACTCACACGGTGTATGCGTGGGAGTTATTTGTGAGCAAATTCAAGGAGCATTTCATTCCGGTTGTTGATCAAAATCGAAAGGAGATCGAGCTACTCAACCTGGAGCAAAGTGTGTTGTCTATAGCACAATACTCAGCTAAGTTCATAGAATTAGCCCGGTATTGCGACTATCTGGTGAGGACCGAGGAACAAAAGGCTATGAGATTCATTCGGGGATTGAAGACCTCCATCCGTACTCAACTTATCGCTCAACGGATTGTGACTTTCCAAGATGCGGTGGACCGAGCCTATTTGATAGAGCAAGATATTGGAGAACATAAGAGGAAGACTGAGGTGGCTAACCCGAGTAAGCCAGGAGCTCAAGGCAAGCCACAACATCGTTTCGACAATCGAGGTAACCCGGGAGCATCATATCAGTTTAAGGGGCAAACCACACCGAGGAATCCGAGTACTACTCCGGGGATGCAGAATAGGAAGCCTTGTACCTTTTGTCAGAAGGTAGGCCATTCGGAGGATAGGTGTTGGAAAAAGCAAGGCAAGTGCACCAATTGTGGTGAAATGGGGCACTTTGCGAGAGAGTGCACGAGGTACCGAGGTCAGTCATCCGGGTCAGGAGTTGGTCCTAATCAGGGTCAGAAAAGGGATGCCACAGGGAAGCCCAAAGTTCAAGGGAAGGTTTATGCCATGAATCAACAACAAGCTACCGATGATCCATCCGTTATTGGAGGTATTATTTCTGTGTCTAATGTGAGCGCACGAGCGTTAGTAGATCCAGGATCATCTCATTCATACATTTCTGTGCAATTTGCTTCCATGTTAAATGCTGCATTCGAGTCTTTACCATACGTGCTAGAGGTGTCGACCCCTATAGGAGAATGCTTGATTTCTGATCGAGTCTTTCGTGCTTGTGATGTGGTTATTTGTGGTCGTGTCCTTTGTGCGGATTTGGTAGTTCTTCCTATCCAAGACTTTGATGTCATTTTGGGTATGGATTGGTTGAGCAAGTTTCATGCTTCCGTTGATTGCCGTAAGAAAACTGTTACTTTTGCTATTCCCGATGTGCCTAAATTTGTGTTTGAGGCTTGTCCTCTGAGTAGAAGGGTTCGCTTAATTTCTTTTATAAAAGCGAGAAAATTATTGCATAGTGGTTGCGAGGGGTATTTGGCTAGTGTTCTTGATACTAGGAAGGAATCCCCTAGTTTTGATAGTGTTCGGGTAGTTCGGGAATTTCCCGATGTTTTCTCTACTGAGTATGATATGCCTCCCGATCGTGAGATAGAATTTTGTATAGATCTTTTGCCGGGTACGGCTCCGATTTCAAAAGCGCCTTATAGGTTAGCTCCCGCTGAGTTGAAGGAATTAAAGGTTCAATTGCAAGAGTTGCTTGATCGAGGGTTTATCCGCCCTAGTGTTTCCCCGTGGGGAAGCACCGGTTTTGTTTGTGCGGAAGAAAGATGGTTCGTTGAGATTGTGCATCGATTACCGGAAGTTGAATCAGGTTACAGTGAAGAACAAGTATCCTCTGCCTCACATCGATGATTTGTTTGATCAGCTTCAAGGGTCTGTAGTTTTCTCTAAACTTGATTTGAGGAGTGGGTACCATCAGTTGAAGGTTCGATCGGAGGATATTCCGAAGACTGCTTTTCGCACCTGTTATGGTCATTATGAGTTCTTGGTTATGCCGTTTGGGTTGACTAACGCGCCGGCCGTGTTTATGGATTTGATGAACCGAGTTTTCCATCCTTATCTTGATTCGTTCGTGGTAGTCTTCATCGACGACATTCTTGTTTATTCGAAATCTCGAGAGGAGCACGAGCAGCAGTTGAGGAAAGTTTTATCCGTTCTTGCGAGGGAGAAATTATTTACGAAGTTCAGTCCATGTGAATTTTGGCTAGAGAAGGTATCATTTCTGGGTCATGTTATTTCGAAAGATGGGATTTCTGTGGATCCTTCAAAGATTGAAGCCATAGTGGATTGGAAGAGACCCGAATCAGTGACGGAGATCAGGATCTTTCTTGGTTTAGCCGGGTATTATAGAAGATTTATTGAAGGGTTTTCGAGGATCGCTACTCCGATGACTCAGTTGACCCGGAAGAATGTTCCGTTTGTGTGGACCGAGAAATGTGACAAGAGTTTCGAGGAATTGAAGAAGAGGTTGACTACCGCACCGATCTTGACTTTGCCTAATGGGAGCGATGGCCTAGTGATCTACAGTGATGCTTCGAAAAAGGGTTTGGGTTGTGTGTTGATGCAGAATGGGAAAGTTATTGCGTATGCTTCGAGGAAGTTGACCCCGAGTGAACAGAATTACCTGACTCATGACATGGAGTTAGCGGCTATTGTATTTGCGTTGTACAAATGGAAGCACTATCTTTATGGGGCGAAGTTTGAGATTTTTACCGATCACAAGAGTTTGAAGTACCTTTTCTCTCAGAAAGAGTTGAATAATAGACAGCGTCGATGGATGGAATTGTTGAAGGATTATGATTGTACGATTTCTTATCACCCGGGGAAGGCGAATGTGGTAGCCGATGCGATTAGTAGGAAATCTTATGTGGCTTCGATGATGGTTCGAGAATGGAAAATGCTTGAGGATGTTCGAGATTGGTCTCCTCGTGAATCGAGATATGGGGCTATTTTTGCGAATATTAGAGTGTCTCCGACCCTAATTCAAAGGATAAAGGGAGCTCAGAAAGAAGATCCCGAGTTGGTGAAAATAATGGGTAAATTGAAGGAAAAGAACTTCAAGGATTTTTCTGTTAGCTCGAGTGGAGTGTTGACTTTCCGTGGTCGTTTGTGTGTTCCGGATGTTGATGGAATTAAACGGAGAGTTCTTGAAGAGGTCACAAATCGAGGTATACTATTCATCCGGGTAGTACGAAGATGTATCAGGATTTGAAGCAACAATTTTGGTGGATTAATATGAAAAGGGAAATAGCGGAGTATGTTTCGAAGTGTCTAATGTGCCAGCAGGTCAAAGCCGAGCATCAGAGACCCGCGGGATTACTTCAGCCCTTAGAGATTCCCGAGTGGAAATGGGAGCATGTGACTATGGATTTCGTCACGGGACCACCTCGTACCCGTAGGAAGTATGACAGTGTTTGGGTGATAGTGGATAGATTGACCAAGAGTGCCAATTTCTTGCCTATTGACATCAGATATTCGATGGAGAAGCTTGCGACCCTTTATATCGATGAGATCGTTAGATTGCATGGGGTTCCGGTTAGTATTGTGTCAGATCGAGACCCGAGGTTTACTTCTAGATTCTGGAAGGCGTTTCAGGAAGCTTTGGGTACAGATTTGCGATTCAGTACAGCTTTTCATCCTCAGACCGACGGTCAATCCGAGAGGACTATTCAGATTTTGGAGGATATGTTGCGAGCTTGTGCGATAGACTTCTCCGATTCTTGGGATTCGCACCTACCGTTAGTGGAGTTCTCTTACAACAACAGTTATCAGGCTAGTATCGAGATGGCACCGTATGAGGCCTTGTATGGAAGGAAGTTTAGATCGCCTATTTGTTGGGATGGGGTTGGTGAAGCGAAGATTGTGGGTATTGATTTGCTTCGGGATTCGGTTGAGAAAGTAAAAGTTATCCGGGATAGGTTGAAGACAGCCCAGAGTCGACATAAGAGCTATGCAGATAACCGAAGGCGAGATCTTAGTTTTCAGACCGGCGATTTGGTGTTCTTGAAAGTGTCTCCAAAGGTGGGTATTCGTAGATTTGGGAAGAAAGGCAAGTTGGCTCCGAGGTTTATTGGCCCGTTTGAGATTTTGGGAAAGGTTGGACTTCTAGCGTATCGTCTCGCGTTACCGTCATCCTTAGACCGGTTGCACAACGTCTTTCACGTTTCTATGCTTCGGAAGTATGTTCTTGACCCATCGCACGTGTTACCGAGGATACCGGAGGATATTGAGCCAGATATGATTTATGAGGAACGACCGGTCCGGATCCTAGATTCTAAAGTCCAAGAGTTGAGGAGCAAAAGCATTTCATTGGTTAGAGTTCTTTGGAGGAATCATAACATCGAGGAGTCGACGTGGGAGCTCCGAGATGAGATCGAGAGGAAATTTCCGTGGCTTTTTAATTCGGGTAAGTCTCGTTAAAATTCGGGTCGAATTTTCTTTAAGGGGGAGTGAATGTCACGACCCGAAATATAGGCTCTATTTTATTAGCATTTAATAATTATTATTTAATTATTTGCTTATTTATTTATTTAAATTATTATTTATTTAAATATTTATGTGTGCAATTTATGTGTTATAATAATTATGCCTAGCATTTTATTTGAGTCATTTGGGTTAGTGTGGTAATTTGTGTGTAGTGTGAGAGAGGGGACCTAAGTGTAAGTTTTTTTTTTAATTATACTCCTACCCTCTCCCTACACCTCCTTCTCCCTCATACACTCCACCTTCCATCCCCATTTCCCCAGCCCATTTCTTCCTCTCTCTCCAAGAAAAAAAGGTGAGTTTTCTTCTCTATCTTCTCTCCTCATTTTCTCCATCTTCTTCTCATTATTATTCATTTCTTAAAACATGAACCTTGTTTAGATCGTCGATAGGATCGCGTAGAATAAAAAAGAATCGAATTCCGTCAACTTTCATTATTTTCAAGTAAGTTACTTTTCCCCCATTTTGATGCTAAAATGTTCATATCATGTTTAGATAATGTTTGATGTGTTATATTTGAAGTTTGGTTGGGTTTTGAATTTATTGAGAATTTATTTTGGGTTTTGATCAAAAATGGTGAAATCTTGAATGTTGGGTTTGATTCTTGATTTTGGTTATTAAATGTTGTTATAGGAGTCTTTTTGGACTTATTAGTTGTTTTGGTACATTAGTATGCAAGTTGGAATGTTGGATTTTGGTTGAATGTGTTTTGGGTTTGAAAATGGAAGAACCCATGTTGTTCTTCCCGATTTCTAGAAATTCAGAAGATTGGGCGGCCGCACAAAATTTCCTGGGCGACCGCACATCTATCTGAAAGCTTTTGTTCTTGTTTTGAGGCTTTTTGGGCGACCGCACAGTCCACTTTGGGCGGCCGCCCAGAACCACTGAAAGTTCTCATTTGTTAATTTGTATGGTTGAAGAACGCGTTTTGGTCCAAGTCTTGGGTGTCCTTCTAGTTGACCTTAGTGAACATTGTAGTACACTCTAGTTATAGAATTGAGTCCTTTGTGATCAAGTTTGTGTTTGAAGTTAATTAAGTGTTAATTGAGATTGTTGGAACACTTTATTGATTGGGTTTGATTCTTTTGTGAATGAATACGATATGGAACTTGATTAAGTATCATTTTGGAAATGTGGTTCATCTTTGATGTGCGGTTTGCATTGGTTTACCTTCGTGGTAATTTAATTGGATTGGTTCCCTACTTTGGAACCTTAAATTGTTTATCCATGCTAAATTATTATTACTTAGCATTTAATTAGAAGCCCAGCTGGCATATTTGTTGCATCGGGCGATGGGAAAGATTATAATGGCAAAGCCAAGTCCATTATAATGTTGACCATTGTTTTGCCCCCTTCTTTACCCCTTTTCCAGATTGGCCTTGGAAAGGATAAGTTAGCGTTCCTCTGTGAATGTATCTAGCTACCGGGCATGACTTTGTGTCATGGTCCTTGTCTTTTGTGACACTGTTATGGTTATTGGTTCCGGTACCGGGGTTTTCTCTTCGGCTTTCATGCTATTATGAAGATGATGATTTGTTGATTATTGAAGCTGCGCAGCGATCCTTTATTTGGATGTTCCGGTTTGGAAAACCTTGGCTATATCCTTTGTTATGTGTTTATTTCCGCTGCTATCTGTTATGTGATAAATGCTATGTGCTATGTGATATTTATTATTGCTTCTTGCTTCTTGCATCATAGCATGTCATGTAATTGCATTAGTAACTTATTGAGATTTATCTCACCCCCTTTTCTTTTATCTTTGTTTTTCCTTAACCCCCCCCAGGTGCTAAGGATTAGTCTCGCTGATCACGAGAAAGAGGACGTCGAGTGTGGATCCATTCTTTTGGGGAAGGTTGATATAGGTTGGTTTACATTATGTAAATGTGTAACCTTTTGGGGATAGTTGTACCAAACAATGACGTCGTTAAGAATTGTATATTTGTATTTTGTTGTGCATAAACTTGTGGAAGTTTATGATAGTTGTAATTGGTTTTTATCAAACTTGGTTTTGTAAAACTTTGGATTATCACCTTTTGATATTAAATGGAATTTTTAACCTTGGTATTTCTCAGTTTTGGTTTTAGATTCGACGTCCAGCTCGCGGTCTCGGGCCCGCGGGGTCCGGGGTCGCGACAACAACACTCAATCAGTTTCGTTGCGATTGATCCTTGAGAAGGATAAGCTCCAAGAGAATGGTACTAACTTTATGGATTGGATCCGTAGCCTAAGAATTGTTCTAAGGCAAGTAGATAAGTTGTACATTCTCGATGGGCCACTTCCTACTGAACCAGAACCTACTGCCCCTAGGGCAGAAAGAGACAATTACAAGAAACATCGTAATGATTCTAGAGATGTAAGTTGTCTCATGCTTTCTACTATGTGCTCAAAACTCCAACAAAGTTTGGAACATTTGGAAGCCTATGAGATAGGCGTGGAGTTAAGAGCTATGTTTCAAGAGCAAACTAGGCAAGAGAGGTACAAGACCATTGTTGCATTTACTTCTTGCAAAATGAATGAAGGGAAACAAGTGAGTCCTCACATGCTAAAAATGAAAAGTTATGTAGAGCACCTTGAGAAACTTGGCAATCCAATCCCATTGGAGTTAGCCACGGATCTCATTCTTAATTCATTGCCTAAAGTTATAATCAGTTTGTGATGAATTATTACATGCATGGAATGGATAAGAATCTCTCCGAGTTGCATGGGATGCTTAAAACTGCGGAGATGAAGATTGTGGATAAAGGTTCTCCCGTGCTCTTGGTTCATGATGGGAAGAAGGCTAGTGCCAAAGGAAAGGGTAAGAAAGTTGTCAAACCCAAGATAAGCAAGGCAAAGGTTGCCAAGGCTTCTGAGGCAAAACCTGATTCACAAAAGGATGCAATTTGTTTCCATTGTCAAGAAATTGGTCATTGGAAACGTAATTGCAAGGCTTTCTTGGAAGAGCAAAAGAAGAAGAAGGGCAGCAAGGCTGCGTCGACTTCAGGTATCTATATGATAGATATTCTCCTTTCTACCACTGATTCTTGGGTATTGGATACCGGATGTGATTCTCACATTTGTTTAAATGTGCAGGGACTAAAGAATAGGAGACTACTTAAAGAGGGTGAAGTATACCTACGCGTGGGGAACGGAGCAAGAGTTGCTGCATTAGCTGTAGGGACTTATGAAGTCACTTTACCTTCCGGATTAATTCTTGTTTTGAACAATTGTTATTATGTTCCGTATTTAAGTAGAAATATTATTTCAATTTCTTGTTTGGATAGTGAAGGTTTTAAGTTTCTTATTGAGAATAAGAAATTTTCTATTTATTTAAATGATATGCTTTATGGTATTGCTAATTCATTTAATGGCCTTTATGTCTTGAATGTCAAGAATGAAAATAATGACAATGTCTATCATATAAATAAGAAATCTAAACCTAATGATGTAAATCATACTTATTTGTGGCATTGCTGTCTTGGTCATCTTAATGAGAAGCATATCTCAAAACTCCATGGGGACGGACTTTTGGGTTCATGTGACTTTGAGTCATATGATACTTGTGAGTCGTGTCTTCTTGGAAAAATGAATAAGACACCTTTTACCAAGTTAGGTGAAAGGGCAAGCGACTTATAGGGGTTGATACATTCCGATGTATGTGGACCATTAAGTAGCAATGCTAGGGGAGGATTTCAATACTTCATAACCTTCACTGATGATTATAGTAGATTTGGGTATTTTTACCTAATGAAACATAAAAGTGAAGCATTTGAGATATTTAGAATATTTCAAAATGAAGTATAAAAACAATTTGGCAAAAGTATTAAGGCACTTCTATCAGATCGAGGTGGAGAATACTTGAGTCATGAATTTGATGATCATCTAAATAATTGTGGAATAGTTTCACAATTGACTCCAACCGGAGCACCACAATGGAATGGTGTGTCCAAGAGGAGAAATCGGACTTTGTTAGACATGGTTCGATCAATGATGAGTCAAGTTGATCTTCCAACATCCTTTTGGGGTTACGCCATAGAAACCGCTGCTTTCACACTAAATCAAGTTCCAACTAAATCGGTTCCAAAGACTCCGTATGAGATGTGGAGCGGAAACAAACCTAGTTTCTCTTTCATGAGGATTTGGGGTTGCGAAGCTTTTGTCAAAAGACTTGTCTCCGACAAACTAGCACACAAATCTGATAAATGTATTTTCGTGGGATATCCTAAGGAAACTAAAGGATATTACTTTTACAACCGAGAGGAGAACAAAGTGTTTGTTGCCCGAACTGGTGTCTTTCTAGAGAAATAGTTTCTCTCCAAAGAAATCAGTGGGAGTAAAATAAATCTTGAAGAAATTTGAGACCCAGAAAATAACATTGAACCAATAGTGGAACAAGAACAAGAACCACAAGGAGTTGTGGAACCTGTTCAAAATACACAAGCAACTCGCAAATCTAGTAGGTTACGATCTGAGCCCGAGAGATATGGATTTCTCGTAACGGATAGTAATGAGGTGGAAATCATTGAGAATGATGAACCGACAGCCTACCAAGAGGCGATGTCTTCTCCTGATTTGGATAAGTGGCTTGGAGCCATGGAATCTGAGTTGCAATCCATGCAAGATAATCAAGTTTGGAACTTGATTGATGCGTCCGAAGGTGTAAAAACCATAGGATGCAAATGGGTCTTCAAGAAGAAGACTGACATGGATGGGAAGGTGCATACTTATAAAGCTAGACTTGTAGCGAAAGGTTATAGGCAAGTTCATGGTATTGACTATGATGAAACCTTTTCACCCGTAGCAATGATCAAGTCTATAAGAATTTTGCTTGCCATTGCCGCATATCATGACTATGAAATATGGCATGTGGATGTCAAAACCGCTTTCCTAAATGGAAAACTATAAGAGGATGTGTATATGACACAACCAGAAGGTTTTGAACAGAATTCTAAGGTATGCAAATTGCAGAAATCCATTTATGGATTGAAGCAAGCTTCTAGGAGTTGGAATCTCCGTTTTGATGAATCGGTGAAAGAGTTTGGTTTCATCAAGAACGAAGATGAGCCTTGTGTATACAAGAATATTAGTGGGAGCATAGTGCTATTCCTTATTTTATATGTGGATGACATATTACTCATTGGAAACGATATTCCTACACTTCAGTCCATGAAGACTTAGTTAGGAAAATGCTTCGCAATGAAAGATATGGGTGAAGCCGCATATATACTTGGAATTAAGATCTATAGAGATAGATCAAGGAGGCTACTTGGTTTAAGCCAAAGTACATACATTGACAAGGTCATTAGAAGATTCCGTATGGAAAATTCTAAAAGAGGAACCTTACCAGTGTTACATGGAGTTTCTCTAAGCAAGACTCAATGTGCTAAGACAAAAGATGAGTGTGAGAAAATGAATGATGTTCCATATGCTTCGGCAATTGGGTCCATCATGTATGCCATGATTTGTACTAGGTCGGATGTATCTTATGCCTTAAGCAAGACAAGTAGCTACCAATCCCACCCCGGTGAAAATCACTGGATGGCTGTAAAAGCGATTCTTAATTACTTGAGAAGAACTAAAGATTCGTTTTTGGTCTATGGAGGAATGGAAGATGATCTCGTGGTAAATGCTTACACGGATGCAAGCTTCCAAACCGACAAAGATGATAGTCGATCGCAATCGGGTTTTATGTTTATGTTAAATGGTGGAGCTGTAAGCTGGAAGAGTTCCAAGCAAAGTACAACCGCTGATTCTACAATAGAAGCTGAGTATATTGCTGCATCAGATGCTGCAAAGGAAGCTATTTGGATTAAGAAGTTCATCACTGAACTTGAAGTGGTTCCTAGCATTGCTAATCCAATAGACCTTTATTGCGATAATAATGGTACTATTTCTCAAGCAAAGGAACCAAGAGCACATCAGAGATCCAAACACATACTTAGGCGTTTTCATATCATTCGAGAAATCGTTGATAGGGGAGACGTAAATATATGCAGAGTACCTACTGATAAAAATGTTGCGGACCCGCTAACAAAGGGACTTCCACAAGCAAAACATGAAGGTCATGTTAGGTCCATGGGTATTAGATACATGGGAGATTGGGCCTAGGGCAAGTAGGAGATTGTTGGTAGTGGTGCCCTAGGCACGTTTATTAAACGTTGTAATTGTTATCATTTATTTCATATCAATAAAGAGATGTTTTGATTATTATTGTTCATGTTTACTTATAATAATATCTGTCCCTAGTACTTGTTAAGCACTAGTATAAAGGCTAAATGATCATGAGATGATCATGTTAGATTTATGGGTACTTGTTTGGAACAAGGTACTGGACATGACCCGCTGTATGAGATTTATGTCATGGTCTAAGTCGTACATATATCTCATATTAGTTATGTCATACGAATCCTTAGACATGGAGTTATTATAGTCTTCCACTTGATGAACATTATGTTTGACATATTCAAACGCTACCTTTAACCGGGTAGTTATAAAGGGTATGATTGACATAATCGGATTCACGTAGGGAAGAGTAATAAGCTAAATAGATTTGTCCCTCTTCGGAGAGATGTCAAGCTTAGGCCTCTCGTAGGAATGATGTTGATGAAAATGTTCGGCCGGACTCAAATGAATTGATTAGATCAATGTCATTTGTATTATCAATGTTGGGTATGCTTATCACTTAACCCTCCTACATTTGTTAGAATTGATTGATACCATCACCTATGAGTATTTTTATGGACTTTAGGACCTCATGTAAAGAAGTTTATAACTTCAATTTTTAGCTAAGTCCTTTTTATAGTATAGGCTTAGATTATAGGACTTGAAGCTTTAAAGATCGAAGATTTCCTAAGCAGGATTCGTTTCACTGCACAGGATGTTCTCTGCGCAGGTCGCCACTGCGCATAGATATCTTGCGCAGCCCTTGACCCTGCTCAGTTTTTAAGATCTTATTTCCTAAACTCCAAAGATATCTTTTTGTGACCAAGCATGGTGCGCATGCTGCTCATGCGCTGAATCCATGCGCGCCAGCAATGCGCATGCCTTTTGTGCGCGGACACAACCTTGGTCAAGTTCCTCATCTCCTGATCTCACATTCTAGAAAGTTTGGAAAACGCTTAGAAGGTGCACGCTTATTAAAAAGCTGAGGTGTGCACAAACGAAAAAATAAGCACACTCAGCAAAACCATTGGTGGAGACATGCTTCAAAGAAATTTCTCAAGAGAAGACAGCTGTCAACCTTCTAGAAGAAGCTTTTGAAATTGGTCTTCATGCTCAGTCTCCAACGGCTCTAAATCACCTACGCACCAATCATATTGTGCCAGGTCATCATCTTTGATCAGAGTCCCAACGGCTATAAAGGACAGCTACGCGCCAATCATGTTGTGCCAGCTCATTGTCCTTGCTCAGAGCTCCAACGGCTATATTCCAGCTCTCAGCTATAAATAGCCTGCTCATCTTCATTTCCAAGCTGCCTTTTGATTCAGCCCTTTTCATCGGCCCTTGATCATCATCTTTGATCAAGCTCCTCTTGTTGGCTATTATGCTTCAGAGCTCGAGTTTCATGCTTCACTGAGAAACCATGAAGATCTGAAGTCTGCTGCTTAGTATTTCCAGATTCTTTAAGAACAGCCTTCAAGATCTTCAAACCTTCAAACTCCTGCTCATATCACAAAGCCTATATCACCAGAATTCTTGGTGCTCTTCATCTTTCATATTCATAGAGCCCAGAATTTCTGTCACACACACACCTCTTGAAGCTTTGATCATTTTGATCTAACTTCTTGAGATACACCGGTTTAGTCTAGGATTTGTTCTTCATAGATAATAGATCTTGAGTTAGTATTGAGCTCAAATGTTGTAATTTGTAATACTCTCTCATATAATAAGATCTCCATTAGAAATCCAAGACTAACCATCTTGATAGAGGATGTAGATCTTTCATCGATCGAACCTCTCCAAATAGCGTGTTCATTACTTATTGCATATTCCCTGCTTAACTTTTTATGAACTGCTTTGTTTGATCTTTCAGATTGCCACTCTTTGATGTTGTAATTGTTATTGCTCATTTCCCTTAGAATCCCATTTTGCGCCACTCTTTAGCCTCATACTTAGCGCGTGCGTTTTTATCTCTGCGCAGTATACCCTGCGCAGAGCTGCTTTAAATTTTCCGCTGTGCATTTCACACTCTTGCTGCGCGCTATACTTAACCAAAATAAGAGTTGTGCGCATCTGCCATTGAATTGCAAAAGGGTTTGAAAAGATTTTCAAAACTCTATTCACCCCCCCCCTCTAGCGATTTTCACACCCTTGTTGCCCTTTAGGGACCAACAATCAACATATTCGGAATCGAGAAAGTATTGAACAAAACAAGTTGACTTGTTGACCATGACTTGTGTTCAATGACATCGTAGACAAAGGGATTGTGACATGTTCTAAAGGAATGCGAACTTGTATCTAGTTATACTATTTGGGTAGGTATGACGGTTTGCTAGAACCTAATCATATCTTATGGTTTCATGTTTGAACCCATTGCCAACTTAGTGTAATCCTAGAGGGTCACACACAATAGAACGAATCTTAAATAAGGACTATATCGGAATATTGAGTCGAAGGACTTTGGAGGAATTTGGAAATTAGGGAAATCTGGGACAGGTGTGCGACCGCACAAAAGGGTTTGGGTGGCCGCACAGCTTGGCTCAAAAAGTCCCAGAAACCTTCCAGATAAATGTGCGGCCGCACAGGTGGTTTTGGGCGGCCGCACACCATGTCGGGACTGGTTTCCGAATTTGATTTGGAAAGGAATTTTGGACGGGTTTAGACACAAGTTTCCTATATAAACAGCCAAATTCGGGCCAGAACAAGATATAGCTTTTGTGCAAGTCTCCAAAGAGTTTGAGAGAGGTTTTATTTTGTTCTAAGACATCCTAGATTGAAGAACAAAATAATACACAAATAAAATTCCATATAGTTCATATTGATTGTGAAAACGTGTTTCACAATTTTGGTCTAGCAACCAAGATCAAGTGTTCTTGATATTCGTTCAAGGTGTGGATACCGCTAGAGGGTGAAGCTCATCATCTTCAAAGTTCGTGTTCTTACTTGTTCGTGATTAACGCTTCAATTTCTCCACCAAGATCAAATACCAAATTCAAAGTCATCAAGGGTTAGTTTTTCTAGTATTCATATTGCAAGTATTTGATTTAATCATATGAATGGATCTATGGGCTTTGGGTTTCATAAAATTTTAAATGCTATTTTCCGCTGCGCATGTTACTACGAAACCCAACAGAACGTTGCTAAGTCATTCTGCGTTCTACTAATTCCGAATCCAAGGAGAACTCATCAACAATTATTGATGAAGGGACGGACTTACTTAGGGCCATTGGGAGCAAAAGGTTGAGAATTTTACTCCAAAAGAAAAGTTCCCAGAAATAATTTAAGGCTGCATGGTATTCTAGGATGGACTAGAGGTGTTTATATACGAGTTTGGACACTAGATCCTCGAGGAAAAAGGAGAAAAAGCCGCAGATTCAGAGGATGACCCGTACGAGACATCTATGTCTCGTACGAGGCATCTCCCAGTTCAAAACAGCAACAACTCTGCTCAAATCCCAGGTTGCCCGGCAAGTCAAAACATGTCTCAATCACCTTAGAAACTCACTCGAAACAGTTCATACATCACATACAAATGACCCAACGCGAATCCATCTCATAAAATTACCCCTCGGTTAACCAACCGGATGTGAATCAATTCATTTACACAGTCAGAAATAAAAACTAAAATCAATTAATGAATTGTGTGTTAGAGTTAGGAAATAACTGTTGCATAGGTACAAACCAAAGAAAGACAAGTTGTCTTCACCTACGCCAAGTCAATAAATACATCATCAACAAAAAGAGGGAATGGGGGATCCTATCTACTCGGCATCAAAAGAAAGGAGACGTCTCCACCGCCATGGGATCATTCGCCGAGGTCTCTTCCCGCAAGAAGCCGACTCTGCTGTCTGGCGAGCCAATCGACCTAAGAGATTCGTAGTCTCTCTCTTCACCCTCTTGGCATAGGTCATGAATTGGGGATGCCGTCCCGCGACCTCTCTATACTCAGCAATGGGCACCTGTTGAGAAGAAACAAATAGAGATGTCAGAATCTTCAGATAAATGATAAACAGAGAGATGAAATGGTAGAATGATAGAAATGACGGAATAAGGGTCATAAATCATACCATGGTCACGTACGTGGGAGGTAAGAGTCCCTCAGGCATATCGTAAATGGCGGGAAGGTCCTCAGTACTCTCTATACCCTCAGCCATGCTGTAGGAAAATGAAGCTGGTCCAAGCTGTGGACGGAAAGGGACGTGGACAACTCCTTGGGTCTGAGCCTGATCACCCTCTAGAATCAACCGGGGCATGAGGTGAACGAGAAAGTCCTAATAATTGTCCTCCAAGGACATATGGTCAAAAGCATCCTGACCAATAATGTGGTCCCCTCTCTCCTCCTCCGTGATGGCATAAGAGTTAAGCATATGGGTTGGTGGGTCCAAGGGGACGATATCATCGAGTCTGCTACCACCTTCCTGGTGAGAGACTCTCTCTCCTAAGTAGAAGCATCCCCCACCAAGGCCGATCATCAGCAACCTCATACCAGCAAACCCGTATGCATGGTCAATGCCCAAACTCCGCCAAGGAAAGAAAGTGACAACGGACTCAAGGACGGTCTCCCATCTGTCAAAATACAGCCACATACGCTCCACCATCATGTCAGCCCCCTCTGCATGCTCATCACGGGTATCTGTATTACCCGGCGCCATCTCAAAGTATCTGGGAACATAACAGTGTTGTCTCGAAGGTTAAAAGTGAAGAGACCGAACATGGCGTAACCCCAAGCCTGCAAAAATGGGAGAAACATAAAGGAAGTCAATACACAAATAGCTCAGATGAAAAATGCTATCAAATTAAACAGGGGTTGAAATAAAGGAGGAATACAGAAGAAGATGAGTATCGTACCTCCCAGGCATGACTATAGTCACCTAAGCCAGCGTTTGCACGATCCCGCGAACTCTCATCCATGGCCACATAGCAGTGGGCCATGCCAGTAGAACCCCAGCTAGCATCAGTGACATGCTGCATGTCCCTCAACACATTCAGGAGAGTAAACAAGGCTGTCGATGCATGATTAGCAAATAGCATCCCAGAAAAGGCCCACCATAGAAAGCCTCGGACGGCTACGATACGGGTGTCAATAAGGTGCATCTGACCGGCATTAACAGTAATGTAGGCATCAACCTTGTCCCTTAAAGCCTTCAGAGGGACACCCTTGCCTAGGGTACGCACAGAGAAGCCCAGAAATTGCCTCATATCATCCCCGCTGGGAGAGAAATCCATATCAACCTTAAGTGGCTCACCAACGATGGCAAGCCCAGTAATGGCATGAAAGTCAGTAGGGGTCATGGTAACCTGCCCCCCACCGCATATGCATAGTATGAGTGCTGTCCCACCAACGCTCTCGAATAGCCTGGAGTAAGTGAACGTTCCTCCTCTCACCGACTAAACCGTCAAAGAAGGGTTTTAACCCGAGATTCTCGATCTCTTCCTTCATCTCGCCATTGAGAGTTGCCCACCTCTCAGCAACCGCTCGTACGCTGCCTCTACAGTTATCAATCACCCTGAATGACTGTAAAAAACAGAGACAAAAGAGACAAATGTCAGAAAATTGGTAAAATTCTCATTTAAGCATTTTGCCCGAAAAATCGCAGAATTGCCTAGAACGACAGTCAAAATCATGTACTACTATACTACAATGATTTTCAAGATCAATAAGGGTGAAATTCTATCGAAAGATAAGCCATGCATCATAAACCTTAGCAACAATAATTCTAGGCAAAAGTCGATAAAAGTCGAACTGCGAAGGCACCAAATTGAGACATGCAAAGACGAAATTGACATGGAAACTAAGTCAAAGGAAGAGATCCTTACCCGCCTCGTCCGAACGGCATGATAAATATGATCATCGGGAAACGGGCACAACTCATCCATCGCCCAAACTTTGCCTCTTATGTGCCTACTAAAGAGGTGTTCCCTATGAGAACGATTTGCACCGGCCATTTGAAAGGGTTAAGAATCACTAGAACTTGGTGAAAATAAAGATTTTTGGATAAAAAAATCGCCTAGGGTTGAGAATTCCCGAAATGAAATAAGAAAAGTGATTTGAGAATCACTTTCAGCGCCTGATATCGCCTCTGATATGCGTAAAAACAGAGAAGCCTCGTACGAGACATCGCTATCTCGTACGAGATATCTCCAGAAAAATCTCAGAAAACATGTTTTCTTGGGAAATTCCAGAAAAGCCCTGCATTTAACAGAAAGGTCAGAAAAAGCCCTGCTTTTGACTGAAAGGTCGAATCTAAACCCGGTTCAAGATGGAACATTGAGTCATCAACAAATGGATATTTTCAGAATTGGAACAAGCAAAGTTGTTTCTCAGTACGAATTTATTCTCACCGCACATCCAAGATCATGGGTGAGCAACAAAATCTGCAACAGTAAACTTTAAATCCCATGACTGTCATCAAGACGTATGTTAATGGCACAGGATTTACAACCAATTATCCCACAACTGTTATCAAGATCTAAGTTAATAACACAGGATCCCACCATTTAGAGTCCCATAATTGTCATCAAGGTGTAAGCTAATGGCATAGGATTCACATTTTTCAACGGAAAGGCAGTCTCGTTGAAAGGGGAAGCAAGGATCCAAGTAATTGGCATCTCCAAATCTGGGTATCCCACAACTATTATCAAGACGTAAGTTAATAACACAGGATCCCACCATTTAGAATCCCACAATTTCCATCGAGACGTATGTTAATGGCATAGGATTCACTTTTCCGGTGAATAAGGCAACCTCATTAGAAGGAGAAGCAAGGATCCAAGTAATTGGCGTCTCCAAACCCAGAGTCCGATAATTTTTATCAAGACGTATATTAATAACATAGGATTCACATTTTCTGGCGAATAAGGCAACCTCGTTGGAAGGAGAAGCAAGGTCCGGGTAACTGGCGTCTCCAAAATCAAAGACGGTTCGTCATCAACAACAGGGCATGTTAAGAATTGGAGTCAAAGAGATTGATTCCTCAGTATGGATTGCAACTGGAGATGGTTCGTCATCAACAAAAAGGAGTATATTTAGAATTGGGTCAAGGCTATTGATTTCTCAGTATGGGTACCCTCTAAACTTTAAACTTTATTTACCGCAAGTATTGTTTTCAAAAGGATTTTCAAAATACCTTAAACCTCAGTTTTTGCGTGTTTTCAGAGTCGAACTAAGCTTGGTCTGATTTCATCCAAGGAATACGTTGGCAGCTTTTTAGCACGACCATACCCCTAGTTCTAAATGGTGTCTTTTCTATCGACGACGGTACTTCATCCATAAGTATCGTCGCCGAGGGGATCTGTAGACACCCCATTTTGGAAATTCATTCATAATCACACTACTTCTGTGTCTCGCCTTTGATTTGGGTCGAAACTCGTTAAGTTGGACATGTTTCGCTAAGTTTTTCACTGACTCCGTTAGTCAGGGGCCAAAATGAACATTAAAACTACTGCAGAGGGCAAAAAGTGAATTCCAGCACTGAGATGCCTCGTATAAGACATTGATGCCTCGTACGAGACATCATCCTTGACAGTCGGGTTTTAGTCAGTTTCCTTGTTGATCTTAACCCCTTTTCTTGGCAAACACTTAAGCAATCTGAGGAAAACGTAATGGACGATCTTAGAGTCAAAAAATACCTCTGTGGGAATCAAGTCTTGGATTCCCATCAAAACTAACCTTCTTGGCCAAAACCCTAGGTCCATAGCCCCTATAAATATAGAGGTTCTTGAACCGAAAAAAGGCTAGACTCCTCATTCACCCAAAAACCACTCCAAATCTGATCAAAGAGGTCCCCATAAATCAGTCCCTCTTCCTCACCCACAAAATTCAAGCCTCCACAACACCATTCAAGCCAAGTTTATTGGATATTCAAGGCCTTTAGTCAAGGCCATCCATAGGATTCTTGAAGAACGCTTAGGTAAAACACTTTGTTTTCTATATTCTCATCCCCTTCTTTATCTTTGAAGTAGTGTGATTCCATTAAAGGATCAGCCTAGAGACTCTCCAATCCATGGAGATGGTCTCGAAGCATATGATCCAACATCCCAAATAAATAAGCAATTATTTATTTGTTCGTTTTCTTTTTGCGTACATTTTGCCTGATTTTGAACAATGATGATGATTTCTTAGGAAGACCAATCTTAGATTGGGTGAATTGGGTGCTCCTTGACCTTCCCAATTCATAACTTAACCCCCGAATCCAGATATCTCAGTCCGTGATTCGACAACAACATGGTGGCGACTCTCAAAACAATCAAAAAGGGTAGATCGAAGGACGAAAAGGCACCTCGAAGTCAAACAAAAACCCGCGCGCAAACAGGTGCTAACAAGCATTGGTCTAGAGGGAGACTGATGGAGACGAAGGAGGTAACGATCTCGCTTTATTTTCCTTTGGGTATTTTTATGTCTTTTATTTCAAACTAATTGTATTATTTTAAGACTGCGTTCCATTAAATTAATCGTTCGTGATTATTTAATTTTCTGGGATTTTTGATTATTTTGGGGACGGCAAACATATGCACAATTAGATAAAGCATGCATGTACACTTTAATTTATAGCACATAATTTATATTTCTAGTTAGGTAATGTACCTTTGCTGTGTTTACCTGCAGAGGATGAAATCTCGCGGGTCTACTAGGGCAGTGGCCGAGATGTGGGAGAGATTTCTGCCGGCTGGTGCGGTGAAGGAGAGGATCCGGGCTCTTGGATTCGGTCCGTTTTTTGATGCGGTACGAGCTGTATAGGGGACCCAGAAGGTGATGGGTCTGGTTGAGGCGATGAGGGAGTATTGGTGGGACACCACCCATACGTTCCATTTTACTAGGGGAGAGGTGACTGTTACTCCTACCGATTTTGCTGCTATTATGGGGCTCATGTTTACGTATGTGGAGCAACCTTTTGATGAGTCCTTGTCTGTGGACCTGCACCATCAGGTGAAGCTGATTGGGATGCAGCTTGGCAAGGGTGTGAAGGGGAATGGCTTTGTGGCAGGTCGCCTGAGAACCTTGGTGGATGAGGCTATCCAGGGCTTCGTTGTGGGCATCCACAATACTGACTGTCTAGTGTGGACCGTTTTATGGTACAGTTTGTCACAGACCCTGTTCCTGAGTGCGGGGACTTTCTATCGGTTTTCTCTATTGGGTGCTCTAGCTAATTTGGAGCAGGCGAGTCAGATTTCTTGGGGCGAAACCGGGATGGCGGAGTTGTACCGGGCCCTGGATGTCTGCTCGACGTTTAGTACCTCGTCTTTCGACTAATTTTAGTTCACCTTCGAGGTATGTCTCTGACTCTTCTATTATTTCCTGTCTGCCTTTTGTTTTAGGGCTGTTTTGAATTGAAATGATGCTTTTCTCCACAGGTGTGGGTCTACGAGTTGTTCCATATTGCTCCCTTTGGTGTGCAGGGGGTTAAGCAATTCCCAGTTATGAGGTTCTGGGCAAAGAGTAACCAGTTGGAGGGGTGTGGCAAGGCCAGGATGACTCCCGATCTGGGGATTTTTACTGCGAGATTGATTGGTCCTTTGCATGAGGACTTCCAGTTCTTCCCTTGGTCGGATCTAATACTGACATGGGTCGGTCAAGCTCAGGATTTCACTGCCTCCCGCTGCTTCTTGATGGGGTTGACTGGGGATGCCATGTATCTTGGCGAGAGAGTCTGCAGGCAGCATAGCAGACATCCTATGTTGTGGGCCCCGAGTGAGCCTCCGAGGGACATGCTATATCCTGCTAGGCTGAGGAGGAGCGTTGACTACCGGGTTAGGATTCCGGCTCATTTGTACCAGAGTGGGGCTGATTATGAGTGGTTTGTGGAGCACGTGCTGTTGAGTCTGCAGGTTTTGGCGGGGAGGAAGGATGGTGCTTTTCCGGCTAGCTCAAGTAGGGGAGCTAGATATGGTATGGACATGCCGTGGTTCCCAGACAGTATTCGATGCAGTGGGGGGGTGTCGAGGTGGACTTCGATCTGACTCCCACTAAGGCTGATGAGGTCACTGGGGCCCAGCTTCCCCCGCTTGGAGCTACGGTATGATACCCTTTGCTTTTTTATTTCTGTCTTGCACGCACACACTTTAGACTTGTATCTGAACTGTGTCTTATCTGTCCCAGGTGACTCAGGAGGCTTATATCCGCTCTGTCTGCCGGGGAAATATATTTGAGCATTTGTTTCGGAGCTTAGCTGCTGCTTGTACCTACTGTCAGGAGGATGTGGTGGTGCCGCCGCGTAGAGAGAGGACACCTACGGAGGCTGCTTCTTCGTCTCGTGCCTGCCGGAGGTCTGTCAGAGGTAGAGGTTCAGGAGCTGGTGGATCCCACTATGTGCAGCAGTGGGGCTGTGATGATGATAGTGATGATGAGGAGGAAGATTTTGATATTAAGGATTCTAATCCGGACTAGGTATAGTCCCTTTATTTCCTGCATTTTGTTAGAGAGAGAGGAGAGGAACAGACAAAAATATTTATGTACAATATTTTATTTTCTTTTTATATGTAATTAATTAGTATTTTCTTTAAATGTTTTTACATTTAGTACAATGCATGAGCGTTAGGGGTAAGATGGGGATTACACACTATCGGGCAGTTTTACCCTCTTTATCGGACCTCTTTTGTGACTTGTGACCTTCAAAATGTCTGAGATGGTGTAAGTACCCCAATCTGAAACCGACCTATCTTAGAGGTAGCCTTAGCACCATTTCAGGGATAAGCTAATAGGCCAGGACCTCCTTAGGATAAGCTATAAATTCCAGGACTACTATGGTATAAAATTGGAAAAATCCAGAAGCTCGCCAGGCTGAGCCGTACGAATGCTTTGGGGACTAGAGGGGCCTAGCCGTACGGCTGGTTTGGGCACCCTCAGTCCCTATAAATAGAACCCCTTGCTGTTCATTTCAGGGGGGGAGAAATTCACATTAGGGAGGTCACTCTACTGGAATTACCACAGAGTAAGAGTGAGAGTGATCACAAACCAAAAAAGGAGAGAAGAAAGGAAGATTGGCCATAACCATCATAGGTAAAGACACCTCCCCCCTCCTTTCTCTTCATCTTACTCCTATTTTCTTTCTTATATCTTGGTTAGACATGTATTTACTCTTCATTCATGCAAAGACTTGTCCATTTCAAGCACCTTTTATTTCTTGCAAGACTTGTCCATTATCAAGCACTATATACCTATCTATTACATTACTATCTTGTCCAAGCTATGAGAAGTTCAAAGGTGCCCTCCATACCTTGTATGGAAGAGGTTCTAAACCTAGACACTCATAGACTTGTTGATTGTCATTTACATTCCTTATTCATTTAAATATTATGCTTGTTTGGCCATGATAATCATGAGGGTGATGGAACCTTAGTGTTCATCATTTTCCTCTTTGGTTTAGCCTCAAAATCCCACTTTTGGGTCATAAAGATTCAATCTTTATGTGTTATTTTGACTCTTGGAAGGATTTTAAGTCATAAAATGTCATCTTGGTGATAAAGTTCCAATCTTTATTCACCAATTGACCAACTTTGGTCCAAAGGGGACATTCATCAACTTTCTTGATTTTCTCCTATGATTGCTCATGATCACACCCAAATACTTGTTTTGGGGGACCAAGTGATGATCATTTAGCATAGGAATGATGTTATAAAACTTATAAAATGATTTCTTGCAAACTGGGATTAAAATCAGTTTGTCCAGCTTCAGACAGAATGCCCTGTTTCTGTTTTGAACTGGACTGTTCTTGAGCAAACTGTAAAAACCCCAGAATCACTCAAGGCCCCTTTTTCTGCCGAGTTTCTCAAATAAAATCAACAACAGAATTTTTTCCGTTAAATACATACACACGCATATGCACATTTTAACTAACTTAGGGAGACTCGGCTTTGTCCGAGGCAACTTGAGAGGACGTAAAAACTCCTCCCAAGTTGTAACCTGACCTCCGAACCTTTGAACTCAAACCTTTGTCATTTTGTTGGGTTTAAAATTAACAAAATGTGGTGACTCCGTTAAATTTGACCGGTTCCCGTGTTTGGCGTTTCGCCCCATACACCATCACGTTTCCGCGCGCGGGGCGGGATCCTTACAGTGGCGACTCTCCGCTGGGGAATAGTGTGCTTTTGGACTTCTTTCTAGAGGGTCTGGGGGCATTCTTGTGTGGGTCAAACTCCCGTTCCCGTTAGTTGACTTCTTGCATATTTGTGTGTGTTTGATATTTCTGTTTGAACTGTTTTGAGTACATACGTTCTGGAAATACAATAAACTGGGGCTTGATGATCAGAAGTTGGAGAAACTGAGAAAAATCTTCACCCTCTTGCTTTAGCCATACGGCTACTTTGGGTAGGGGCCAGAATGTTGCCAATTAACAGTTTGGTGCAGGGCTGCAACATTCTGGGTGCCCCTCTGCTTCTACTTGTCCAGGTTCCAAATTTACAGTCTTACTTGTGCACATTACCTTCATTCTTTTGGCCAAAACTTGGTTTTAAAAGGTAATAAAACTTGGTTATGCATGATCTTTTGTCAATAAAATGGTTTCCAAAACCTCGTCGTGCATAATCCTTTTTGTAAGGGTTTTCTTGAGTCTTCTCGTTGTGCACAAATTGCTTTGTACAAAAGGGTTTCAATGTAAAATATTTCTTTTGCAAAAGTTTGATTCAAAATTCTTTGTGGTGCACAACTTGGTAGATGTACAAGTTTTGGTCTTTGTTCGCTTATATTCCTTGATTTGTTGTGTATAGATTGCTCAATCCATGCTTGTTCATACTTGTTCATATCTTGCTTATGCCATGCTCATGCTATCGAAAAACGAATTGAAAATCTCCCTTTTTACTCAAAAAAGGAGCATAGAATGACTTCACACCACGCGCACTTGACCGGGCACGTTCCAAATACCCTTTAAACCCGGGGTGGATGCCACGATGCAGCTCGTTGGGCGCTCTTGTTCCCTTCGATGTGCGCACGGGTCCATCCCACCTTCCCTTCCGAACCGAGTCAACCACACTTGTCCGTGACACACAAATACCGTGACTATGGTTGGTTTTTGGTCTAGTTCACGTTACCACATCCTTGATACGTGATCAAAGCTAATTGTTGCCAAATTAATGCCCGAGTTGTGACTCCTTGATGAAATGCAAGCGTGGCCTAACCAGCCTCCAACTCGTGTGTTAGTGACGACCGCAATTATCAAGGGCCATGTACTAAGGATAGGGTGACACCGTGTCGTCGAGCCCTAATGAACGAGTTATTCTAATCATCCTTAAGCCCATGGTCAAGGATCGAGACACCTCATTCAAAATGAGGTCATATCGGAATGTCGGTGGAGCCTTCAGTGTAGCCTTCGGAGAAAAGTCTCGATCCCGACTGGGGCTTAACCATGATTAGGATGACCTGCATATTGGGAACCTTACGATGCACTAGACCCTAGGTTCACTTCTTTTGATCGGTGGAAGCCACGTGCCCTATAGGATCCTCGCCCGGAATAGTCCGTCCTTGAGAGCGTGCAATACAGGTGAAAAACGAGGGGTCTATAGGCGTAGTGATGGCCTCCACTGATCCAGGATTTAGAATAGTTGCGAAAAAGAAGAGCGATCTTTTCCAACCAGTTAGGAATAAATCTGTTTTAAGTAAACGTGAACATAATTAATCAATAATAATAAACTTTCATGTTGCATGAGCCTAAAGCCTGTCTGCCCCTAAACACCGACCCGAGTCCATACCTGAGTCTGAAATAAACCTCCTTCTCCGCAGCGCATAAAAAGTGGGTCAGAGTTCCGGGTCATCGCCTGATTAGTGCCGAGTCGGACAGTTCATCGACAGCTTCATTGAGGTTTCTCCAAATGACTAGCCCGGCAGGAAGTAGTTGTCGCGACCCCGAACCCCGCGGGCCCGAGACCGCGATCTGGACGTCGACTTAGAACCAAAACTCTAAAATATAGAAGTTAAAAATTCCATTTTGAATCAAAAGATGATAACACAAGGTTTTACAAATCCAAGTTTAAATCAACAAGTACATCTAACATAAGCTCCACAGCTTAAACTCAAAAGAATAAAATATACTATTCATAATGACGTCAATGAAGGTAAAACTATCCCCAGAAGGTTATACATTTAAATAACGTAAACCGATCCATAACAACCTGTCCCAAAATCTCAAACCTCTCGACGTCCTCCTCGATCCGCGAATCCTAATCCTTTTCCTCCTGGGGGGGGTTAAGGAAAAACAAAGATGGAAATAAACGGGGTGAGATAAAATCTCAGTAAGTTACTAATGCAACTACATAACATGCTAATATGCAAAGCAATAAACAATGATAAATATCACATAGCATGTAACATCTAACAATCAACAGATAGCAGCGGAAAGTAAACACATAACAAAGGATATTAGCCAAGGTTTCCCAATTGAAAGAACCAAATAAAGGTCGCTGCGCAGCTTCAATAACCAACCATTCATCATCTTCATAATAGCATGAAAGCTGAAGAGGAATCCCCGGTCAGAAACGACCAATCAACCCATCAATCAAACAATCCATCTTCATAGTAGCATAAAAGCTGAAGAGAAACCCGGTACCGGAACCAATAACAATGATAAAGTGCCACAAGGGGCGGGAGCCATGCCACAAAGTCATGCTCCAAAAGGATTAGCTAGAATACCCACAACGGAGCTAGCTCATCCCAACCAAGGCCAATCTGGATGAGGACAGAAGGACCAATGGGCGATGCTATACTGGACTTGGCTTGTGCCATTATAGCATTATCCATTTCCTGACTCGATACACAAATAACCAGCTGGAATTTCAATTAAATGCTCGGTAATAAATACTAGCTCGATAAACAACCAAAGATTCCAAAGTAGGGAACCATACCAATTAATCACCATAAAAGATGCAAACGATTACTCAAGAAGAGTTCCACAACAATAAACACAAGGAGTTTCTCATAAAAGAGTCCAACAACATTGACCAGTAACATAATGATTCCCAGGTAAGACACGCACCAAATACATCTTAAAGATGATACTCACGAGTTACTCATAAGGAGCACAACTCAAACGGTCGCTCACAAATAGCACAATGACTATTACCAAATTGTTCCTAAATATTTACTCATAAAGTTATACTAGGACTATGAACTCAACCATCTCATCACACCTGGAATTCCAAATAAGAAATCCGAATGAATACATCTTAAGGTTAATCAAACCGTAGGTACTCAATTGCCAATTCAGGCTTTATCTCCGTTCATAACGAACCCATTCTAAACACCCCAAACGAATCCAAAAGGTTACACTTATTAGAACATGATCACGACAGGACTAAACCCTACACTTTGGTGTTCAATAACAACCCCCTAGGTTCTATAGGACATCGCCTAAAACCTAGACCAAGTCTTACGCGAAATTCAATGCGGTTGGAACAAACACGGACACATCATAAGATGCCCAAACAATACTTGATCAAATTACATAACACTATTGTTCACAAAGGAACCAATTTTAATTACTAAAGTGCTCCACGGTGTTATCTTAAGTTAATTAGAAGAAATAAACCTCAACTAGTTAAGCCTTAAGTCTTAAACCAAGCAAAAAGGTCAAATTCCTGGAACAGGGGGCGGGCGGGCGCCTGGCATGGGGCGAGCGGGCGCCTGAATGACCAGAAGGTATGGTCATCAGAAAATGACATGTAGACGGGCGCCTGGAGGGGGTCGGGCGGGCACCTGGTCTGGATTCCAGTCGGGAAAACAGAGCTGGGTTCCTTAAGTTCGAACCAAAATCACCCCAATCTCTAAAATACTCCAAACCAATCCTTCTAACAAATTCCACAATGAACCAAAATCACATTTAAGCTAAGAGGGGACCTAAATCGCATCATCTAACAACTCCAATCCAAGATTAAATCCCAAAATCATAATATCACCACTTTTGCCCAAAAACTCAAATAAATTCCAAATAAATCTCAAACTCAATCAAACTTCATATATAACAACTAAAGCATTATATGAACATGAAAGGAACATTTTAGCATAAAAATTGGGGAAAAGTAACTTACTTGAAAATTCTCAAAGATGACGGAATTCAATTCTTTTTGGCTTCCAACGATCCTATCGACGATCTAAACACGTTTCAAGTTTTAAGAAACGAGAGATTAAGAGAGGAAGATAGAGAAAATGAAGAGAGAAGGAAAGGGAGAAATGCTTACCCAATGGAGGAGAGAGAGGGAGTTGTGCTGGGAATGGGAGGGAGTAGGGTGAGGGAGATGGAGTGTATGAGGGAGAAGGAAGTGTAGGGAGAGGGTAGGAGTATTATTTAAAATCTTACACAAAGACCCCCCTCCTCTAATACTACCCAACTCAATGCTCCCTACTAACAACTAAGACCCAACAATACTACACTAACTCGAATAACCCAAACAAAATGCTAGGCATAATTATGATGAACATAAAATGCACACAAAATATTTAAATAAATAATAATTTAAATAAATAGATAAGCAAATAAATAAATAATAATTATTTATCACTAATAAAATAGAGCCTAGATTTCGGGTCGTGACATTCACTCCCCCTTAAAGAAAATTCGACCCGAATTTTAACGAGACTTACCGAATGATCAAGTAGCCATTAATACGATAGTTCCGTCATTTCCCAAATTCCTCAATCATCCATTCTAAACCACCACGTAGTAACCTTAAATGATGTTCACCATACCACGACATCTTGCACATAACTTCCTTCAATCATAACCTTCACTACTAATTAGAATCCATAATCAAAATTGGAGAATCCCAATTGCTCCCCAAACATAACTCTCGAGATATCCTAAGCTCATCTTATTCATAACCTTAATTACACTGCAAAGGTGTTTCCTCTTGTAAATCACATACTTAGTAGTATTCCCCAGAGATTCAAAACATCACCATCCCGAGCCTAATTAGCTTTTAAAATATAAAAAGGCCAAAGAAATTTCTATTTCCACAATATTCATCGAAATGGCTATATCTCTATGGATTACCATTATAGTGTCTTCACTTTGAGTTAACACCTTAAATTAATAGTACCATGCAAACCCCAAAATTTCTCGTACAAAGTACCCACTTAAATCTATGTTATACTCTCATCCCTTCATTAATCCGGTCTTGAAGCCTAACCAATTCAATATACTCAATAGTCCGCAAAACGATCCAAATTTCATCTTCAAAAGATTTTCTCTAACTCCCATTTAAATTATAATCCGTGCTCATAAACCCAAGGAAATCAACAAATCTCAAATCCTCAATAGCTAATCCAAGTTAGTCTCTCACGCATACATTTATTGACTTCATGATATTTAAGCTCAATGGTACTACCAAAATCATAAACCAATTAGCTAACTTCATTCCAATAGATCCATCACCAAATCACAATATTCTTTAATTATGCCCAAATATTGATACTCAACTTTCCTCACATACCCTTGGTCCAAATCGCGAAACGCCACCAAGAAGATATTTTAAACCATAGAACCACTATTTAACCAAAAATTTCAAAATGCCTTTAACATAAATCGAGAAATTATTACTCTTCCAAAATGTACTTAGTCCTTCCTAACTTAACACGCTTACCACCATTAATGGTCATAACTCCTACAACAAACTCGTCATCCATAACAAATCATACACCTCTCCATACTAATCCATTCCGATGCATTCACGGAGATGTATTAAAAGTGACCAAAATTTTCCCCAAGAGATCCTCATTGAATCCTCAACTCCTATAACCCAACCGACGTCATAAGGACATTGATCTAAATTTTAGCACTACAACCTTGTACTATAACAACTCAATTTAACCCAAGCTTCTCCTCAAACACTAGGTACTATACGGAGGAAAATGGAAATCTTACAAATGATAAATACACCCAACAAATTGACCGAAACTAAATACTCAGATTTCAATTAAGAAAAGATAGGTATAACTCTACCCAAAGGAACGATCTCAAAAAGTTTTAAGAAATTAGGAATGGAGAATACATCAATCCCCCTGCAACAAATAGACTAAAGCAATAGTAACATCAAAATCTTGTAATAGCAACATGGCTAATTAGTAGGTGAGACATAACCATACTTAAGCACATCATAAGCACATAAGACTCTATCAGATACCCTAAACTTCTCCATAGGAGTAGACACCTACAACACATAAGTCAAAGACTCAGAAGTAATAAATGCAACTAAATGCACAGTAACACATAGATGTGATGATCCTATAATGCACGCGCTCGCTCTCACGACGCAAAATAATACTTCCTGAAATTTATCCGTTACCTGGTGAGTGCTGATTGGTCGCAATTACTCTGCCCTATACCTTAGGGTTCCCCGAAGCATCCCTCTTCTGACCCGGTGAAGTACTGGTTCCTGTTCCTGATGCTTGGACCTTAAACCTCGGACAGTCTTTTATGAAGTGACCCAGTTGACCACAATTGATACATTTTCCTTGCTTCTTCCAACACTTATCCTCCAAATGGCCTTCCCTTTGACAGTAAGTGCAAAGCCACCTACCTTGTTTCCCTTGTTTCCCCGGGGTAGTACCCGGATTCCCTAGCGCGGTTTGTTCCTTAAACTGAGATGGTGCTCCCAAATTACCTCGGTTATCTGAACGGTGATGTGGTTGAGATTTAGCATGGCTTACTTGTTTACCCGCATTTGCAACCTCGGTCTTCCTCTTATGCTCCCCAATATCTTGCTCGATCAAGTATGCCCGGTCTACCACATCCCGAAATGTCACAATCCTCTGGGCTATAAGTTGAGTACGAATAGAAGTCTTCAAACCCCGGATGAATCTCATAGCCTTCTGTTCTTCGGTCCTCACTAGATAGTCACAATACCGGGCTAATTCTATGAACTTAGCCGAGTATTGAGCTATAGACAACAAACCTTGCTCCAAGTTGAGCAGCTCGATCTCCTTTCGGTTTTGATCCACTACCGGAATGAAATGATCCTTGAACTTTCGCACAAACAACTCCCATGCATACACTGTGTGAGTATCATCCCAACTCGCTTTAACACCCTTCCACCAATGCTCGGCGGCACCCACATGTTTATAAGCCGCAAACCGGACCTTGTCTTCATCGGTGCAACTAAAGACATCATAAATTTTATCCATCAACTCAATCCATAGTTCGGCCTTCCTTACATCGGGTTCCCCATTGAACTCAACCGGTTTCAATTTCAGAAATTGTTCCAATCCGTAGCGGGGTGGTGGTGCTTGTTCTACCCTCGGACCTTGATCATGTATGGCCTTCATGGCCGCCTCGAACATGCCTTGAAACATAGCACGTGCTTCTTCCCTTGTATCATTCTGATTCTGTGCCCCACTAATACCTCCTCTGTTTCTTCTTCCAGACATTTCGAGTAATTACCTGCATAAGATATCAACCGTTAATCACTCCGCCCACTACTACCCACCTAGGTCATACTAATCCACCTAGACTTATACTTAGAGCCAATGCCATAGCTCTGATACCAACTGTCGCGACCCCGAACCCCGCGGGCCCGAGACCACGATCTGGACGTCGACTTAGAACCAAAACTCTAAAATATAGAAGTTAAAAATTCCATTTTGAATCAAAAGATGATAACACAAGGTTTTACAAATCCAAGTTTAAATCAACAAGTACATCTAACATAAGCTCCACAGCTTAAACTCAAAAGAATAAAATATACTATTCTTAATGACGTCAATGAAGGTAAAACTATCCCCAAAAGGTTATACATTTAAATAACGTAAACCGATCCATAACAACCTGTCCCAAAATCTCAAACCTCTCGACGTCCTCCTCGATCCGCGAATCCTAATCCTTTTCCTCCTGGGGGGGTTAAGGAAAAACAAAGATGGAAATAAACGGGGTCAGATAAAATCTCAGTAAGTTACTAATGCAACTACATGACATGCTAATATGCAAAGCAATAAACAATGATAAATATCACATAGCATGTAACATCTAACAATCAACAGATAGCAGCGGAAAGTAAACACATAACAAAGGATATTAGCCAAGGTTTCCCAATTGAAAGAACCAAATAAAGGTCGCTGCGCAGCTTCAATAACCAACCATTCATCATCTTCATAATAGCATGAAAGCTGAAGAGGAATCCCCGGTCAGAAACGACCAATCAACCCATCAATCAAACAATCCATCTTCATAGTAGCATAAAAGCTGAAGAGAAACCCGGTACCGGAACCAATAACAATGATAAAGTGCCACAAGGGGCGGGAGCCATGCCACAAAGTCATGCTCCAAAAGGATTAGCTAGAATACCCACAACGGAGCTAGCTCATCCCAACCAAGGCCAATCTGGATGAGGACAGAAGGACCAATGGGCGATGCTATACTGGACTTGGCTTGTGCCATTATAGCATTATCCATTGCCTGACTCGATACACAAATAACCAGCTGGACTTTCAATTAAATGCTCGGTAATAAATACTAGCTCGATAAACAACCAAAGATTCCAAAGTAGGGAACCATACCAATTAATCACCATAAAAGATGCAAACGATTACTCAAGAAGAGTTCCACAACAATAAACACAAGGAGTTTCTCATAAAAGAGTCCAACAACATTGACCAGTAACATAATGATTCCCAGGTAAGACACGCACCAAATACATCTTAAAGATGATACTCACGAGTTACTCATAAGGAGCACAACTCAAACGGTCGCTCACAAATAGCACAATGACTATTACCAAATTGTTCCTAAATATTTACTCATAAAGTTATACTAGGACTATGAACTCAACCATCTCATCACACCTGGAATTCCAAATAAGAAATCCGAATGAATACATCTTAAGGTTAATCAAACCGTAGGTACTCAATTGCCAATTCAGGCTTTATCTCCGTTCATAACGAACCCATTCTAAACACCCCAAACGAATCCAAAAGGTTACACTTATTAGAACATGATCACGACAGGACTAAACCCTACACTTTGGTGTTCAATAACAACCCCCTAGGTTCTATAGGACATCGCCTAAAACCTAGACCAAGTCTTACGCGAAATTCAATTCGGTTGGAACAAACACGGACACATCATAAGATGCCCAAACAATACTTGATCAAATTACATAACACTATTGTTCACAAAGGAACCAATTTTAATTACTAAAGTGCTCCACGGTGTTATCTTAAGTTAATTAGAAGAAATAAACCTCAACTAGTTAAGCCTTAAGTCTTAAACCAAGCAAAAAGGTCAAATTCCTGGAACAGGGGGCGGGCGGGCGCCTGGCATGGGGCGAGCGGGCTCCTGAATGACCAGAAGGTCTGGTCATCAGAAAATGACATGTAGGCGGGCGCCTGGAGGGGGTCGGGCGGGCGCCTGGTCTGGATTCCAGTCGGGAAAACAGAGCTGGGTTCCTTAAGTTCGAACCAAAATCACCCCAATCTCTAAAATACTCCAAACCAATCCTTCTAACAAATTCCACAATGAACCAAAATCACATTTAAGCTAAGAGGGGACCTAAATCGCATCATCTAACAACTCCAATCCAAGATTAAATCCCAAAATAATAATATCACCACTTTTGCCCAAAAACTCAAATAAATTCCAAATAAATCTCAAACTCAATCAAACTTCATATATAACAACTAAAGCATTATATGAACATGAAAGGAACATTTTAGCATAAAAATGGGGGAAAAGTAACTTACTTGAAAATTCTCAAAGATGACGATATTCAATTGTTTTTGGCTTCCAACGATCCTATCGACGATCTAAACACGTTTCAAGTTTTAAGAAACGAGAGATTAAGAGAGGAAGATTGAGAAAATGAAGAGAGAAGGAAAGGGAGAAATGCTTACCCAATGGAGGAGAGAGAGGGAGTTGTGCTGGGAATGGGAGGGAGTAGGGTGAGGGAGATGGAGTGTATGAGGGAGAAGGAAGTGTAGGGAGAGGGTAGGAGTATTATTTAAAATCTTACACAAAGACCCCCCTCCTCTAATACTACCCAACTCAATGCTCCCTACTAACAACTAAGACCCAACAATACTACACTAACTCGAATAACCCAAACAAAATGCTAGGCATAATTATGATGAACATAAAATGCACACAAAATATTTAAATAAATAATAATTTAAATAAATAGATAAGAAAATAAATAAATAATAATTATTTATCACTAATAAAATAGAGCCTAGATTTCGAGTCGTGACAGTAGTAGTGGGGGTGACAATGCCACAGATCCGAACGGTCTTAGCAGGGAAGAGTTGGTACAGGCTTTAGAGGCCGCCAGGGCCCGGGAAGAGAATGACAGAAAACGCCTCTAGGATATGCAGAACAGGGTTACGGAGATCATGAGACAGCAAGGGGTAGCCATTGTGTTTGAAAATGACGGAGGCCTTGTGGAAATCACTGACGAAGAAGGAATTGAGAATGTGCTGCCTCAAGGGTACAGTCGGGTCCCGCCCCCTCAAACTTACCCAAATATGGGGACCTCACGTCCCACATCCCAAACCGCCACTCATCAAAATGTGCCCATCACTCATGTTCCCCTTGTCCCACCGGGTGTCGCTTCCATGTACCCACCGGGGTTCAATCTATGTGACACGGTCCCAAACAGTCAAGCACCCTTGGCCCCATCTACTACCGGCTTGCCGCCTTCGGTCCTGCCAACCATCTCTAGAGAAGTGCCTTACCCACTCTACTACCCGATGGCCCAAACATCCAAAACTACCCCACCATATATCCCAACAAGCAACCTGGCGCCAGGGTATGTCTACACCCACTTGCCACCTACAAATCCTCCTTCGATAGTTCCCTCCACCACATCACCTCACAACGCAGTGCCATTGACAAGTCAAATCATGGGATCCGTCAACTCCAACCCCCATGTGGACCCTCAAGTGGGATGGATAGTTGAGAAGCTGAAACAAATGGAGGAAAGGTTCGAGGGAATGAACGAGAAGAAGTTCACCCGGGAGTCACCCCGATAAGGTCATCCCCCTCCCTCATCGATTCAAAATGCCGAAAATTGACAAATTTGAAGGGACCGCCTGTGCCCAGACTCACCTCAACGCCTACACCTTGGCAATGAGGGCGAAGGGTTGCACCATGCAGCAAATGGCTGATCACTTTCAGTTGTCCTTAAGGGGAAATGCACTCAAATGGTTCTTCAACTTAAAGGATGAGTCTCAAACCACATGGGACCGGATTAAGGAAGCATTCCTCACCAAGTACCGTTCTAACTTGGAGTGGGAAACCAATCGCACCGATTTGCAAAGCACATTGTAAAAGACCGAAGAGCCGATCAGTGAGATTTACAAAAGATGGAACTACAAATTGGGAGAAATTTCCGATCCTCCCACCGAGGATGGACAGTTGGATATATTTCAGTCATGCTTGAAACCCCAACTGTGAGCTTTGACCAGCCATCACTTCTACCCCAATCTCCGAGCCATGGTAACCGTATGATCCAAATTTGAGAAGGCTCTCAATGAGCAGTCTCCGGCCCAAAATAGCGGAAACTCCTATAGGTACTGCCCTCCGACCACCGGTAAAGGGAAAGAAACCCTGGGAACGGTTAACAGCATCCAAGAAGGAAGCTCAAGGTAAGCCTCTCAAAAGGGTGGGACTGCAGAAAGGCGTCAGTATGTAAGGTTTGAGGATTTCGGAATGCCTATAAGTAAGGTGTTCTAAGGGTTAGTCAAACCTTTGGTCAACTATCAGCCAAGGAATCCCGAGAAACCCTTTGACCAAAACAAAAGATGCGCCTTCCACAATTATCATGGCCACAATACCGATGATTGCTCCGTGATAAAACGCATCATCCTCGACCTCATTGACAAAGGAAAACTTGAACACCCCCGTGGCCCGAGCGTGATTAATAACCCTTTCCCCAACAACCAAGGCATTAATATGATTGAGTTCGAGGAGCCTACACCTGTGCACCTTTTAGAATTCAATGTCCTAATGGCTCAGATTGGGGAAGAATGGAAGGAAGCCTTATGGGCATGTGTGCAAGAGGGAGATATAAGATGCCCATCCGACTTTATGATCGCTAATGTGATGAGTGCAAGGGTACCCCACCAAAATGCCGATGAATTGGTCGTAATAACACTCACCGAACATGATTTAACGTTTGAACAATGTATGGAGGAGATGGTGTTGGGTTTCCAAGTAACATGCGCAGCGGAATATAGCAATTAAAATTTTAAGAAAACCCAAAGCCATGGATCCGTTCATATTATTAAATCAAATACAACAAGATGAATAGAGGAATAACTAACCCTTGATGGCTATGAACTTTTCTCTTTGGTCTTGGTGGAGAAACTTGAAGACTTGATCACGATCACAAAGCTTGAACATGAACTTTGAAGATGATGATTTTCACCCTCTAGCGGTATCCACACTTCGAACGAATATCAAAGGAGCTTCTTTTATCTTGGTTGCTAGACCAATATTATGAAACACACTTTCACAATATAATAAAGAACTATATGGAATTTATTTGTGAATTATTTTGTTCCTCAATCAATGATATCTTAGAACAAAATAAAATCTCTCTCAAACTCTTTGAGACTCACAAAAGCACTAGTAAATATGGTCTGGCCGAATTGGTGTTTTTATACACAATTAAGACCTATTCCAAATAGGTAACTTGTGTCAAAAACCATTCCTAATCGAATTAGGAAATTTCCCGCCTGGTCCTACCCAGGCGCCCGCTCATTTGACCAAAAGGTCAAGTTCCTTTTTGGCTTTGTTCAAGCGCCCGCCTGGTGCAACCCAAGCGCCCGCTTGGTTGACCAGGAGTCCCAAAACTTTTCCAAAATTCCTTTGAGATCCTTCAACCCTAAATTCCAATATAGCCCTTTTATTTAAGATTCGTTCTATTGTGTGTGACCCTCTAGGATTATACTAAGTTGGCAATGGGGTCAAACATGATCCCATAAGATATGATTAGGTTCTACCAGACCGTCATACCTACCCAAATAGTATAACAAGATACAAGTTCGCATTCCTTTAGAATATGTCATAATCCCTTTTTCCACGATGTCTTTGAACACAAGTCATGGTCAAACAGTCAACTTGTCATGTTCAATACTTTCTCGATTCTGAATATGTTGATAATTCAAATGCTATTTATCCAATCAATCCATTTGAGTCCGGCCGAATATTTCATCAACATCATTCCTTCGAGGGGCCCAAGCTTGACATCTCTCCGTGGAGGGACAAATCCATTTAGCTTATTATTCTTCCCAACGGGAATCCGATTATGCCAATCATACCCTTTATAATTACTCGGTTAAAAATAGCATTTGAATATGTCAAACATAATGTTCATCAAGTGGAAGACTATAATAACTTCATGTCTAAGGATTCAAATGACATAACTAATATGAGATATATGTTCGACATAGACCATGACATAAATCTCATACAGCGGGTCATGTCCAGTACCTTGTTCCAAACAAGTACCCATAAATCTAACATGATCATCCCATGATCATTTAGCCTTTATACTTGTGCTTAACAAGTACTAGGGATGGAGATTATTATAAGTAAACATGAACAACAATAATAATCAAAATATCTCTTTATTGATATGAAATAAATGATAACAATTACAACGTTTATTAAACGTGCCTAGGGCACCACTACCAACAATCTCCCACTTGCCCTAGGCCCAATCTCCCATGTATCTAATACCCATGGACCTAACATGACCATCATGTTTAGCTTGTGGAAGTCCCTTTGTTAGCGGGTTCGCAACATTGTAATCAGTCGGTACTCTGCATATATTTTCGTCTCCCCTATCAACGATCTCTCGAATGATATGAAAACGCCTAAGTATGTGATTAGATTTCTGATGTGCTCTTGGTTCCTTTGCTTGAGCAATAGCACCATTATTATCGCAATAAAGGTCTATTGGATTAGCAATACTAGGAACCACTTCAAGTTCAGTTATGAACTTCTTAATCCAAACAGCTTCCTTTGCAGCATCCGATGCAGTAATATACTCAGCTTCTGTTGTAGAATCAGCGGTTGTACTTTTCTTGGAACTCTTCCAGCTTACAGCTCCACCATTTAACATAAACACAAAACCCGATTGCGATCGGCTATCATCTTTGTCGGTTTGGAAGCTTGCATCCGTGTAAGCATTTACAACGAGATCATTTTCCATTCCTCCATAGACCAAAAACGAGTCTTTAGTTCTTCTCAAGTACTTAAGAATCGCTTTTACAGCTATCCAGTGATTTTCGCCAGGGTCGGATTGGTATCTACTTGTCATGCTCAAAGCATAAGATACATCCAGCCTAGTACAAATCATGGCATACATGATGGACCCAATTGCCGAAGCATATGGAACATCATTCATTTTCTCACGCTCATCGTTTGTCTTAGGACATTGAGTCTTGCTTAGAGAAATTCCATGTAGCACGGGCAAGGTGCCTTTCTTAGAATTTTCCATACGGAATCTTCTAATGACCTTGTCAATGTATATACTTGGGCTTAAACCAAGTAGCCTCCTTGATCTATCTCTATAGATCTTAATGCCAAGTATATATGCGGCTTCGCCCATATCTTTCATTGCAAAACACTTTCCTAACCAAGTCTTTACAGACTGTAGTGTAGGAATGTCGTTTCCAATGAGCAATATGTTATCCACATATAAAGCAAGGAATAGCACTATGCTCCCACTAATCTTCTTCTATACACAAGGCTCATCTTCGTTCTTGATGAAACCAAACTCTTTGACCGATTCATCAAAACGGAGATTCCAACTCCTAGAAGCTTGCTTCAATCCATAGATGGATCTCTGCAATTTGCATACCTTAGAATCTTGTTCAAAACCTTCTGGTTGTGTCATTTACACATCCTCTTGAAGTTTTCCATTCAGGAAAGCGGTTTTGACGTCCATCTGCCATATTTCATAGTCATGATATGCGGCAATGGCAAGCAAAATTCTTATAGACTTGATCATTGCTACGGGTGAAAATGTCTCATCATAGTCAATACCATGAACTTGCCTATAACCCTTCGCTATAAGCCTAGCTTTGTAAGTATGCACCTTCCCATCCATGTCAGTCTTCTTCTTGAAGACCCATTTGCATCCTATGGTTTTTACACCTTCGGGCGCATCAATCAAATTCCAAACTTGATTGTCTTGCATGGATTGCAATTCGGATTCCATGGCTCCAAGCCACTTATCCGAATCAGGAGAAGACATCGCCTCTTGGTAGGTTGATGGTTCATCATTCTCAATGATTTCTACCTCATTACTATCCGTTACGAGAAATCCATATCTCTCGGGCTCGGATCGTAACCTACTAGATCTGCGAGTTTCTTGTGTATTTTGAACAGGTTCCACAACTCCTTGTGGTTCTTGTTCTTGTTCCACTATTGGTTCAATGTTATTTTCTGGGTCTCGAATTTCTTCAAGATTTATTTTACTCCCACTGATTTCTTTGGAGAGAAACTCTTTCTCTAGAAAGACACCAGTTCGGGCAACAAACACTTTGTTGTCCTCACGGTTGTAAAAGTAATATCCTCTAGTTTCCTTAGGATATCCCACAAAAATACATTTATCAGATTTGTGTGCAAGTTTGTCTGAGACAAGTCTTTTGACAAAAGCTTCGCAACCCCAAATCTTCATGAAAGACAGACAAGGCTTCTTTCCGCTCCACATCTCATATGGAGTCTTTTGAACCGATTTAGTTGGAACACGATTTAGTGTGAAAGCTGCGGTTTCTAGGGCGTAACCCCAAAAGGATATTGGAAGATCAACTTGACTCATCATTGATCGAACCATGTCTAACAAAGTCCGATTCCTCCTCTCGGACACACCATTCCATTGTGGTGTTCCGGGTGGAGTCAATTGTGAAACTATTCCACAATTCTTTACATGATCATCAAATTCTTGACTCAAGTATTCTCCACCTCAATCTGATCGAAATGCCTTAATACTTTTGCCAAGTTGTTTTTCTACTTCATTTTGTAATATTCTAAATATCTCAAATGCTTCACTTTTATGTTTCATTAGGTAAGCATACCCAAATCTACTATAATCATCAGTGAAGGTTATGAAGTATTGAAATCCCCCCCTAGCATTGCTACTTAATGGTCCGCATACATCGGAATGTATCAACCCCAATAAGTCGCTTGCCCTTTCACCCAACTTGGTAAAAGGTGTCTTAGTCATTTTTCCAAGAAGACACGACTCACAAGTGTCATATGACTCGAGGTCACATGAACCTAAAAGTCCGTCCCCATGGAGTTTTGAGATACGCTTCTCATTAATATGACCAAGATGGCAATGCCACAAATAAGTATGATTTACATCATTAGGTTTAGATTTCTTATTTACATGATAGACATTGTCATTATTTTCATTCTTGACATCCAAGATATAAAGACCATTAAATGAATTAGCAATACCATAAAGCACATCATTTAAATAAATAGAAAATTTCTTATTCTCAATAAGAAACTTAAAACCTTCATTATCCAAACAAGAAATTGAAATAATATTTCTGCTTAAATCCGGAACATAATAACAATTGTTCAAAACAAGAATTAATCCGGAAGGTAAAGTGACTTCATAAGTCCCTACGGCTAATGCAGCAACTCTTGCTCCATTCCCCACGCGTAGATCTACTTCACCTTCTTTAAGTAGTCTCCTATTCTTTAGTCCCTGCACATTTTGACAAATGTGAGAAACACATCCGGTATCCAATACCCAAGAATCAGTGGTAGAAAGGAGAATATCTATCATATAGATACCTGAAGTCGACGCAGCCTTGATGCCCTTCTTCTTCTTTTGCTCTTCCAAGAAAGCCTTGCAATTACGTTTCCAATGACCAATTTCTTGACAATGGAAACAGATTGCATCCTTTTGTGAATCGGGTTTTACCTCAGAAGCATTGGCAACCTTTGCCTTGCTTATTTTGGGTTTGACAACTTTCTTACCCTTTCCTTTGGCACTAGCCTTCTTCCCATCAAGAACCAAGAGCTCGAGAGAACCTTTCTCCACAATTTTCATCTCTGCAGTTTTGAGCATCCCATGCAACTCAGAGAGATTCTTATCCATTCCATGCATGTTATAATTCATCACAAACTGATTATAACTTTTAGGCAATGAATTAAGAATGAGATCCGTGGCTAGCTCCAATGGAATTGGATAGCCAAGTTTCTCAAGGTGCTCTACATAACCTTTCATTTTAAGAAAGTGAGGACTCACTTGTTGCCCTTCATTCATTTTACAAGTAGTGAATGCAACAATGGTCTTGTACCTCTCTTGCCTAGCTTGCTCTTGAAACATGGTTCTCAACTCCACACCTATCTCATAGGCTTCCAAATGTTCCAAACTTTGTTGGAGTTTTGAACACATAGCAGCAAGCATGAGACAACTTACATCTCTAGAATCATTACGATGTTTCTTGTAATTGTCTCTTTCCACCCTAGGGGCAGTAGGCGGTGGTTCAGCAGGGAGAGGCCCATCGAGAATGTACAACTTATCTTCTTGCCTAAGAACGATTCTTATGCTACAGATCCAATCCATAAAGTTAGTACCATTCTCTTCGAGCTTATCCTTCTCAAGGATTGATCGCAACGACATTGATTGAGTGTTATTAGTCATTATCTATAAATATGCAAAATTTCCAAAATTTAATAAGTACCGTTTTTTTTTTCATTAAAGAGATAAATAATGTATTTTTCAAACAAAATACTCTCACTAAATTATATAACCTTCTTATACATCCAATGTATAATATAATTTACTTGGGCTAAGATCCAACTTTAATTTAACTTTTGAGTCCACGGAGGCGGACCGCTCAAAAACTAAATTAATTAGGTAGACAATCATGTCAATCATATCCCATATGATTCTTAGATCCTTTTATGAGATTCTTTGAGAAATCCAATTTCAAAAAGTATGTTTAATCTCATCTTTTGCCTAGGCCCAAATCTGTTTTGACGCCTAATTAAATCCAACCATTTTAAACGTATAGGAACCATTCAATTTAACGCACCTTGCGGAGGCAAGCCCACATTAAATTAATGAACCTCATCTTGCTCATACATGAATAAAATCAATGAACTTCGCGGAGGCGAACCCACATCAAAATCACCCATATATAAACAAGTGTTTTAATCATGGCATGGCAAAGAAGGACTTAAAACTTTCTTTGAAGGTTCATCACATATAGCATATAACACATTTATGAGCACATAATATAAACATGTTACACATCAAGTTTAGTCACTAAATTAATCTCCATTAATTTAAGCATGATATTTATGTGTCATTAGTTTCTCTATAATTATGAGGATGAGACTATTTCAACTTCGGTTATTATCTCCAAATCAAGACAACAAGAAGTGCGGTCGAACTAAGCCATTAGGCAACCACAATCCCGCACTAATTCAAGAAACCAAGAAAGTAGTCCATGTGGCCGAAACTAAGCAATAGATGGTCTCGATGAACGTAGGCCAATTGCATTCACAATTCCACATGGATCTCCAATCATTGAATCAAGAACCTTTGTTTCTCAATTTTAGCAATTATGAACTCTTCATAATTCTAACTTCGTTTTATCTTTGAAACTTTGATTGCGATCAATTTTGGGAAACACAATCTCGATGAACGCAGATTAGCCATCCAAAACTTGAACCAATCTAGGAATCACAAGACTAAAACAAATAGGAAAATCAAACTCCAAAATCCACACACAAACCAACTACCCAAAACCCATTCCAGATCAACAAGTCTGGACTGGTTCTGTTACTGGTTTTGTCGAATTTATCGAAAATTCCATATTCAGATTTTAACCAAAATCAGAACATATTTTGACCACCGAGCGCCCGCCTGGTCAACAGCGAGCGGGCGCCTGAATGGTCAGAATGGTATAGAATTTTAAAGTTCGAAAATTTTGTCTCAAAATTATTTTTCCCCGATTATTAAAACTTTGATCCAATCAAAAATCAATAATCGAAATAATTCAGAATCCACCATAATTTTTATTGCGATTGAATCGTGCGATTAAAGTTGCAAAAAAATAAACCACATAAAATCACAAAACACATAGGCATCATATATTCCAATATTCATATCATGCTAGGCACATAAACAATTTATATACACATAACATGCGCAGCGGAATATAGCAATTAAAATTTTAAGAAAACCCAAAGCCATGGATCCGTTCATATGATTAAATCAAATACAACAAGATGAATATAGGAATAACTAACCCTTGATGGCTATGAACTTTTCTCTTTGGTCTTGGTGGAGAAACTTGAAGACTTGATCACGATCACAAAGCTTGAACACGAACTTTGAAGATGATGATTTTCACCCTCTAGCGGTATCCACACTTCGAACGAATATCAAAGGAGCTTCTTTGATCTTGGTTGCTAGACCAATATTATGAAACACACTTTCACAATATAATAAAGAACTATATGAAATTTATTTGTGAATTATTTTGTTCCTCAATCAATGATATCTTAGAACAAAATAAAATCTCTCTCAAACTCTTTGAGACTCACAAAAGCACTAGTAAATATGGTCTGGCCGAATTGGTGTTTTTATACACAAGTAAGACCTATTCCAAATAGGTAACTTGTGTCAAAAACCATTCCTAATCGAATTAGGAAATTTCCAGTCGGCATACCGGGCGCCCGCCTGGTCCTACCCAGGCGCCCGCTCATTTGACCAGAAGGTCAAGTTCCTTTTCGGCTTTGTTCAAGCGCCCGCCTGGTGCAACCCAAGCGCTCGCTTGGTTGACCAGGAGGCCCAAAAATTTTCCAAAATTCCTTTGAGATCCTTCAACCCTAAATTCCAATATAGCCCTTTTATTTAAGATTCGTTCTATTGTGTGTGACCCTCTAGGATTATACTAAGTTGGCAATGGGGTCAAACATGATCCCATAAGATATGATTAGGTTCTAGCAAACCGTCATACCTACCCAAATAGTATAACTAGATACAAGTTCGCATTCCTTTAGAATATGTCATAATCCCTTTGTCCACGATGTCTTTGAACACAAGTCATGGTCAAACAGTCAACTTGTCATGTTCAATACTTTCTCGATTCTGAATATGTTGATAATTCAAATGCTATTGATCCAATCAATCCATTTGAGTCCGGCCGAACATTTCATCAACATCATTCCTTCGAGGGGCCCAAGCTTGACATCTCTCCGTGGAGGGACAAATCCATTTAGCTTATTATTCTTCCCAACGGGAATCCGATTATGCCAATCATACCCTTTATAACTACTCGGTTAAAAGTAGCGTTTGAATATGTCAAACATAATGTTTATCAAGTGGAAGACTATAATAACTTCATGTCTAAGGATTCAAATGAAATAACTAATATGAGATATATGTTTGAAATAGACCATGACATAAATCTCATACAACGGGTCATGTCCAGTACCTTGTTCCAAACAAGTACCCATAAATCTAACATGATCATCCCATAATCATTTAGCCTTTATACTAGTGCTTAACAAGTACTAGGGATGGAGATTATTATAAGTAAACATGAACAACAATAATAATCAAAATATCTCTTTATTGATATGAAATAAATTATAACAATTACAACGTTTATTAAACGTGCCTAGGGCACCACTACCAACAGATGGAAAAGTCCATTAAGAGTACGTTGGACAGCGAAAGCCAAGGCTCGAATGGGGATAGCCTTTCCCATGATGATTGCTTCCATATCATCGAGGCATGTAGTTCATCTACGGGCAAGAGGACAATTAAACGAAACGGGTCCGAGGTAGCAAAGATCCCAGAAATGATTGACTATCTCACCCAAATGAAAGAAGCCGTTCGTTCTCTACCTCACAAGGAGCTCCGGATCCTATGTGAAAGTGATGATGATGAAGTATCCTCAAATATGGCTCCTTGTGTTTTCTCCCCGAGATTGGAAAAAGAGGAATTTCCAGCCTTGGATGATTTCTTAGCTTTTCCACCACTATCTCCGCCACCGCCGCTGTTTGACGGATCAGCGTTCCCAGATAATTATTGTTGCATGCTCACCCTGGAAAATCTCCGTGAAACTGTGGGAGCCGGGAAGAGCCAGAACCACCACCCTATCTCCCTAGGAGAAATTTGTGGGTCAACATCCACCCCAAAACGAATGGTCACGGTAAATGAGTTAAGGAGGGAGGCATGGCCGTACGGTACCCAAAACCCTCCGCCTATCGGAGATGAGATGATAAAAGTCGATGACCCCTTGGAAGTGAGTGTATTAACTCGATCAGGGCAAGTGCACATGGAGAACCCTAAAAAACCTCCACCACCGGAACACCGAGCGCCTCCCCTTCTTGTTGACGAGGCGAAACCCCCAGGTTCCGGAGAAGAGGATCCCATCTTAGCCCAACTTAAGAGGACACAAGCTAACATATCATTGTGGTCCCTCCTTACTTCCTCCTACCCTCATAAGCTCAAGTTGGAGGAATGCTTGGCCCACACTATGGTACCCACCACAGCTACCCCCGAGGAAGCCGTACAAATGATTGGAAGTGTTCATTATGGAAATATCATCACATTCATAGATTTGGATTTGCCGAAGTTTGGGGCTAGCCATAACGAGGCCCTTTACATCACGATACAATTGGACGATCGCCGCCTCCCTCGGGTTCTGGTCGATAACGGCTCCGCCATGAATGTCCTCCCCGCCAAGATAATGGACCTACTTAGCCTTGAGACCACCGACCTAAAGCCTTCCGTGATCACTGTCAAGGCTTATGATTCCACGGCCCGCTCAGTCTTAGGGGTGGCCACTTTGAACCTTTGGTTTGGGAAACAAATGATGCCGACTGACTTCCAAGTGCTCGACATCCCCATATCCTTATTGGGACGCCCGTGGCTCCACAAAGTCAACGGGGTCGCCTCCACTCTCCATCAATGTGTGAAATACGTGCAAGGGGGGTAACTTGACAACTATTTATGGGGACAGTGTGACCACAGAAGGAACCAACACCAATGGGATTCCTGTGTTAGAAATTAAGCATGAGGGAAGTGGCATGGTTTTGACTGGCTTCACAGAAGTACCACCCAAAACCCACATTTGTTGTGTAGATCTCACGCTCACCAAGGATAAGATTCCTCCTGCGATGAGAATGATGCGTCTGATGCGCTACCTCCCGGGGCTCGGACTAGGAAGGAAGCTCCAAGGGACTCACAAGATCGTTGAGATCAAAGAGCAAAACACGCTTCATGGCTTGGGATACAAACCCACCCCCGGAGACCTCAGGATGGATAAGGAAGTGGCTCAGAAGAAAAGCCAAGCCAGGGCTCAAGGGACTCCGTTTAAAACCCCCAACCTTCGTCCTTATACCTTTGATATGAGCCGTTACTTTGTGAAGGGGGGAGTTCAAGTCGAACCCCCAGAGCCAAGAGAGCCGATGATGACCAATTGGGATAAGTTGCAAGAGGATCTCAAAAGGTTCCGAGGGGTGGTGACAAACCCCGTGAGGAGGGCATTTCTGGATACGCCCAAGATAAAAGATCCTACTGATACTACTATCAGCCACGAATACACCTTCAAGGGGGTGCCCGAAATGGTAAAAGAGTTTGAAACCTTGTCTGTGACGGGAGCTAGCAAGGAAAGGGGATCCGTCTGGGGACAAAATGGTGAATACAAGTTTGAGGAGGAAGTTCCTAAGGGCGCCGCCAAGGATGCTATGGGAAATGAGTGGAACGGTGTGGTAATGAAAAGAATGTTCGGAGAAGACTTGGTTTTACCTGACCTAATTGACTTCGAAAAGGAAATGATTGCCGTGATTGAAGATGGACCTCTTACGACCCTTGACCCACACACTCTTGCAAAGCCAACGGACATGCCTCTGAAAAATTGGGTAACCTTCTCTGGACCGGTGGCGAGCAAAGAAGAAATGACCGCGAAACTTGGACTGGTCCTTCGTCCCCTAGAGTCAAATGTCATAGGGTCCAATGTAGTTGAGTCTCCCCAATCTCTTGTCTTTGAATTCGAGTCTGTCTCCTCTGAGGGCCTCACGCCTGAGGATTATGAACTTGTAGCCAACGTTGTATTCCCGTTTACATTGAATGAAATGATAGACCTTTCCGAGTATCCCCTCATTGCCAACTTATTAGATGATAAATTAACTAATAATCTGAAAATGGTTAATAATGAATCACCTAATAATGCAGACGCACTAAATGATTCAAACATTAAACAGTCATCAAAGCAGGTTGTTGATCAAGAGGAAAACCGTGCCCAAGCTGCCGAAGAGGTTTTGACTAAGGTGAATTTGGGAACCGAAAATGAGCCAAAGGAGACACAGATTGGGGAATACTTCAAAGGGGCCGAAAGGGAAGCTTTGGTTGAGCTACTCAAAGAGTATGTAGATGTGTTTGCATGGTCTTATAAGGATATGCCAGGGTTGGATGCTTCGATCGTGGAACACAGGATCCCCGTGGACCCCGAGGTGAAACCCGTTAAGCAAAAACTTCGGCGAATCAAACCAGAATGGTCCCTGCAGGTCAAAGAAGAGATTGAGAAGTTGCTTCGGGTCGGATTTATAAGAGTGATAGAATACCCCTCATGGCTCTCCAACATAGTAACGGTCACAAAGGCCAACGGAAAGGTTCGATGCTGCGTCGACTTCAGGGATCTCAACAAAGTGAGTCCCAAAGATGACTTTCCCCTCCCAAGCATCGACATGCTTGTGGATACAACCTCTAGCTTTGAGGTTAAGTCTTTTGTGGATGGCTTCGCCGGATATAACCAGATTAAGATGGCAGAGGAGGACCAGGAAAAAACTACCTTCACCACCCCATGGGGAACCTTTTGCTATACCGTGATGCCTTTCGGGTTGCGAAACGCTGGGGCTACCTACCAAAGAGATGCGACCGCACTCTTCCACGACATGATCCATAAGGAAATAGAAGTGTATGTCGATGAGATGATCGTGCATTCTAAGGGTTCTGACGGGCAACATTTGATAGACTTGAGAAAGTTCTTTGGCAGGCTTAGGAAGCACTCCATGAGACTTAATCCGGCCAAGTGCACTTTTGGGGTTTCTCGTGGCAAGGTTTTGGGATATATGGTCATGGAACGGGGCATCGAAATTGATCCTCAAAAGGTTAAGGCAATTGTGGAAATGAGGCCGCCTCACACCCAAACAGAGGTAAAAGCCTTCATGGGAAAGTTGCAATACATCAGCCGCTTCATAAACCAACTCACTCCCATTTGTGAGCCCATCTTCAAACTACTAAGAAAGAATGCCGAGGTCAAATGGAATGGGGAGTGCCAAAAGGCATTCGACAAGATTAAGGCCTACCTCATCCAACCACCAATCCTATGCCCTCCGCACAAAGATAAGCCACTCTTGCTTTACCTAACGGTGACTGATGCGTCGATAGGAGCAATGTTGGCCCAAGAGAAGAAAGATTCAAAGGTGGAAAATGCCATCTACTTTGTGAGCCGTAAGCTACAAGGAAGCGAGCTCAACTACTCCCCAATTGAGAAGACTTGCGCAGGATTGGTATGGGTCGTGAGAAAGTTAAAACATTACATGCAGGCTCATCCGATACAACCTATTTCCAAAATAGACCCCATCAAGTGCTTATTGGAAAAGCCATCTTTGTCTATGAGGCTTGCCAAATGGTCCTTCTTCTTAGCCGAATACGATATCAGTTATGTGTCGAGAAAGGTAGTCAAAGGAAGGGTTTTGGCAGAACACTTGGCAGATTTCCCTAGTAATGAAGAAAGGGGGCCCGAACCAAAATTCCCAGATGAAGGAATCTTTACCCTCGAGGGAGGAAATAGGTGGCAATTGTTCTTCGACGGAGCTGCCAATAAAAGAGGAAACGGTGTAGGATTTCTCTTGGTGAACCCAAAAGACGAGCACACCCCCATCGCCATCAAATTGAACTTTGATGTCACCAACAATGCCGCAGAATATGAGGCATGAACAGCCAGTTTGGAGGCAGCTTTGGAAAGGAATGTTAAGGAGCTGGAAGTATACGGCGATTCGGCCTTGATTATCAACCAAGTCTCGAACAAATGGAAAACACTGGATCCCGGTTTGCGAAAATATCATGCCTATATGGAAGAGCTTGTTGGTAGTGGTGCCCTAGGCATGTTTAATAAACGTTGTAATTGTTATCATTTATTTCATATCAATAAAGAGATGTTTTAATTATTATTGTTGTTCATGTTTACTTATAATAATCCCCGTCCCTAGTACTTGTTAAGCACTAGTATAAAGGCTAAATGATCATGGGATGATCATGTTAGATTTATGGGTACTTGTTTGGAACAAGGTACTGGACATGACCCGCTGTATGAGATTTATGTCATGGTCTATGTCGTACATATATCTCATATTAGTTATGTCATTTGAATCCTTAGACATGAAGTTATTATAGTCTTCCACTTGATGAACATTATGTTTGACATATTCAAACGCTATCTTAACACGGTAGTTATAAAGGGTATGATTGGCATAATCGGATTCCCGTTGGGAAGAATAATAAGCTAAATGGATTTGTCCCTCTTCGGAGAGATGTCAAGCTTGGGCCTCTCGTAGGAATGATGTTGATGAAATGTTCGGCCGGACTTAAATGAATTGATTGGATCAATGTCATTTGGATTATCAACATATTCGGAATCGAGAAAGTATTGAACAAAACAAGTTGACCGTTTGACCATGACTTGTGTTCAATGACATCATGGACAAAGGGATTGTGACATATTCTAAAGCAATGCGAAATTGTATCTAGTTACACTATTTGGATAGGTATGACGGTTTGCTAGAACCTAATCATATCTTATGGGTTCATGTTTGAGCCCATTGCCAACTTAGTGTAATCCTAGAGGGTCACACACAAATAGAACGAATCATAAAGGATTAAATTGGAATTATGGGAAAATGTCAGGTTTTGGCTCTGGCACGGTCGTGCGCCTTAAAATGGCACGGCCGTGCCATAAATCCAAACCAAGGAAAATCTGTCGACATGTTTGGCATGACCGTGCCAAGAAGTCAAGCACGACCGTGCCGAAATTGGTCGACTGGGGGAAATCACGCGGACCTGATGGCACGACCGTGCCAGATTATAGGGCACGACCGTGCCAGTCAAGTCGGCTAGAATTCCTTGTTGCCTAATTTGGTGACGGGATTTAGGATTCCTAAGTCCTTAAGGGTTAAGGATTGGGACCTATTTAAAGATCCTTTCAGCAGCCATTAGACATATTATTGTGAGTGCCTCCATAAGGTTTTGAGAGGTTATTTTTCTTGTTCTAAGATCCCAAAAGTGAGGAACAAGAATATTCATAATCCCATATAGTTCTTGCAATTGTGAAAGTGTGTTTCACAATTTGGTCTAGCAACCATGATCAAGAAGTTGCTTTATATTCGTTCGTGGTGTGGATACCGCTAGAGGGTGAAGCTCATCATCTTCAAGGTTCGCGTTCTTGATCAAGTTTCAAAATCACCACCAAATTCAAAAGCTAGAAATCAAAATCATCAAGGGTTAGTTTTTTCTGATATTTATCTTATATGTATTTGACTTAACCACATGAATGGATCTATGGCTTTGGGTTTCATTAAAATTTTAAATGCTTTATTCCGCTGCGCATGTTACAACGAAACCCCAACAGTGGTATCAGAGCCCCGTTCATGTTGATTATTTCAATACTAAGTTCATGTTGTGTGTATATAAATTGTTTATGTGCCTAGCATGATATGAATATTGGATTACGTGATGTTTATGTGTTATATGATTTTATGTGGTTTATTATTTTAGAAACTTTAATCGCACTACTCAATCGCAATAAAAATTATGGTGGATTTAAAATTGTTTGGATTATCAATTTTTTATTGGATCAAAGTTTTGATATTCTAGGGATTCAAGAATAAATTGTTTATTCAAGGTTTTGTTGATCATGGTGATTGGATCACCAAGAACACCAAATCCTTATTGAATCGGGAAAAAAAAAACAATTTTGAGACAAATTTTGGAACTTTAAAATTTTGATTTTCAGAAGGGTCCGACCGGACCCATACCTTGACCCGTCCGGACCTAGGGTTTGGCGCGGGGTAGGGCTTGGGTCTTGGGTGTGGATCTTGGGTTTAAATTTCCTATTTGTTTTAGTCTTGTGAGTCTAAGATTGGTTCAAGGTTTGGATGGCTAATCTACGTTCATCGAGATTGTGCTTCCCAAACTTGATCGCAATCGAAGTTTCAAAGATAAAACGAAGTTAGAATTATGAAGAGTTCATAATTGCTAAAATTAAGAAACAAAGTTCTTGATTCAAAGATTGGAAATCCATGTGGAATTGTGAATGCAATTGGCCTACGTTCATCGAGACCATCTATTGCTTAGTTTCGGCCACATGGACTACTTTCTTGGTTTCTTGAATTAGTGCGGAATTGTGGATGCCATATGGCTTAGTTTCGGTCGCACTTCTTGTTGTCTTGATTTGGAGATGATAACCAAAGTTCAAATAGTCTCATCCTCATAATTATAGAGAAACTAATGACACATAAATATTATGCTTAAATTAATGGAGATTAATTTAGTGGCTAAACTTGATGTGTAACATGTTTATATTATGTGCTCATAAATGTGTTATATGCTATATGTGATGAACCTTCAAAGAAAGTTTTAAGTCTTTTATTGCCATGCCATGATTAAAACACTTGTTAGTACATGAGTGATTTTAATGTAGATTCGCCCTAGCGAGGTGCATTAAATTTATTTATGTATGAGCAAGATAGATAATGTGGGCACGCCCTAGCGGGACACATTAACTATGCGTTTAAAATGGTTAGACTTAATTGGGCGTCAAAACAGTGTTGGGCCTAGGCAAAGATGAGGTTTAACATGCTTTTTGAAATTGGATTTCTTAAAGAATCTCATAAAAGGAACTAAGAGTCATATGAGATATGATTGACAAGAGTTGTCTACCTAATTAGTTTGATTTTGTGTAATCCGCCTTAGCGGACTTGAAATTAAATTAAAGTTGGATCTTAACCCATTTAAATTATATTATACATTGGATGTATAAGAAGGTTATGTAATTTAGTGGGAGTATTTTTGGAAAAATACATTGTTTATTTCTTTAATGAAAAATTGGTACTTATTAAATTTTGAAAATTTTGCATATTTGTAGATAATGACTAATAACACTCAATCAATGTCGTTGCGATCGATCCTTGAGAAGGATAAGCTCGAAGAGAATGGTACTAACTTTATGGATTGGATCCGTAACATAAAAATCATTCTTAGGCAAGAAGATAAGTTGTACATTCTCGATGGGCCTCTCCCTGCTGAACCACCACCTACTGCCCCTAGGGTAGAAAGGGACAATTACAAGAAACATCGTAATGATTCTAGAGATGTAAGTTGTCTCATGCTTGCTGCTATGTGTTCTAAACTCCAACAAAGTTTGGAACATTTGGAAACCTATGAGATAGGCGTGCAGCTGAGAACCATGTTTCAAGAGCAAGCTAGGCAAGAGAGGTACAAGACCATTGTTGCATTCACTACTTGTAAGATGAATGAAGGACAACAAGTGAATCCTCACTTTCTTAAAATGAAAGGCTATGTAGAGCACCTTGAGAAACTTGGCTATCCAATCCCATTGGAGTTAGCCACGGATCTCATTCTTAATTCATTGCCTAAAAGTTATAATCAGTTTGTGATGAATTATAACATGCATGAAATGGATAAGAATCTCTCTGAGTTGCATGGGATGCTTAAAACTGCAGAGATGAAAATTGTGGAGAAGCATTCTCCCGTGCTTTTGGTTCATGATGGGAAGAAGGCTAATGCCAAAGGAAAGGGTAAGGCAAAAGTTGTCAAACCCAAGATAAGCAAGGTAAAGGTTGCCAAGGCTTCTGAGGCAAAACCTGATTCACAAAAGGATGCAATCTGTTTCCATTGTCAAGAAATCGGTCATTGGAAACGTAATTGCAAGGCTTTCTTGGAAGAGCAAAAGAAGAAGAAGAGCAGCAAGGCTGCGTCGACTTCAGGTATCTATATGATAGATATTCTCCTTTCTACCACTGATTCTTGGGTATTGGATACCGGATGTGGTTCTCACATTTGTATAAATGTGCAGGGACTAAAGAATAGGCGACTGCTTAAAGAAGGTGAAGTAGATCTACGCGTGGGGAATGGAGCAAGAGTTGCTGCATTAGCCGTAGGGACTTATGAAGTCACTTTACCTTCCGGATTAATTCTTGTTTTGAACAATTGTTATTATGTTTCGGATTTAAGCAGAAATATTATTTCAATTTCTTGTTTGGATAATGAAGGTTTTAAGTTTCTTATTGAGAATAAGAAATTTTCTATTTATTTAAATGATGTGCTTTATGGTATTGCTAATTCATTTAATGGCCTTTATATCTTGGATGTCAAGAATGAAAATAATGTCTATCATGTAAATAAGAAATCTAAACCTAATGATGTAAATCATACTTATTTATGGCATTGCCGTCTTGGTCATATTAATGAGAAGCGTATCTCAAAACTCCATGGGGACGGACTTTTGGGTTCATGTGACTTAGAGTCATATGACACTTGTGAGTCGTGTCTTCTTGGGAAAATGACTAAGACACCTTTTACCAAGCTGGGTGAGAGGGCAAGCGACTTATTGGGGTTGATACATTCCGATGTATGCGGACCATTAAGTAGCAATGCTAGGGGAGGATTTCAATACTTCATAACCTTCACTGATGATTATAGTAGATTTGGGTATGTTTACCTAATGAAACATAAAAGTGAAGCATTCGAGATATTTAGAATATTTCAAAATGAAGTAGAAAAACAACTTGGCAAAAGTATAAAGGCACTTCAATCAGATCGAGGTGGTGAATACTTGAGCCAAGAATTTGATGATCATCTAAAGAATTGTGGAATAGTTTCACAATTGACTCCACCGGGAACACCACAATGGAATAGTGTGTCCGAGAGGCGGAATCGGACTTTGTTAGACATGGTTCGATCAATGATGAGTCAAGTTGATCTTCCAATATCCTTTTGGGGTTACGCCCTAGAAACCGCTGCTTTCACACTAAATCAAGTTCCAACTTAATCGGTTCCAAAGACTCCATATGAGATGTGGAGTGGAAAGAAACCTAGTTTATCTTTCATGAGGATTTGGGGTTGCGAAGTTTATGTCAAGAGACTTATCTCTGACAAACTAGCACACAAATCCGATAAATGTATTTTCGTGGGATATCCTAAGGAAACTAAAGGATATTACTTTTACAACCGTGAGGACAACAAAGTGTTTGTTGCCCGAACTGGTGTCTTTCTAGAGAAAGAATTTCTCTCCAAAGAAATCAGTGGGAGTAAAATAAATCTTGAAGAAATTCGAGACCCAGAAAATAACATTGAATCAATAGTGGAACAAGAACAAGAACCACAAGGAGTTGTGGAACCTGTTCAAAGTACACAAGCAACTCGAAGATCTAGTAGGTTACGATCCGAGCCCGAGAGATAAGGATTTCTCATAACGGATAGTAATGAGGTAGAAATCATTGAGAATGATGAACCGTCAACCTACCAAGAGGCGATGTCCTCTCCTGATTCGGACAAGTGGCTTGGAGCCATGGAATCCGAATTGCAATCCATGCAAGACAATCAAGTTTGGAATTTGATTGATGCGCCCGAAGGTGTCAAAACCATAGGATGCAAATGGGTCTTCAAGAAGAAGACTGACATGGATGGGAAGGTGCATACTTACAAAGCTAGGCTTGTAGCGAAAGGTTATAGGCAAGTTCATGGTATTGACTATGATGAGACCTTTTCACCCGTAGCAATGATCAAGTCTATAAGAATTTTGCTTGCCATTGCCGCATATCATGACTATGAAATATGGCAGATGGACGTCAAAACCGCTTTCCTAAATGGAAAGCTCCAAGAGGATGTGTATATGACACAACCAGAAGGTTTTGAACAAGATTCTAAGGTATGCAAATTGCAAAGATCCATCTATGGATTGAAGCAAGCTTCAAGGAGTTGGAATCTCCGTTTTGATGAATCGGTCAAAGAGTTTGGCTTCATCAAGAACGAAGATGAGCCTTGTGTATACAAGAAGATTAGTGGGAGCATAGTGCTATTCCTTATTTTATACGTGGATGACATATTACTCATTGGAAACGAAATTCCTACACTTCAGTCTGTGAAGACTTGGTTAGGAAAGTGCTTCGCAATAAAAGATATGGGTGAAGCCGCATATATTCTTGGCATTAAGATCTATAGAGATAGATCAAGGAGGCTACTTGGTTTAAGCCAAAGTACATACATTGACAAGTTCATTAGAAGATTCCGTATGGAAATTTCTAAGAGAGGAACCTTGCCCGTGTTACATGGAGTTTCTCTAAGCAAGACTCAATGTCCTAAGACAAACGATGAGCGTGAGAAAATGAATGATGTTCCATATGCTTCGGCAATTGGGTCCATCATGTATGCCATGATTTGTACTAGGCCGGATGTGTCTTATGCTTTGAGCATGACAAGTAGATACCATTCCGACCCTGGCGAAAATCATTGGATAGCTGTAAAAGCGATTCTTAAGTACTTGAGAAGAACTAAAGACTCATTTTTGGTCTATGGAGGAATGGAAGATGATCTCGTTGTAAATGCTTACACGGATGCAAGCTTCCAAACCGACAAAGATGATAGCCGATCGCAATCGGGTTTTGTGTTTATGTTAAATGGTGGAGCTGTAAGCTGGAAGAGTTCCAAGCAAAGTACAACCGCTGATTCTACAACAGAAGCTGAGTATATTGCTGCATCGGATGCTGCAAAGGAAGCTGTTTGGATTAAGAAGTTCATAACTGAACTTGAAGTGGTTCCTACTATTGCTAATCCAATAGACCTTTATTGCGATAATAATGGTGCTATTGCTCAAGCAAAGGAACCAAGAGCACATCAAAAATCCAAACACATACTTAGGCGTTTTCATATCATTTGAGAGATCATTGATAGGGGAGACGTAAATATATGCAGAGTACCTACTGATGACAATGTTGCGGACCCGCTAACAAAAGGACTTCCACAAGCTAAACATGATGGTCATGTTAGGTCCATGGGTATTAGATATATGGGAGATTGGGCCTAGGGCAAGTGGGAGATTGTTGGTAGTGGTGCCCTAGGCACGTTTAATAAACGTTGTAATTGTTATCATTTATTTCATATCAATAAAGAGATGTTTTGATTATTATTGTTGTTCATGTTTACTTATAATAATCCCCGTCCCTAATACTTGTAAAGCACTAGTATAAAGGCTAAATGATCATGGGATGATCATGTTAGATTTATGGGTACTTGTTTGGAACAAGGTACTGGACATGACCCGCTGTATGAGATTTATGTCATGGTCTATGTCGTACATATATCTCATATTAGTTATGTCATTTGAATCCTTAGACATGAAGTTATTATAGTCTTCCACTTGATGAACATTATGTTTCACATATTCAAACGCTATCTTAACACGGTAGTTATAAAGGGTATGATTGGCATAATCGGATTCCCGTTGGGAAGAATAATAAGCTAAATGGATTTGTCCCTCTTCGGAGAGATGTCAAGCTTGGTGCAAGAAGTCTTTTCAGGGGGCGCAATGAGGCTCGCAGACTTGGACGGCAACCCCTTTATGCACCCAGTCAATGGTGATAAGCTCCGTCGTTACTTTGTTTAAAAAAAAAAAAAAAAGAAAAAAAAAAAAAAAAAAAAGAAAAGGGTGCTAAAAGAATATACCCACCTAGATTGAAAACCCATTCGGGCTGTCTAGAGAAAAAACAGGGTCGCATCCTAAAAATTTGCGGAAGAAATGAACTACGATGACCTGAGCCCCTTAGATTTTCATTTGTAAAAGGGGAACGTAGGCCGCCAATCTTTGGTCCGGTCTAAAAAATAAATAAAAATCAAATTTGGACTTGAGCAAGAGCTCCATGAGAATGCAAATTGGCTTCATAAGTAACCATTTTCATTACAGTTAAAACACTTCTTTGATGAGTTCAACAACGGTCTACTCTCGACCCAACTAACATGCTTAAGACATAACTAAATTACCTAAGATAAACTAATGTGTCTGCAATGGCAATGGGTGGATACATGGAAATCACTGTCCTTCGTCCCTCCACTTCTTCTTTTGACTTCTTCGGGTCTTTTTTTTCTTAACCTCAAAGAGGTCAATTCCCCCTTTTCCATGATCAGAGGCTCTTCCTGCATCATCTACGAGCCCGGTCGCCCTCAAAGCCGCACTGGCGGCAGCCCGAGCCCGAAAATCCTCCATTCGTGCCCCCACCTTAGGCATCGCAGCCATCCTCCTGTCTGCCAAAACTCTATAGTCCTCAAAAACGTCTCCAGTAATGTTATGGCCACTCGCCACAGCTTCGGTCTCCCTTAAAATCCTGCTAGGACCATAAGTCTCACCAAGAATAGCCTCATGCCTCTCCTCAATGAGCCTCTGAGTCTGTCCCATGGTCTGTTCACACCAGTCCAAGTACACCGTGGTCAAAACCATGCTAGCCGCTCGCCCAAGAAGTGCCTGAGCTGGAAAGAGGGAGTAAGTCCACGACCGGGACAGGAATGAGACGGTGGAAGAATCCCACATAGACAGAGATGGAAGCCTCAAGTGCTCCGAGTTGACACCCGACCACTCTAACAGTGGAGTCTACGGTAACCCAAACTGATGACGGACCAAAGAAGGGATATAATGAGATGAACCCAAGAGCCCTGGCACCCGAACAAAGGGGGAATTATCTTGATACTCCCGTATCGAGCCAATACGCCAATGGGGAACTAGACAGCGTATCTCGGCAGTCATGAGGCGAGCCATGTAAGCCTCCCAATCACTCTGAACTAGGTCCAAGATAATGCCTCTCAAAGAGTAAGACCAAGGATTGTGAGAGATAGGAGCCTCCGGAATGGCCATCAACCTCTCCCTCAACCACAAAGTAAGCAAGGCAGGGCTACCGCTGCGCATGAAACCATCCCCCAAAGCCAAGCGGTCCATACCGTGAAGGCTCTCGCCCAAGATCAAGGGGACTATATCCTTCCCCGCACGGCACTCCTCGAGGACACTCAATAAAACCCGATGGCAGGTGCCCTTGGAACTGACCATGTATAAAAAAGCAAGGACGCATAAACCAAAGGCATCCCAAGAAGCCTCATCCGTTCGATCCATGAACTTCTCAGGGACATCTGAAATATCAATAAAAGTGTGATCAAGGACCATGCATTGGGCCTCTTCCAAAGAAATACCAAGAAGAGAAACCAACCTCTCAACACACATGGTGTCATCAACCGAAGGAAGAGCTATGACCTCCGTGTCCACGCCGCCCACCAAAGCCTTGAAATCCTCATAAGTAGGAGTGATCTCGTTGTAGGAGAAACAATAGACATGCCTCTTAACATCCCAAAACGACGCAGCGGCCCTCAATAGCTCAAGATCCGGAATGTATTCCTTGAGAGACCAAAGGGATTGAAGGCCAAACATGGATTGGAAAGTTCCCTTGTGATTCCTCATGTGAGACCGCATCCAAAGCCTAAGGTTACCCTCGAAACATTCTTGATGAATTTTGGACAATTTTGGTGGTTTCTCCATGAGAAAGGGTTCCATGGAAGAAGGAGCTTTCGAAATGAAGAAAGACGAATTGATTGATGAATTCAGGACTCTGGCATTTAAGTAGATGACCAGGCCTGGAACAAAATTGAATGAAAAAGGAGTACTTCCTTCTCGAGCCGTACGGCTACTTTAGCCCTGTTAGAATTGATGATTTCTTGTTGAGAGTTAGCTTTGTGGTCCAACCCATTTAAAGCCCCTTCCCAACCAATGTCATAAATACAACCGAAAAATGCCCTCCTTGGCTCATGCAACTTGAATCGAACCTAGAAAATTTAGGTTCCCAAAAATCAGGCAGTCCTAGCGACATAAGCCCAGCTTTGTGAAATTAATTATGGCCGTCCTAGACGTAAGCCCATGTTGACCCGGTTGACCAAGTGAGAGTCAAGCCCCTTCTGAGAACATTTAGGTCCTCCGAGTGACCCTTGTTGAAAAGGCTTAGGTCCCCCGAGCGACCCCTTTTGAGATAAAATTTAGGTCCCGCTGTAGATACCCCGGGGGAACCACGGCTTTAGGCTAGAGCTGTGATTTATCCTAGGATGTCTAACTTGTTTTTTAGAGTCGCCACCTATGTTTTGAGGAACATAAGAAAAACCTATAGATTGTAGCCTAAGTTTGATTACGAAAACAGAGATTCTTTGTTTTGAGGTTCGGGGGTTAGATTACGAGATGGGAAGTACTGAAACACACATCTCGCCCAACTAAAGTTGGTCTTGCTTGATCAAAATCTACATGAATGAAAATGTTCTTCTTCTTCTTCTTTAAGTCATGAAAAGGGGGATTTAAAATAGGATTTGGAATGTAGGAGATAACTCCTTAACCAACCTCAATGAGATGAGGTGATCATTAGAGTCATGTCCCAAAATGATTTGGGTGATTGCACATTTGATTAAAGTAAAAGAGAGAGAGGAGATGAAGTAGAAAAGAAGGGAAAATATGGACTTTTACCAACAATTTGAAGAACTTCAAATATTGCTTGAAGAGATCCTTGGAGAACCTTTAGAAAGTGATTTTGGTATAGTTTTTGTAAGTTCAATCTTCGGTCCTTCGATTGGGTTTTTTTGATGGATTTTCGATCCTTGAAAATGGAGGTAAAGAGAGGTTTTTATAGGTGAAAGAGGGGTGTTTTTGGTGCCAAAACTCAGTCACCAAGAAATCCTTCCAGGGCAAAATCTTGTAAATTGAGCAAGGGAGGGAATCCTGGCCAGAAATCTGTAACTGACGCCCAGAGGCGCGCGCTTCCTGCTTTGGGGGCGGGAGGCGCGCGCGTCTGGCTCCTCCTATCGGAGGCGCGCGACTCAGAGAAGGCAATTTTGACAGAATGGACTAGAAAGTCAGCCCTGTCATTCAATTTAGTCCCTGGACTTAATGAAGTCAGTCAGGAACTTAACGGAAGTGACAGAAACTAACGAGAAACACTTAGAGTGGGGAGAAACACAAAATCAAATGTGCAATCGGGGTGAGTGGTCCAAGGCGGGGTGTCTACAGAGCCCCTCGGCGACGTGGACTGCAAAGCAAAACGCGTCGACGAAAGTTAAAAACACCCGCCGGGGACATCACCAAGAAAAGGGCAAAGACTCGATGAAAGCAGGAACTTGAAATTGCGAGAGATAGTGGTGCGCTCCCTGGGTGAGCAGCTTTTGCTGGAGTGTTGTATTGGAGCTCATGGGAGCTTGTCATGGTATGGACCGAGTTTGTTGAGTTGGGGCTCATGGGAGCTTGTCTCGATATGGATCGAGTTGCTGACTTGGAGCTCATGGGAGCTTGTCTCGATATGGACCGAGTTTGTTGACTTGGAGCTCATGGGATCTTGTCTCGATATGGACCGAGTTACCGACTTGGAGCTCATGGGAGCTTGTCTCGATATGGACCTGCCGACTTGGAGCTCATGGGAGCTTGTCTCGATATGGACCGAGTTGCCGACCTGGAGCTCATGGGAGCTTGTCTCGATATGGACCGAGTTGCCGACCTGGAGCTCATGGGAGCTTGTCTCGATATGGACCGAGTTGCCGACCTGGAGCTCATGGGAGCTTGTCTCGATATGGACCGAGTTTGTTGACTTGGAGATCATGGGAGCTTGTCTCGATATGGACCGAGTTGCCGACTTGGAGCTCATGGGAGCTTGTCTCGATATGGACCGAGTTGCCGACTTGGAGCTCATGGGAGCCTGTCTCGATATGGACCGAGTTGCCGACTTGGAGCTCATGGGAGCTTGTCTCGATATGGACCGAGTTGCCGACTTGGAGCCGCATCTGCTTATGTTTTTTGACTTTGTGGGGTGTGGACACGGTTTAACGTTTTGAGGTCGTTAGTGAACCCTTGTTGACGAATCCGTTAGTGAATCCGTTTGATGAAATATTGCTTTGAAGTCTCGTGCCATTTGGAGTCACACTTGACTTTTGAATTGTGGGGTACGGGCACAGTTGACCGTGACCAGAAAAATGTTCCTGCTGGGGATGAAATGTTGAGATTGACTCTTGAGGGGGGTGTGGCACCCGTGACAGAACTTAGGGAGTTCGGAATTTTGAAGAGGACAGCCTACTTTTGAGTGGGAGTTTCTATCCTACTTTCGATTTTTGACATGCCTTAAGGGCGGACCAGAAAAAGGTGTGCCCAACTGGGTGTCCGAGGATCGGGACAGTATCTTGATTTAGGCTGGAGATCTCTGACAAGGCCCTTTTCTTGAAGCGATTTAGACCTGGGAGGCGCGCGCCTTCCTATGTAGGCTTGGGACACGCGCGCACTTCAGACTGCTGGCGGGTGGCGCGCGCGTCTAGGGGGCGGAATTCCGGGCTTGACATTTGCTGACCAAAAGAGCCCCCAACAGCTATAATATCATCTTCTGTTCGACCACTTGATTCTCACAGCTCCTTCCTGCCATTTTTGAACATCATATTATTGCTTCACTTTGCTTGTGATCAACATTTTCCATGGCTTCCAATTCTTTTGCCCTTGATGCCAAGGTTGTTAGTGAGTATGAAAAGGACTTGGGTACTTTTGTGTATTCTTTTAAGACCCATCCCAAGAAGGCCTTCATTAAAGACTTCGGGTTCCGAATTCTTTTCACTTTGCGGACGTTGAAGCCGGATTGGGATTTGTTGAGAGCTGCCGCGGCTTTCTGGGATTGCGACAGCCATACCTTCAACCTTTCAGCTAATAAAATGGTGCCGACTGTTGACGATTTCGGGGCCATCCTTGGCATGCCTTTGGCCGGTCGGATTGCCGTCCCTAAATATCACCGTGGTGCCATCGACTCTTGGGTTGGGTTACTGAATCTCCCCGTTGAGGACGTGAGGAAGATGTTCCATGGTACCGTGATTGACATAACTGAGTTGCCGATGTTCTTCAGTTTACACTCGGAGGACCCGATGGTTCAATCTTTCAAAAGAAATTCCATGGCCGTTTGTCTCTTCAGCGAAGTACTGTTTGTTACACCTTTCGGGACTGCGGACGTGCAGTTGGCTGAGATTATTTTGCAAGCTAAGGAGCAGCTATTTAGTATAATCCCTCTAATCGTAGGGGAGACCTTGCACGGCCTTGATGAGTTGCATAGGACGGGCAAGATGTGTCGGGGAAGCCTTTTGCTTTTGACCATATGGCTCCGGGAACACTTCAAGATTTATTCCCCGGATGGTGATTTGTCTCCTTTTGCTGTTCATAGGAGGAAGTTGTTGATCCAGGATTTATCTGAAGATGATTGGAAGAAATTCTTTGCCTCTAGGGTGACCGTCGATATTGAGTGGATTCCTCCTTCTTGGGGTCTTCATCCTTTTGTGGAATGGACTCTTGGTTTTCAGCACGTGGTTATACCCGGTTTGAGAGATTCTTCATTTTACCAGCCAGAGCGGGTTCTGCGGTAGTTCGGTCGCCAACAGACAATTCCTTTTCCGAGGGATGGAATGCTTCGTCCAGTTGCTTACATGGGTCCTGACTTCTCGAGTGAGCTCCAGTCGGCTTGGGGAGATGACCGCAATCGTTGGGCTTTCGCTCCTCTGCATCGGGGGAGTGTCTTCCTTCCCGAGAGCTACTTGGACTATTTATTTGGCACCCTTTATCGTGGCATCACTTGGGTTGATGTGCTTCGTGCTGAGTTGTTGGGACAGGGTTTTGAGCCTAGCAGCACTTTGAGATATAGGGAGGCTGCTGCTGATTCGAGTAACATTCTCGCTGACCCTTTCGGTACTCCTTTGGATGACTTTTACTCTAGGAGACGCGTTGCATCACAGAAGGTTTCGGTGCGTATTAGTGCTCCTTTGTTACCCAAGAAGAAAAGGATTGAGAGACGATCGGGTGGTCCTTCGAAAGCTAAGAGAAAATTGGATTTTTCTTAGTACCCTAAGAGATTGCAATTAGACCACTTTGTTTTAGGATTTAATGTTTTGATGTCTTTTGTTGCTCAATAAATCCGTTGTAATGGTTTGAATAATTCATTGAATGAATAAGAAATTGCATTTTGTTATTTGAAGTGAATTGGGTATTTTTGATAGGTTTTACACCGCACCCGAAGGTTGCCTACGTTCCTCCAGTTGGGAGGCTCAGGTCTTCGTAGTTCAAACAAACAAAGACCATTTTTTTTTTTTTTGTTGTGCACCCTGTTTTTTGCCTAGACCGCCCTTTTGGGTTTTCAATCTAGCGGGCTTCTTTTTTTGCACGTGCTCTAATTTTTGCCTAGGCCGCCCTTGCGGGTTTTCAACCTAGCGAGCGTTTTTTTTTTTTTTTTTTTAATGGTCTTTGTTTATTACGCGTAGAACCTCTTGAGCTTGTCGAGGTTGACCTCCTTTGGCAGCTGGTCACCATCTAAATCCATGAGCCGGACTGCACCACCGCTTAGTATCTTTTTGACCACGTACGGACCGATCCATCGGTGTCCCCATTTCCCCAGGGGATTCATGGCATTAGGAGGATGTTGTCTTAAAACCAAATCTCCCACATTGATGTTTCGAGGCTTCACTTTTTTGTTGAAAGCTCTTGCCATCCTTTGCTGATATGCCCTCGTGCGTTCGAGTGCTCTTAACCTTTTCTCGTCGAGTAAGGCTAGCTGTTCGTATCGACTTGGCATCCAGTTGACCTCGTTGACTTGATTCTCGAGGAGGACCCGTAGAGATGGGACTTCAAGTTCGATAGGGAGTACGGCTTCAGAACCATAGACCAATGCATAAGGAGTTTCTCCTGTTGCGGATCGTATTGATGTGCGGTAGCCCCACAATGCTAATGGTAGCTTTTCGGGCCAATCCCTTCCCGTTGAGGCCATTTTCTTGACGATGGTCTCGATGGTCTTATTTGCTGCTTCGACTGCGCCATTTGGTTGGGGGCGGTAAGGAGATGACTTGTGCTTGGTGATCTTGTATTCTACCAAAAGTGCATCCATTTCCTTCTCAAAGTGAGAGCCGTTGTCGGAAATGATTTCATGAGGCACGCCGTATCGGCACATGATATTAATATTTACAAATTCGGCCACTTTCCTGGCGTTGAGGGTTCGATAGGCTTGTGCTTCGACCCACTTTGTGAAGTAGTCGACTGCCACTAGGACGAATGACTGCCCATTGCTCCCGACAGGATAAACTTTACCGATGATGTCTATCCCCCAACAAGAGAAAGGCCAAGGTGTGACCATGTTGTAAAGTTGTGAGGGTGGAGCATGTTGCAGATTAGCGTGGAATTGGCACTTGGCACACCTTTTGACTTTCTCGATACAGTCTCGTTCCATAGTGCTCCAATAGTAGCCAATGCGAAGTATCTTCTTGACTAGCATAAACCCGTTCATGTGGGGTCCACATTCTCCTTCGTGCACTTCACACATTATCTCTTGAGCTTCGGTCTCATTGGCGCATAAGAGATTGATCCCGTCGTGGTGCCTTTTATAGACTCGGTCCCCAATCAGTACGTACCGAGAGGCTAACCTTTGCAGAGCCGCTTGAGACTTCTTATTGATGTTCTCGGGATAAGTGCCGTCTTTGAGGAAGTTCATGATATCCGAATACCACGGAGAGTTTGTTTGAACCTCGTTGATCTCGATACTCATGCAATATGCCGGACTGTTCCTTCGAGCAATTTTGAAGGGCTTCATCATTTTCCCTTTGGGCATTTCAACTAATGAAGCTATAGTGGCCAGTGCATCGGCGAAGCGATTCTTATCCCTTGGCAGGTAGTTGAAAGTGATCTCTTGGAATTGTTCAACCAGTTCTTCAAGGTGCTGACCATACTGTTGGGGAGTCGGGTCTTGGGTTCGCCATTTACCCGATTGCTGATTGATAAGGAGCAAAGAGTCGCCGAACACTTCTAGTTCCGTGACGTTTCTTTCGAGAGCTGCTTCGAGCCCCGCTATGCGTGCTTCGTACTCGGCAATGTTGTTGGTAGCTTCGAATTCCAGGCGTATGGCAATGGGAGTGTAGATGTCTTTTGGATCGACAAGCAATACCCCTGTTTATTGGCGGCGCCATCGAAAAAAAGTTGCCACTTGTCTTCCTCGGTTGCAGTACAAATTAAATGCTCGTCGGGGAACTGTACATCTTCCCCCTTCACTTCGTCACACGGGAATTCGGCAAGCTGGTCACTGAACATTTTCCCCCTGACGGATTTTAGTGTGACGTAAATGATATCATAGCCGGCGAGCATGAAGTACCATTTGGCTATTCTTGTTGACATGAAAGGCTTCTCGAAGATGTAGCGGAGCGGGTCCACCTTTACTACCAGCTTGATCGGAAAAGCTTCCATATAGTGTTTGAGCTTTTGAGTGACCCAAACCAATGCTGCACATGACTTCTCTAAGACAGAGTAGTTCTTTTCGCCTCCTTGGAATTGGCGACTGACAAAATAAATGGCGTTCTCCTTTGTGGACTCTCGTTGCTCTTGTGCTAACATAGCCCCTAGGGCTTCATCATTGACAGTGAGATAAAGCAACAGAGGTTTCTCCTTGTGCGGCGGAACTAGAACAGGAGGGCACGTCACGTAATGCTTCACTTGATCGAAGGCTTCTTGGCACGCGTCGGTCCATTCTAGAGCCACATTCTTCTTGAGTAGCTTGAAGATTGGCTCGCACATGGAAGTGAGTTGGTGCACAAACCGACTGATGTATTGTAGTCTTCCCATGAAACCTTTAATCTCTTTCTGCGTCTTTGGGGGAGGCATGTCAATGATTGCCTTGATTTTGGAGGGGTCTACTTCGATTCCCCTTTCAGTGACCATATAGCCAAGAACTTTGCCTCGGATAACCCCGAATGTGCACTTTGCGGGGTTGAGCCTCATCTTGTGTTGACGAAGCCTTTCGAAGAACTTGCGGAGATCAATTAAGTGTTGACCATCGGTTCCTTTGGAGTGAATGATCATGTCGTCCACATAGACCTCGAGTTCTTTGTGAATCATGTCGTGGAACAAGTTTGTCACGGCTCTTTGGTAGGAAGCCCCAGCATTTCTTAACCCAAATGGCATGACTGTGTAGCAAAAGGTACCCCACGGTGTTGTGAAGGCTGTCTTATGTTGATCTTCCTCGGCCATGAGAATCTGATTGTACCCAGCGAACCCATCCACGAATGAGCGAACCTCGTAGGCAGCAGTGGACTCGACTAGCATGTCGATATTAGGGAGTGGAAAATCATCCTTTGGGGAAGCTTTGTTTAAATCCCGGAAGTCTACACAAACTCGAACCTTGCCGTTCACCTTCCTGACTGTCACAATGTTGGCTGACCATGTCGGATACTCGATAACCTTGATGAAACCCACACTGAGGAGCTTCTCAATCTCTTCTTTGACCTGCAGAGACCATTCTGGCTTGATCTTTCTGAGCTTCTGCTTTACTGGCCTGGCATCTTCTCTGATCGGAATCCTGTGCTCTGCCACCTTTTTGTCTAAACCTGGCATGTCTTTGTATGACCATGCGAACACATCCACGAACTCCCGTAGTAATGCAGTCAATCTGTCTCTGTCGTCTCCCTTGAAGAAGCTTCCAATCTTGGTTTCTTTTGGCTCTTCTTCGGTACCCAGATTAACAACATGCAATTCTTCGTCAGCCTTTGGACCATTCTCGCCACGACTACGGACTTGTTGAGCAAGTTCATTTAAGTATGTTGTGTTTTCGTGGTCTATTTCATCATAATTTGAATCGTTATTAACTTGTTCTTTAAGTTTATTATTAGTTAATTCATCATTTATGATGTTTCCAATCTCAGGGTACTCAGAAATATCAAATTTTTCATTAGCAAAGAAAGGAAACACACGCTCGGCTATGGCCTCCAAATCCTCTTGGGTGAGGGTATTAGAGACACTCTCGAACTCCAAAGTAAGGGTAAGCTGCTCTTCCTTTGTTGCTGTGCGGGGTATGCAACCCATTTCTTGGACTAAGAACTCCTCGGATACCACGGGCCCTTTTGTTGAATACCAATTGTTGATCGGCTAGGAGCTTGGCGGGATCTCACTGACAGTCTCGTTTATGATGACGGTGTCATGGATGGCGTTAACTTGGCATTCATTCATCATGGCAAGCTCTTCAAACATGGAGGCTAAATCTGTCAGTTCTTCCCCTACCGTGATTTCTGTCTCGGACTCTATGGTTATCTTCCTTCCCCACCATTCACGGGGCGACATGGGAGTTGGCTCCCTTTCGGATTTCTGGATCTCACAATCAGAGAAGATTTCGAGGCCAGGCTTTTTGACACCTTTATTGTTAACCCACGGCTCGGGAAAGATCATGTATGGAACGTCTTCCCCTTGGCGGACAAAATAGCCATTCAACGTCTTGCGGTAAGGCCTTAGGTTAGGGACTTCATACCGACGGCCTTCTTTACGAGCTCGGGCCTTTTCGTTCTTGATCGCTTGTTCTGGCTTCAAGTCTTCTTCGGAAGGCTCGTACCCCAAACCGAATGTGTTCTTGACAAATGGGACTTGCACAGGATGTAGGATTCCTTGTTGATATTTCCCTAAGCCTAAACCAGGGAAGTAGTCCATATTCCTCATCATACGGAGGACTTTGTGATTGTTGGGGGTCCATGATCCATTTCCCCCTTCTTTATCAATGGCGTTGATTGAGACGCCGGAGAGAGTGGAGTCTGGTAGACCATGCTGAACTTGGTGGACGGGCTCACCTTTTCTGTGGATAGTGATGTTTTCAGCCATTACGGTCACTATTTCATCGCCATTTCGGATCTTGACACATTTGTGGAGGGTTGACGGTACGGCATTAGCACTGTGAATCCATGGTCGACCCAACAGTAAGTTGAACGAGTCCGGGATATCAAGCACTTGGAATGGAACGGACATGACCATGCTCCCAAACTCAATGTCTATTTCGATCATACCCATGACTGTACGGGCGGTGCTATCATAACCTAGGATTACTTGAGTAGAGGGCTTTAAATCGGAATCCTTAAGCCCCAGTATGCCCATGATTCTACCAGGCATGAGATTGAGTGCGGAACCACCGTCCACTAAGACTCTTGAGACGGGCCTCCCCCTTGCTCGTACCTTGAGGTAAATAGCTTCGTTGTGGTCGGAACCAAACGGTGGAAGGTCCATATCAGAAAAGGTGATGACGTTGCCAAAATGAATGTGACCAATCATTGCCGTGAGGTCCTCGGGAGTAGTATCGGGAGAAACTGATGTATCATCGAGATTGCGGATGACGAGATCTCGGTGTTTCTTCGAGGATGCAATGAGGTCCCAAATAGAGATGTTGGCTTGAGTTTTCTTGAGTTGGACAAGTAGAGGGTCTTCGGGAGTGTTGTGAGCTTGCGGCCTTTGAGAAGAGGAGCTCGGTGCGGAAGTGGAAGTGTTGCTTGCTATGACTCGGCCGGATCGAGTTAGCATGTTGACGTTCCCATCTTGCTTCTTTTTCCTATTCTCTAGTACTTCCCTCATTTCCTCATCGTAAGTCACTACATAACAAGAATTGTCAAGTTTATTCATAACATTGGGGCCCCCATTCACAATTGGGATTCAATGGGTGGTCCCCTCAAGTTCTCCTATCTTTATTACATTGACATGCTCGTCATTAGCCACTACAAATTCTTTCTTATCTATGAGATCTTGAATGACATTACGGAGACTGAAGCAATCCTCGGTGGTGTGGCCACTATATTGGTGGTAGCCACAATATTTGTGGTGAGCATGATTGGAGTTGATCGTCTTGGGTTGGTACCCTTGCACGGGTGTGATTTGACCCTTTTCCTTGAGGACCTCGAACACTTCGGTTTGAGTCATGCCTTGGAGAGGCGTGTAGACACGGTCACTTCGGGGCCTTTTCCCTTGAGGTGGAGGAACCTTTTTGTAATTCCCCTTGTCAATAGTGACGGCGTTAACCGAGGCCTCTTTTGTGGAGTTGGAAGCGGCCTTGTAGCGGTAAGTAGGAGTGGTCTTCTTAATATCCTTGAGCAAGTCATCCATACGTACCCCCGCCTCATACATTTGGGAGAAGTCGGAGTAGCAAGCCCCCACTTAGGTGGGTGCGGAGATCAATCTTGAGACACTTGAGAAATATGTCCATTTCGTCTTTTGTGTTCGGCCTTTCAATAATTTCAGAAAGTTTGTCATTCCATCTCCTTGTGAAGTCGATGAAGGACTCATTGTCTCGTTGAGTAGTGTTCTCTAGATCTTTCCTTGTGGGCCGGTGAGTGGTGTTGCCTTGGTATTGGTTCTTGAAGGCAAGCATGGCGGAGTCCCAATCAAGACGGACAGTGAGCGGGAGAGTAGCATACCAATCTTTTGCCGCCCCCTCGAGAGTGAGAGGAAAGCATTGAGCCATCACCTTGGGGGAGACCTTCTTTGGAACCATTGCCCAAATATAAGTCTCAATGTGAGCCATAGGACAAGAGTTGCCCTTGAATTTGCTTATGTCAGGCATCTTGAACTTATCGGGAAGAGCGGCCATAGTACTCATGAGGATGGATGATTGATAAAGGCTTGTGTCGGAGCCTTTCCCCATATTGAGCCCATTGAATTTTTGGTCGATGTAGGCCATGATAGAATCCACCATTTTGGGCTCGTTGTTCTCGGAACTTGGTTCCCCCATTTTCTTGGTGCGGGTGTTGACATAAGGACTCTTGAACAAACCCTCGGTCCATTCGGATTCATCATCATTGTTCTTGTTCTTTCCCTTGGCAAGGTTGGTGAGATTTTCTTTCATTAGCTCCATTTCGGCCTCGTGTGCCTCCCTTTGGCTGTCGAGGTGGGATTGCCAAATGTCGTCTTTGCTTTGTGCCTCCTTGTTAAGGGTGGAGACTTGCTCTTAGAGGAGTTGGACCATAGTCGAGAGCTGTTCGAGAGACATGGTGTTGCTGCTGCCGGTCATGGTTGATGTTGGAGCTGTTGGAGTGATCTCTTCACGGACTAACCGATTTGCTGAATCCCGGTAGACTTTGTAAGTACCAATTGAACCTATATTGCAGAAGAGGCCCTTGTCAGTCTTGAGTAACACTTGCGGTCCGTGAAGAGGCTTAGAACACACAGTTGGGCACACGACTCGAACCACATAAGAAAAGACTCTTTTTTTTTTTTTTTTTTTATAAGTCGGAGGGAATGAATCCCTTTTGGGGTTTCTAAGAAAATAATGGAATCGTCACACTAGTTTATAGACCATCTCGCGGTCCCATATACTCATCGGATTCCATCGCGCTTGTGAATCCTACATGTATCGGGATTAAACTAAATTAATGTAGTAAAGCATACATGCGGGGACAGATTTTTATTTTCGTCCAAAATAACCACTTTTGGGGACGGATTTTTATTGCGTCCATTTCAACAAGTTGGCATGTATGATTTGAAGACATTAGTTTAGGGAAATCTCGGTACATGGAAACCGACTTGAGTCACGGAGTGTTAGACCTTAAACTAGAATTGTGTGGTTTGTGCTCGGCTTGAATATGAGGCTCAAAGGTCACCCCCGGCATGTAGTCTTGAACTACGCCACGGGCTGAGGTTTACCGCTTCGAAAGAGCCAAGGTCTGGTGGAGCTTGAAACTTTCTAGGACGGGCCTCGACGGGTTTGGGGTTGGACTTGTGCGACACGATAGTGAGCAGTTCATAGGAATATGTGCATGTAGTGTGAGGTCTAACAAGTGACAAAAAAAAAAAAATTATATTTTTTTTTTGAAAAGAAAGAAAAACACACAAAACACATAAGCACATAAAATTACAACTCCCGAATCACCCGTGTGACCGGTAAATAAAACACAAAATTAAAACAGTCTGAGGGTTCAATTCTGTTCTGATGCAAGCAACTGTGCCCACACCCCACTGTTCTGCTCAGTCACCGAAACCTGTTTCTGTTCTAGAAACCAACCCAGAAGCGTGCGCCTCTGAGTGCTGATGTGGGACGCGCGCGCATGGCGCAATGCTTATGGGAGGCGCGCGCTTCTGGGGGACACCTGTCAGAATGTCAGACTTTGGACTCAGGGGATTGCCCTGGTCCCATGTTCATATTGTAACCCCTGCAGAAGTGATTAGTGCAGAATAACAGAAGAAGAAGATGAAGAACATGAAGAAGTGGGCGATTCTGGTTCTTGATGCGGGATGCGCGCGCCTTAGGCTTAAAAGGCCAGACGCGCGCGCCTCCCCCATCAGGAAACAGAATGCCCAGAAAATATGTAGATTTCGATCAGAATGCAAGTTTAACCCTCAAATATGCCCCCAGCAGAGTCGCCACTGTAGATACCCCGGGGGAACCACGGCTTTCGGCTAGAGCTGTGATTTATCCTAGGATGTCTAACTTGTTTTTTAGAGTCGCCACCTATGTTTTGAGGAACATAAGAAAAACCTATAGATTGTAGCCTAAGTTTGATTACGAAAACAGAGATTCTTTGTTTTGAGGTTCGGGGGTTAGATTACGAGATGGGAAGTACCGAAACACCCATCTCGCCCAACTAAAGTTGGTCTTGCTTGATCAAAATCTACATGAATGAAAATGTTCTTCTTCTTCTTCTTTAAGTCATGAAAAGGGGGGATTTAAAATAGGATTTGGAATGTAGGAGATAACTCCTTAACCAACCTCAATGAGATGAGGTGATCATTAGAGTCATGTCCCAAAATGATTTTGGTGATTGCACATTTGATTAAAGTAAAAGAGAGAGAGGAGATGAAGTAGAAAAGAAGGGAAAAGATGCACTTTTACCTACAATTTGAAGAACTTCAAATATTGCTTGAAGAGATCCTTGGAGAACCTTTAGAAAGTGATTTTGGTATAGTTTTTGTAAGTTCAATCTTCGGTCCTTCGATTGGGTTTTTTTCGATGGATTTTCGATCCTTGAAAATGGAGGTAAAGAGAGGTTTTTATAGGTGAAAGAGGGGTGTTTTTGGTGCCAAAACTCAGTCACCAAGAAATCCTTCCCGGGCAAAATCTTGTAAATTGAGCAAGGGAGGGAATCCTGGCCAGAAATCTGTAACTGACGCCCAGAGGCGCGCGCTTCCTGCTTTGGGGGCGGGAGGCGCGCGCGTCTGGCTCCTCCTGTCGGAGGCGCGCGACTCAGAGAAGACAATTTTGACAGAATGGACTAGAAAGTCATCCCTGTCATTCAATTTAGTCCCTGGACTTAACGAAGTCCGTCAGGAACTTAACGGAAGTGACAGAAACTAACGAGAAACACTTAGAGTGGGGAGAAACACAAAATCAAATGTGCAATCGGGGTGAGCGGTCCAAGGCGGGGTGTCTACACCCCCGAGCGACCCTCTGAGACAAAAATCAGGCAGTCCTAGCGACGTAAGCCCAGCTTTGTGAAATTAAATTTGGCCGTCCCTGACGTAAGCCCAGTTAAAAATTTGTTGAGAAAATTTGGCCGTCCTCGACGTAAGCCCAGTTAAAAGTTAAAATTTGGAAATGGTCTCCTGCTTGTTGTCAAATTATGGCCGTCCCTGACGTAAGCCCAGTTAAAAATTTGTTGTCAAATTATGGCCGTCCTCGACGTAAGCCCAGTTAAAAAACTTGTTGTCAAAATATGGCCGTCCCCGACGTAAGCCCATTAGCTATGACTTAGAATAGTCGGTATAGGCTAGAGCCTTTGTCATGGCCGTCCCCGACGTAAGCCCATTAGCTATGACTTAGAATAGTCGATATAGGCTAGAGCCTTTGTCATGGCCGTCCCCGACGTAAGCCCATTAGCAATGACTTAGAATTGTCGTTATAGGCTAGAGCCTTTGTCATGGCCGTCCCCGACGTAAGCCCATTAGCTATGACTTAGAATAGTCGTTATAGGCTAGAGCCTTTGTCATGGCCGTCCCCGACGTAAGCCCATTAGCTATGACTTAGAATAGTCGTTATAGGCTAGAGCCTTTGTCATGGCCGTCCCCGACGTAAGCCCGTTAGCTATGACTTAGAATAGTCGATATAGGCTAGAGCCTTTGTCATGGCCGTCCCCGACGTAAGCCCGTTAGTTATGACTTAGAATAGTCGATATAGGCTAGAGCCTTTGTCATGGCCGTCCCCGACGTAAGCCCGTTAGCTATGACTTAGAATAGTCGTTATAGGCTAGAGCCTTTGTCATGGCCGTCCCCGACGTAAGCCCGTTAGTTATGACTTAGAATAGTCGATATAGGCTAGAGCCTTTGTCATGGCCGTCCCCGACGTAAGCCCGTTAGTTATAACTTAGAATAGTCGTTATAGGCTAGAGCCTTTGTCATGGCTGTCCCCGACGTAAGCCCATTAGTTATGACTTAGAATAGTCGTTATAGGCTAGAGCCTTTGTCATGGCCGTCCCCGACGTAAGCCCATTAGCTATGACTTAGAATAGTCGTTATAGGATAGAGCCTTTGTCCCGGCAATCCTTAGAGGGACGTAAGACCAGTTTTCCCGTCAATCTCCCCGAAGATGGAGTTGACCCCGGTCGAGCTCGGACTTAGAATAGTCACCATAGGCCTTCCCCGACGTAAGCCCAGTAAAAATCTGTAAGTCAACCCTCTCCTATAGAGTCAAGTTGACCATATCCCCAGCAAGTCAACCCTTTCCCATAGACTCAAGTTGACCATGTCTCGCCTCTGACCCCTAGAGTCATGCCTCCTTGCGGACCTTAGTAACCCCGCGTACCCCCGAACTACGTTAGGCTTGATTCCCCGTGAACGGGATACGTAGGAATCCTATACCACTAGGTCCAGCCATGCAACCAAAATCGGTTAAAGCCGTCGTCCCGTCAGATTGGGATGATTATTTCTATTGACAACCCCGCTCCTTCGAAGCGACGTTGCCGAGGGGCTCTGTAAGTACCCCAATCTGAAACCGACCTATCTTAGAGGTAGCCTTAGCACCGTTTCAGGGATAAGCTAATAGGCCAGGACCTCCCTAGGATAAGCTATAAATTCCAGGACTACTCTGGTATAAAATTGGAAAAATCCAGAAGCTCGCCAGGCTGAGCCGTATGGATGCTTTGGGGACTAGAGAGGCCTAGCCGTACGGCTGGTTTGGGCACCCTCAGTCCCTATAAATAGAACCCCTTGCTGTTCATTTCAGGGGGGGATAAATACACATTAGGGAGGTAACTCTGCTGGAATTACCACAGAGTAAGAGTGAGAGTGATCACAAACCAAAAAAGGAGAGAAGAAAGGAAGATTGGCCATAACCATCATAGGTAAAGCCACATCCCCCCTCCTTTCTCTTCATCTTACTCCTATTTTCTTTCTTATATCTTGGTTATACATGTATTTACTCTTCATTCATGCAAAGACTTGTCCATTTCAAGCACCTTTTATTTCTTGCAAGACTTGTCCATTATCAAGCACTATATACCTATCTATTACATTACTATCTTGTCCAAGCTATGAGAAGTTCAAAGGTGCCCTCCATACCTTGTATGGAAGAGGTTCTAAACCTAGACACTCATAGACTTGTTGATTGTCATTTACATTCCTTATTCATTTAAATGTTATGCTTGTTTGGCCATGATAATCATGAGGGTGATGGAACCTTAGTGTTCATCATTTTCCTCTTTGGTTTAGCCTCAAAATCCCACTTTTGGGTCATAAAGATTCAATCTTTATGTGTTATTTTGACTCTTGGAAGGATTTTAAGTCATAAAATGTCATCTTGGTGATAAAGTTCCAATCTTTATTCACCAAATGACCAACTTTGGTCCAAAGGGGACATTCATCAACTTTTTTGATTTTCTCCTATGATTGCTCATGATCACACCCAAATACTTGTTTTGGGGGACCAAGTGATGATCATTTAGCATAGGAATGATGTTATAAAACTTGTAAAATGATTTCTTGCAAACTGGGATTAAAAACAGTTTGTCCAGCTTCAGACAGAATGCCCTGTTTCTGTTCTGAACTGGACTGTTCTTGAGCAAACTGTAAAAACCCCAGAATTACCTCCTCTAGCCGTACGGCTACTTTAGGTAGGAGGGCAAAATTGCCTGTTTTTCCCTCTGGCCTTTATCTTATCACTCAAGGCCCCTTTTTCAGCCGAGTTTCTCAAATAAAATCAACAACATAATTTTTTCCGTTAAATACACACACACACATATGCACATTTTAACTAACTTAGGGAGACTCGGCTTTGTCCGAGGCAACTTGAGAGGACGTAAAAACTCGTCCCAAGTTGTAACCTGACCTCCGAACCTTTGAACTCAAACCTTTGTCATTTTGTTGGGTTTAAAATTAACAAAATGTGGCGACTCCGTTAAATTTGACCGGTTCCCGTGTTTGGCATTTCGCCCCATACACCATCGCGTTTCCGCGCGCGGGGTGGGAACCTTACAGATGGGTCTATTCCGGTGTTTGTTGGGGACGGACTTGCAATCTGTCTGGACCGGCTAATATGGCCGCGTGGCCAACCATGGGGAAGGACTGGCCGCGCGGCTAATCCCTGGTCTGACATGATTTTCATCAAATTTTTCCTTGTATGATCAGGACTTGAACTCCCTACTCTATTTAATCACCAATATCGTAGAGAGATGAGACAGACAGCAGTTTTTATTCCTTTTGCTCTAGATTTCGATCCTTCCACGCCTTTCCTATGGATAGACACCCTAGGATTTCTGAGGAGAGACAATGCTACTTCATCAAGAGTTTGAAGATCTGGGCTGGGAAGCTTTCGAGGACAACTCGTGCAAACTTTGATAGGAGATTCGGAATTAAGTGCCTTTGGTCCCTGTATAGGGTTAAGTCCGATGAGAACCTGATTCGTGTTGCTGCTAAATTCTGGGACAACGAGAATCATGTCTTCAACTTTTCTTATAATGAAATCACTCCAACGTATGAAGATTTTGCAGCTCTTTCTCATCCAACAGTGACGGATAGGGTATCCATGCCACAGGACCAAGTGCCTCCGGAGCTTCGGGTTTCCCAACTGTTGCGAGTTTCTGTTGAAGATGCTAGGGGTTTGTTGTTGGATAGTCGTGTCAACTTCTGTGGGCTTCCCATCGGGTTTATTAATAGCACGGTGGAATCTGACATGGCTCTAGATTGTCTAGTACTTTGTCTGTTTGCCTCGGTATTGTTTCCACCTTACGTAGGAGTAGCTACTATGGGTTGTCTTGATATGGTAGACAAGGCTCAGGCCAATCGCAGTATTGTTCCCTGTTTGCTGGGGGGGACCTTGCATGGTATTGGAGAGTTGGCTTCAGGAGCTCGAAAGTGTTGGGTTTCGGAGTAACTTGCGCAGTGGAATAAAGCATTTAAAATTTTCATGAAACCCAAAGCCCATAGATCCATTCATATGATTAAGTCAAATACAACATAATGAATACTAGAATACTAACCCTTGATGACTTTGATTTTGTAACCTTTGAATTTGATGGAGGCTTGAAAGCTTGATCACGAACAGAGCAAGAATCATGAACTTTGAAGATGATAAGTTTCACCCTCTAGCGGTATCCACACCACGAACGAATATCAAGAACACTTGATCTTGGTTGCTAGACCAAATTATGAAACACGCTTTCACAATTATAATGACTATATGGAATTATGAATTTCTTGATCTTGTATTCCAAATCTCTAATCAAGAATGTTGTCTCTCAAAACTACAAGGTTTCTTTTTCTTAATGCTTGTGAAAAGATGCTTATATAGGTCCTAGTCATTAACCCTTAATGACCTAGGATTCCTAAATCCCATCACCCAATTAAGGAAACAAACTTTTTGTCCAAGCAGCTCTGGCACGTCTTGCCCTAAAACTGGCACAGTCGTGCTTTATAATCGGCACGGTCGTGCCAAGCACTCTGGCACGGCCATGCCCTATAATCGGCACGGTCGTGCCAAGCACTCTGGCACGGTCGTCCCCGGCCAGAAAAACCCAATTTTTCTATAATTCCAATTTAGTCCTTTAGGATTCGTTCTATTCGTGTGTGACCCTATAGGATTACACTAAGTTGGCAATCGGTCCAAACATGAATCCATAAGATATGATTATGTTCTAGCAAACCGTCATACCTACCCAAATAGTGTAACTAGATACAAGTCCGCATTCCTTTTAGAATATGTCATAATCTCTTTCTCCACGATGTCTTTGAACACAAGTCATGGTCAACAAGTCAACTTGTATTGTTCAATACTTTTCTCGATCCCGAATATGTTGATAATCCAAATGACATTGATCCAATCAATCCATTTGAGTTTGGCCAAACATTTCATCAACATCATTCCTATGAAGGGCCCAAGCTTGACATCTCTCCAAAGAGGGACAATATCCAATTAGCTTATTATTCTTCCCTACGTGAATCCAATTATGCCAATCATACCCTTTATAACTACCTGGTTAAAGGTAACGTTTGAATATGTCAAACATAATCTTCATCAAGTGGAAGACTATAATAACTTCACGTCTAAGGATTCAAATGACATAACTAATATGAGATATATGTACGACATAGACCATAACATAAATCGCATACAACCGTTCATGTCCAGTACCTTGTTCCAAACAAGTACCTATAAATCTAACATGATCATCCCATGATCATTTAGCCTTTATACTAGTGCTTAACAAGCTCTAGGGACGGATATTATTATAAGCAAACATGAGCAACAATAATAATCAAAACATCTCTTCATTAATATGAATAGAATGATAATGTCACGACCCGAAATCTAGGCTCTATTTTATTAATAATTAAATGATTATTATTTAATTATTTGCTTATTTATTTATTTAAATTATTATTTATTTAAATAATTATGTGTGGATTTTATGTTTCATAATAATTATGCCTAGCATTTTATTTGGGTCGTTTGGGCTAGTGTGGAAGTGTTGAGTCTTAATTGTTAGTCGGGAGTGTAAGTAATTGTGTTAGTAGATGGGGAGAGGGTCTAGTTGTAACTTTTTATAATAATTCCCCTACTCCCTCTCTTCTCCCCCTCACCTCCCTCACTCACACTCCCTCCATCTCCAGCAAACTCTCTCTCTCTCTCTCTCCTTGTGGGTAAGTTTCTTTCTCTTTCCTTCTCTCTTCATTTTCTCCATCTTCCTCTTGTAATCTCTCATTTCTTAAAACGTGAACCTTGTTTAGATCGTCGATAGGATCGCGTAGAACCAAAAAGAATCGAATTCCGTCAACTTTGAGAAAATCCAAGTAAGTTACTTTTCCCCCATTTTTATGCTAAAATGTTCCTTTCATGTTCATATAATGCTTTAGTTGTTATATATGAAGTTTGATTGAGTTTGAGATTTATTTGGAATTTATTTGAGTTTTTGGGCAAAAATGGTGATATTATGATTTTGGGATTTAATCTTGGATTGGAGTTGTTAGATGATGTGATTTAGGTCCCCTCTTAGCTTAAATGTGGTTTTGGTTCATTGTGGAATTTGTTAGAAGGATTGGTTTGGAGTATTTTAGAGATTGGGGTGATTTTGGTTCGAACTTAAGGAACCCAGCTCTGTTTTCCCGACTGGAATCCAGACCAGGCGCCCGCCCGACCCCCTCCAGGCGCCCGCCTACGTGTCATTTTCTGATGACCAGACCTTCTGGTCATTCAGGCGCCCGCTCGCCCCATGCCAGGCGCCCGCCCGCCCCCTGTTCCAGGAATTTGACCTTTTGCTTGGTTTAAGACTTAAGGCTTAACTAGTTGAGGTTTACTTCTTCTAATTAACTTAAGATAACACCGTGGAGCACTTTAGTAATTAAAATTGGTTCCTTTGTGAACAATAGTGTTATGTAATTTGATCAAGTATTGTTTGGGCATCTTATGATGTGTCCGTGTTTGTTCCAACCGAATTGAATTTCGCGTAAGACTTAGTCTAGGTTTTAGGAGATGTCCTATAGTACCTAGAGGGTTGTCATTGAACACTAAAATGTAGGGTTTAGTCCGGTCGTGATCATGTTCTAATAAGTGTAACCTTTTGGATTCGTTTGGGGTGTTTAGGATTGGTTCGTTAAGGACGGAGGTAAAGCGTGAATTGGCAATTGGGTACTTACGGTTTGGTTAACCTTAAGGTGTATTCATTCTGATTTCCTACTTTGGAATTCCAGGTGTGATGAGATGGTTGAGTTCATAGTCCTAGTACATCTTTATGAGTAAAACGTTTAGGATAATTTTGAGTTATAGTCGTTGTACTATTTGTGAGCGACCGTTTGGGTTGTGTTCCTTATGAATAACTTGTGGGTATCATCTTTGGAATGTATCTAGTATGGTTCCTCTTTATGGAATTATCGTATTCTAATAGTCTTTGTTTTTGAGCTCCTTATGAGAACTTCCGTTTATCGTTGTTGTGCTCTTTATGAGAAACTCCTTGTGCTATTGTTGTTAAACTCTTCTTGAGTAATCGTTTGCATATTTTATGGTGATTAATTGGTATGATTCCCTACTTTGGAATCCTTTGTTGTTTATCGTGCTAGTATTTTATTACTTAGCCTTTACGTGAAAGTCCAGCTGGTATTTTGTGTGTGTTTGGGCGATGCGAAACATTATGATGGCACGGCCAAGTCCATTGTGATGTTGACCATTGTTTTGCCCCATTATTACCCTCCTCCAGATTGGCCTTGGATGTGAGAAGAGCTAGCTCCTTTGTGTGCATTTTAGCTACTTGGAGCATGACTTTGTGGCATGTCTCCCGTCCCTTGTGACACTTCATTGGTTATTGGTTCCGGTACCGGGGTTTTCTCTTCGGCTTTCATGCTATTATGAAGATGATGATTGTTGATGATTGAAGCTGCGCAGCGATCCTTTATTTGGATGTACCAGTTTGGAAAACCTTGGCTATATCCTTTGTTATGTGTTTATTTCCGCTGCTATCTGTTAAGTGATAAATGCTATGTGCTATGTGTTATTTATTTATTGCTTATTGTATATTGCATATTAGTATGTCATGTAGTTGCATTAGTAACTTACTGAGATTTTATCTCACCCCGTTTATTTCCATCTTTGTTTTTCCTTAACCCCCCCCCAGGAGGAAAAGGATTAGGATTCGCGGATCGAGGAGGACGTCGAGAGGATTGAGATTTTGGGACAGGTTGTTATGGATCGGTTTACATTATTTAAATGTATAACCTTTTGGGGATAGTTTTACCTTCATTGACGTCATTAAGAATAGTATATTTTATTCGAGTATAAGCTGTGGAGCTTATGTTAGATGTACTTGTTGATTTAAACTTGGATTTGTAAAACCTTGTGTTATCATCTTTTGATTCAAAATGGAATTTTTAACTTCTATATTTTAGAGTTTTGGTTCTAAGTCGACGTCCAGCTCGCGGTCTCGGGCCCGCGGGGTTCGGGGTCGCGACAGATAACATATACAACGTTTAACAAACGTGCCTAGGACACCAACACCAATAATCTCCTACTTTCCTTAGGCCCAATTTCCTAGGTAGCTAATACCCATGGACCTAACATGACCATCATGTTCAGCCTTTGTAAGTCCCTTTGTTAGCGTGTCCGCAACGTTATCATTAGATGGTACTTTGCATATATTTACGTTTCCTTTATCAACGATTCCTCGAACGATATGAAAAACGCCTAAGTATGTGTTTGGATTTAGGATGTGCCCTTAGTTCCTTTGCTTGAGCAATAGCACCATTATTATCACAATAAAGGTCTATTGAATTAGATCTCAAGTTCACCAATGAACTTCTTAATCCAAACAATTTCCTTTGCAGCATCCAATGCAGCAATATACTTAGTTTTAGTTGTAGTATTAGTGACTGTACTCTGCTTGGAACTATTCCAACTTACAGCTCCACTATTCGACACATGCACAAAACCCGATTGCGATCTTTTATCATCTTTGTCGGTTTGGAAGCTTGCATCCGAGATCAACTTCCATACCTCCATAGATTAAAAATGAATCTTTAGTCCTTCTCAAGTACTTTAAGAATCACTTTTATAGCCATCCAGTGATACTCACCAGGGTCGGATTGATATCTACTCGTCATGCTCCAAGCATTAGATATATCCGGCTTAGTACTTATCATGGCATGGTGGATCCAATTGCTGAAGCAAATGGCATCTCACTCATTTTCTCATGCTCATCTTTTGTCTTAGGACATTGAGTCTTGCTTAGAGAAACTCCATGTATCATTGACAACTGTCCTCTTTTAGAATTTTCCATACGGAATTTTCAAATGACTTTGTCAATGTATGTACTTTGGCTTAAACTAATTAGCTTCTTTGATCTATCTCTGTAGATCTTAATGCCAAGAACATATGTGGTTTCATCGATATTCTTCATTGCGAAACACTTTCTTAACCAAATCTTTACAGATTAAAGCGTAGGAATGTCATTTCCAAAGAGCAATATGTCATCCACATAAGGAATAGCACCATGCTCCCACTAATCTTGTTGTATATACAAGATTCATCTTTTTTCTTGATAAAGCCAAACTATTTGACTTCATCAAAACGAAGATTCCAACTCCCAAAAGCTTGCTTCAATCCATCCCATGATTCTGCGCAACTTTCATACTTTTAGAGTTTTCTTGACTATCAAAACCTTTAGGTTGTATCCAATACATCCTTAAGTGAGTTCCCGTTAAGGAACACTGTTTTGACATCCGTCTGTCAAATTTCATATTCCAAATATGAAGATATGATCATGAGAATTCTAGTATGTTCCTTGCTACCCATGTAAGTTTTCTCCAAGAAAACTCAATCTCATCCTTTGGTTTTTACACCTTAGGATAGAATGATCATGTTCCAAACTTGATTATTATACATGGATTGCATTTTTAAATTTCATGACTATAGGTCATTAATCTAAATGTGGAGCGGACACTGCATTTTGATAGCTGGTAAACTTGTCATTAACAATGAGTTTTACCTCAATACTTTCTATTTCGAAATATCCAATATTTCTTGTAATAGATTGTATCCTATCATGTATGCAAATACTTGTATATCTTGAACGGATTTTCACAATCCCTTGTGAAAGTTTGTTCAACTTCCATTTTAGGTTAAATACTATTTTCTGGGTCTCGAACCATTCGAGGTATATTTTACTCCCACTGGTTCTTTTAGAGATAAACAACTTATCTAGAAAAGTACCATCATAAGCAACAAATCATTTGTTTCTTATTAGTAAAATAATATCCTTAAGTTTCCTTAGGATACCCCATGAAAATATATTTATTAAATTTAAATGTGAGTGTGTCCCAGACAACTCCTTTCCAAAAGGTCTCACCATCTTAAATCTTTACGAAAGACAAACCGAGTTTTCTTTCACCTTTTATTTTTGATGGAACTCAAATTAGTGTAATTATAGTGGTTTCAAATACATAACCCCAAAACAAATAATGGAAGATCAATCTGACGTTATCATCTAATGAACCCTTATCCAATAAGGTTCTTTACCTCCACTCAGACACATCATTCCAAATGGTGTTATTGGTGGAGTTAATTGTGAAAATATTTCACAACCTTAACGATGACTGTCAAAATCTTGGTTTTATTATTTATCATCATGATTCAATCAGAATCTTTAAATAGTTTTACCAAGTATTACCAAAATTCCCCTTTTAGCATTGCTACTTAATGCACCATATACATCGAAATGTATTATGTCAAGTAAGATGTTATCCTTTCACCAATTATAGTAAAAGATGTCTTGGTCCAAGTAAATAAGTCTTGCATAAATCATATGATTCCAAATCATATTACTTTAAAACTCCGTCCCATGGAATTTTAGATATGCATTTCTCATTTATTTGATCAAAACAATAATGCATAAGGAATTTAATTACTTATGTTATAGCCTCATTTATTATTTTGTTCTTCAAGATTTAGGATATAAAATTTATTTAAAACAATGAAGTAAATCATAATAAATAAAGCACCTTTATTATTCCAAATAAGAAATATATATCCTTCATTATCTTATAACAAAATAATATTTTCTACTTCATGAGTAAAGTCACTTTATCAGTGTTCTACGAACGATTCTGCAACCATTGCATCATTACCATTCGTAGGTCTAACTTTACTATAAGTAGTCTTTCAATCCACTAATTATTGCACATTTTTATAAATGTGGGATCCACATCCGGTATCCAATACTCAATAATTAAATTTAGAAAGATTATTTTATAACATAATATCCCAAGTGGTAGTCCCACTACCATTCTAATTTATTGATCATCCAGAATTTTGATTACAATTTTAAATGGTCAATCCAATTGCCACGTTACAAATTGCATCAATTCGAGTTATAATTTTAGCCACAATTATTTCCTTTAGACAATGTCTATCTTGCCTTTCCTTTGGCATTTTCTCTTTCCCTTCATGAACTATGAGCAATGGAGAACCTTTCTCCACCATCTTCATCTCCGCAGTTTTAAGCATGTCATGCAACTCGGAGAGATTCTTTATCCATTCCAAGCATGTTATAGTTCATCACAAAGTGATTATAACTCTTAGGCAATGAATTTAAGAATGAGATCCGTGGCTTGCTCCAATCCAATTGAACAACCTAGTTTCTCAAGATGCTCTACGTAGCCTTTCTTTTTAGCATGTGAGGTTCCACTTGTTGCCCTTCACTCATTTTGCAATAAGTGAATGCAACAATGGTTTTATACCTTTCTTGCTTAGATTGATCTTAAAACATGTCTCTTAATTCCACTCCTATCTAATAGGCTTCCACAAGTTCCAAACATTGTTGGAGTTTTGAGCACATAATCGCGAGCATGAGACAACTCACATTCCTAGAATCATACTCATGTTTCTTGTGATTGTCTCCTCCGCCCTAGGGCATTGGCTCCGGGTTCTTTTAGGAATAGACCTATCAAGAATGTACAATCCTTCTTTTGCCTTAGAACAATTCTTAGGCTCAGGATCCAATCCATGACGTTTGTACCATTATCTTGAAGCTTATCCTTATCAAGGATTGATCGCAACGAAGTTAGTTGTCATAATCTACAACTCATGCAAAATTTCCAAAATTTTACAAGTACCAATCTCATTAAAGAGATAAATAATGTATTTTTCCAAAAAATACTCTCACTAAATTATATAACATTCTTTATACATCCAATGTATAATATAATTTAAATGGGCTAAGATCCAACTTTAATTTAATTTTAAGTCCGCTAAGGCGGATTACACAAAATCAAATTAATTAGGTAGACAACCCTGTCAACCATATCCCATATGACTCTTAGATCCTTTTTCTGAGATTCTTTTGAGATTGGGCCAAGATCCAACTTTAATTTAATTTCAAGTCCGCTAAGGCGTATTACAAAAAATCAAATTAATTAGGTTGACAATCATGTCAATCATATCCCATATGATTCTTAGAGATCCAATTTCAAAAGCATGTTTAATCTCATCTTTGCCTAGGCCCAAAACTGTTTTGACACCTAATTAAGTCCAACCATTTTAAACGTATAGTTAATGAGCCTCGCTAGGGCGTGCCCACATTATCTATCTTGCTCATACATAAATAAAGTTAATGCACCTCGCTAGGGCGAACCCACATTAAAATCACCATTGTACTAACAAGTGTTTTAATCATGGCGTGGCAAGAGGACTTAAAACATTTCTTGAAGGTTTATCTCCATATAGCATACAACACATTTATGAGCACACAAGATAAACATGTTACGTATCAAGTTTAGCCACTAAATTAATCATCATTAATTTAAGCATAATATTTATGTGTCATTAGTTTCTCTATAATTATGAGGATGAGACTATTTGAACTTTGGTTATCATCTCCAAATCAAGACAACAAGAAGTGCAGCCGAACTAAGACATAAGACAACCACAATTCCGCACTAATTCAAGAAACCAAGAAAGTAGTCCATTTGGCCGACACTAAGCAATAGATGGTCTCAATGAACGTAGGCCAATTGCATCTACAATTCCACATGGATTTCCAATCTTTGAATCAAGAACTTTGTTTCTCAATTTTAGCAATTATGAACTCTTCATAATTCTAACTTCGTTTTATCTTTGAATCTTTGATTTTGGATCAAGTTTGGGAAACACAGTCTCGATGAACGTAGGCTAGCCATCGAAACCTTGAACCAATCTTAGACTTCACAAGACTAAAACAAATAGGAAAATTAAACCCTAAGGTCCAACCCAAAACCCTAGCACGATCCCCCATGCCAAAACCCTAGGTCCGGCCGGGTCTCTGCATGGGTCCGGTCGGACCCCTTGAAAATTCCAAATTTTAAAGTTCCAAAATTTATCTCAAAATTGTTTTTCCCGATTCAATTAGGATTTGGTGTTCTTGGTGATCCAATCACCATGATCATCAAAACCTTGAATAAACCATTTATTCATGAATCCCTAGAATATCAAAACTTTGATCTAATCAAAAATTGATAATCCAAACAATTTTAAATCCACCATAATTTTTAGTGCGATTGAATAGTGCGATTAAAGTTTATAAAACAATAAACCACAAAAATGCATATAACACATGAACATCATAATCCTAATATTCATATCATGCTAGGAACATAAAAAAGCAATTTATATACACACAACATGATCTAGTATTGAAATAATCAACATGAACGGGGCTCTGATACCAATGTTGGGTTTCGGAGTAACATGCGCAGCGGAATAAAGCATTTAAAATTTTCATGAAACTCAAAGCCCATATATCCATTCATATGATTAAGTCAAATACAACATAATGAATACTAGAATACTAACCTTTGATGACTTTGATTTTGCAACCTTTGAATTCGATGGAGGCTTGAAAGCTTGATCACGAATAGAGCAAGAATCACGAACTTTGAAGATGATAAGTTTCACCCTCTAGCGGTATCCACACCACGAACGAATATCAAGAACACTTGATCTTGGTTGCTAGACCAAATTATGAAACACGCTTTCACAATTATAATGACTATATGGAATTATGAATTTCTTGATCTTGGATTCCAAATCTCTAATCAAGAATGTTGTCTCTCAAAACTACTAAGTTTCTTTTTCTTAATGCTTGTGAAAAGATTCTTATGATTATTGGCACGGTCGTGCCCTAAAACTGGCACGGTCACCCAATTAAGGAAACAAACTTTTTGTCCAAGCAGATCTGGCACGGTCGTGCCCTAAAACTGGCACGGTCATGCCATTAGGGTCGAGCCTGCCTTCCCTTTTATGATTATTGGCACGGTCGTGCTTTATAATCGGCACGGTCGTGACAAGCACTCTGGCATGGTCGTGGCCTATAATCGGCACGGTGGTGCCAAGCACTCTGGCACGGTCGTGCCCAGCCAGAAAAACCCAATTTTCCATAATTCCAATTCAGTCCTTTAGGATTCATTCTATTCGTGTGTGACCCTCTAGGATTACACTAAGTTGGCAATGGGTCCAAACATGAATCCATAAAATATGATTAGGTTCTAGCAAACCGTCAAACCTACCCAAATAGTGTAACTAGATACAAGTTCGCATTCCTTTTAGAATATGTCATAATCTCTTTGTCCACGATGTCTTTGAACACAAGTCATGGTCAACAAGTCAACTTGTATTGTTCAATACTTTTCTCGATCCCTAATATGTTGATAATCCAAATGACATTGATCCAATCAATCTATTTGAGTTTGGCCAAATATTTCATCAACATCATTCCTACGAGGGGCCCAAGCTTGACATCTCTCAGAAGAGGGAAAATCCAATTAGCTTATTATTCTTCCCTACGTGAATCTGATTATGCCAATCATACCTTTTATAACTACCTGGTTAAAGGTAACGTTTGAATATGTCAAACATAATCTTCATCAAGTGGAAGACTATAATAACTTCATGTCTAAGGATTCAAATGACATACTAATATGAGATATATGTACGACATAGACCATGACATAAATCTCATACAGCGGGTCATGTCCAGTACCTTGTTCCAAACAAGTACCCATAAATCTAACATGATCATCCCATGATCATTTTGTCACGCCCCGAAAATTCTAAAAACCCATAAATGTAAAATTTACATAATTAACATCTCCAAAAATGCAAAATACCAAACCGGGCGCGTGAATTCTACTATAAACCAATACCAATAAACAATACCTCAACGAGATTATAACTCGGAGACTAGAAACAAACGCGGAAGCAAGAACAACTATTAATAATATAAATTCCCAAAGGACCACAGTAAATACATGACCCTAAACGACCACAACCTTTCAACCATATACAAAGAGGCTCTGAAGAGTAACTACCCCAAAGACGATCAACCTGCTCAGAAGACTCCCGATACAACGGACCTCAAGCAATACCACTTGCCTTCCTGGGGGGGGTAAGGAAAAACAATTTGAAACAAGAAACGGGGTGAGATAAAATCTCAGTAAGTTACTAAATGCATCTACATGGCATAATATCATGCAAATCAATTATATAACTGAGCAAGTAAATCATATAACAACAAATGAGAAAGCTCCCTATCGCCAACCGTCCCATACCAGTTAGAAATAACGACTAACTCATCATGCAGCACATAAGACTGAAATAAACACGTTACAAAGGATACTGAGCCAAGGTTTAAACCAAAGTATATAACAATTGCTGCGCAGCTTGAACCAATTCCAATCAACCAATCTTCGTGTAGGCATAAACAGCTGAAGACATCCAATCAACGTAGCAGCATAAGAGCTGAAGGAAACCACTCAACCCATCTTCATAGTAGCATAATAACTGAAGAGAAAACCCCGGCATCGGAACCATAATAATGTAACATGCCACAAAGGGCGGAAGCCATGCCACAAAGTCATGCTCCAAAAAGTTAGCTAGACTACTTCCGAGGAAGCTAGCTCATCTCAACCAAGGCCAATCTGGAAGAGGAAAATAAGGGCAAAACAATGGGCAACATTATAATGGACTCGGCTCATTGCCATTATAATCTTCCCCATCGCCCGACACAACCACAAATAGCAACTGGACTTTCCAATAAATGCCAAGTAATAAATACTAGCTTAAATAAACAACTAGTGATTCTAAAGTAGGGAACCATTCCAAATAATCACCATAATGATGCAAACAATTACTCGTGAAGAGTTCAACAACAACGAACACAAGAAGTTCCTCACAAAGAGTCCAACAACAATAAACGGGGTTGCTCATAGAGAGCCCAACAACAATGACCATTAAAACATAATAAATCCCTGATAAGGAACCATACCGAACACATTCTAAAGATGGTACTCATAAGTTACTCATAAAGAGCACCACTCAAACGGTCGCTCACAAATAGTACCATGACTATTACCAAAATGACCCTAAACATTTACTCATAAAGATATACTAGGACTATGAACTCAACTATCTCATCACACCTGGAATTCCAAATAAGAAATCCGAATGAATACATCTTAAGGTTAATCAAACCGTAGGTACCCAATTGCCAATTCACGCTTTACCTCCGTTCATAACGAACCAATTCTAAACACCCCAAACGAATTCAAAAGGTTACACTTATTAGAACATGATCACGACAGGACTAAACCCTACACCTTGGTGTTAAATAACAACCCTCTAGGTATTATAGGACATCGCCTAAAACCTAGACCAAGTCTTACTCGAAAATCAATTCGATTGGAACAATCACGAACACATCATAAGGTGCCCAAACATTCCCAAACAATACTTGATCAAATTACATGACACCATTGTTCACAAAGGAACCAATTTCAACTACTAAAGTGTTCCACGGAGCCCAACTAAGTCATCTAGAATAGTACTACGGAACCTACACCGAGACTACACCTTGATCTTAAACCTCAATGAAAAGACAACCATTCTTATCTAGAACCATCCGGCCAATAGAAGCATTTCATTGTACTCGAAAATAGCTTTCCAACAATAGTTTATACGTCCAAAACGGAGTCCGGAGGAAGAAGTTATGGCCTCCGGAAGATTGAACGTAAAACGGACAATTTTTATAAAGTGTTCGGCCGGACATTATGAAAAATCCCTGTTTTAGCTCTAAATTTCACTCCTTTCGTTCTAAATCTTAGGAGTACCTATATATACTTCTATCCTAACATTTAGAGACAAGAAAACTCAATTCATGTGCCTCTAAAACCCAAACTAAAAATACAACCTAGTCTTAAACAAACACAAATGTGATTTCCAGAAAAAGGGGGCGGGCGGGCGCTCGCCAAGAGGCGGGCGGGCGCTCATTTAGGCAGTAGGCTGGCCGAAGGAAAAAGGACAGGCGGGCGGGCGCCTAGCTAAACCTGGGCGGGCGCCCGGTCGACGGACTGGGAGGAAAATCAGCCGGGTTCTTCAAGTTCTTACCAAAATCAAACATAAACCTTACCCAAATCAAACCCAACATTCCCAACACTTGTATTAGCATACCCAAGTACCCAAAACAACATATAAGCCTATAAGGAACCTAAATAACACCATCTAGCAATCATAAATCAAGATTTGATCCCAACATTTCAAAATCACAAAAGATGAACAAAAATACAAATAAATTCCAAACTCAACCAAAATGGCATATATATGAACTAAAGCATTACATAAACTAAAGATGAATATTTTAGCATAAAAATGGGGGAAAAGTAACTTACCCGGATTTTATCAAAGGTGACGGAACTCGAAATTTCTTAGCTTCCTACGATCCTATCGACGATCTAAACATGTTTCATGTTATGAGAAATGAGAAATAATGAGGGGAAGATAGCTAGAATGAAGAGAGAAGGGAGAGAGAAATTACTTACCTTTTCCCATGGAAAGAGAGAGAGAGAAACTAGTGTGTGTGTGTGAGGGAAGAGGGAGTATGCAGGAGAGTGAGGGTGAGAGGGGGAAGAAGTTGAAATATTAAAGAAAGTTTCACAATTAACCCCTCCACAACAACATTGAACACATAAATCCTTTTTAACTAAATCTCCTATCTTCACCTTAGCACAATTGATTAATTTAAAATGCTAGACAAAAATATTAAGAAACATAAAATGCAAACATAATTATTTAATTAAATAAATAATTTAACTAAATAAATAAGCAATAAATAAATAATTAAATATTTATTTCTAAGAAAATAGAGGCGGGTTTTCGGGTCGTTACAATCTACCCTCCTTAAAAAGAATTCGCCCGCGAATTCACTCATCAAAATCACTATGCGCGGTCATAATGAGGCGACAAAATATCAACTCGCATAAAGCACTCGTAACCCCAAATCAAGTACCTATTAAAGATTTCAGACATCAATTCCATGACTCAAATAAACCCACACATATTGAACACATACATATCTCAAGCATATTCATATCAACATCCTAAAGTTAACTTCCTCTTTCATCCCGAATTTCACATTCTCAAGACTATCACTTGTTCACCAATTCTGAGGTATAGCTGATTTGATCCTAATTAGCATCACGCTCACCATCAACCCTTAAATCATCAACATCCATAAGTTTTACTTTTCCGGTTCACCCGTACGCATTGACGATCTAGACATCATCCCAAGTAATCATACTACTACCCGAACAAATAAGAGAAGGAATAGGGCTAACGATTATTGTCACCCAATGACTCAATGATATACTCAAAAATTTACCGTCATCAACTATCCGATCGAATGAGATTCCCCTACCACACTCACTTCCTCATGAGATAAAACATAATACAGTTAAAATCTTTGAATTTCTCAAACTACTTGCATTACCTTATACTTAGTTTTCTAAGGAAATATCCAGAAATTCAAAACATTAAACCATCTCGAGCTTACTCAACTTCTTAAACTATGAAAAGCTAAAGAAATTTCTCATCCTCCAAATGTTCATCACGTGACTATATCTATAAGGATTACCATTAAAGTAGCAACTGTAACGATCCGAAATTTTCACAATCTTTGTTTCAATAAATAGTAATATATTACAACTTACAACTCTAAAAGATATTACAAAGGATCACTAATAACCCGAAATATTCAATAAACTGCTCCGTCCCAATACAAAATCATAGCACCCTTTAATATGCCCAAGTATCTATACTCAACTTCCTTTACAAATTCTTAATCCAAACGAGGGCGCCACCAAAAAAAGATTCAGAACCATGTGACAACTGTTCACTAAAACCCAAAAATACCTTTAATATTGTTCGAGGAATTCTCACCTTCTCTAAATATGTCTAGTCCTTTAAACTCAACGCGCTCACCATCATTAATGATTATAACTCCCACAATATACTCCTAACTCGTATTGCTTTAACTCAACTCCAGTCATGTATTAAAATGATCCCAAAAGTATCATAACTCAACTTCTTATTATGACCCATAATAAATTAAGTATTTTCTCATACTAAACAATTCTGATGCACTCACGTAGATGTACTAAAAGTAAAGAAAAACTCCTATCAAGAAATTCTCAAATTGAATCTTTAACTCTTTTAACCCAATCGACACTATATGTTCACTGATTCACCTATCAGTATTGTTTCTTATCTTAACTCATCAAATAACCCAAGTTCACTATCGGCCAAGCGACATATCGCACCCAACATAAATTATACTCAAGACTCAACATTAGTATTGCCAACTGAATAAGCTAAATTCCCTGCACAACCTTATAATAAAGATTTTCTGATTTTCAATATAGAACCTGAACATTATATATACTTAGTATGCTCCTAAACAAGTCAAACACACTAATATAGAATTATTCCCCACCTGTCGATGGCACCCAAGAAATTTGAGACACCTTGAAAGCTGGGCCATACTACATAACTCGTCAATATCCTGTATAGGTGACATAACCAATTCACCTTACCTCAATCAGTAGAAATCACGAAATTTCGTACTCGAGAATACACCTCAACATAAATCACTTAATAAGAACAAACATACGAACATAGCACAAGACATTTCCACTTTACGAGATAGGTACGTCCAAGCCTTCAAAACTCGCACTCTCGATTCCCAAGCCAACTAACCCCAATGGAACCAACACTATTGACACCAATCCTATACTTGATATATCACAAGAGAAGAAACACTCGACGTCAATACCACGACTCATAACTTAACCAACTTCTACCTTAACCTCATACTTTCAAGAAAACTTAGTTTCTAAACAACTCAAAATCATAACACCCAAGTATTGAAACCTATTCAATATCAGAGTTCTTATTCTCCTTCAAGATCTAAAACCATTGCTCTGATACCAACTGTCACGCCCCGGAAATTCAAAAAATCCATAAATATAAAATTTACATAATTAACATCTCCAAAAATGCTAAATACCAAACCGGGCGTGTGAATTCTACTATAAACCAATACAAACAAACAATACCTCAACGAGATTATAACTCGGAGACTAGAAACAAACGCGGAAGCAAGAACAACTATTAATAATATAAATTCCCAAAGGACCACAGTAAATATATGACCCTAAATGACCACAACCTTTCAGCCATATACAAAGAGGCTCTGAAGAGTAACTACCCCAAAGACGATCAACCTGCTCAGAAGACTCCCGATACAACGGACCTCAAACGATACCACTTGCCTTCCTGGGGGGGGGGGTTAAGGAAAAACAATTTGAAACAAGAAACGGGGTGAGATAAAATCTCAGTAAGTTACTAAATGCATCTACATGGCATAATATCATGCAAATCAATTATATAACTGAGCAATTATATCATATAACAACAAATGAGAAAGCTCCCTATCGCCAACCGTCATACCAGTTGGAAATAATGACTAACTCATCATGCAGCACATAAGACTGAAATAAACACGTTACAAAGGATACTGAGCCAAGGTTTAAACCAAAGTATATAACAATTGCTGCGCAGCTTGAACCAATTCCAATCAACCAATCTTCGTGTAGACATAAACAGCTGAAGACATCCAATCAACGTAGCAGCATAAGAGCTGAAGGAAACCACTCAACCCATCTTCATAGTAGCATAATAACTGAAGAGAAAACCTCGGTATCGGAACCATAATAATGTAACATGCCACAAAGGGCGGAAGCCATGCCACAAAGTCATGCTCCAAAAAGTTAGCTAGACTACTTCCGAAGGAAGCTAGCTCATCTCAACCAAGGCCAATCTGGAAGAGGAAAATAAGGGCAAAACAATGGGCAACATTATAATGGACTCGGCTCATTGCCATTATAATCTTCCCCATCGCCCGACATAACCACAAATACCAGCTGGACTTTCCAATAAATGCCGAGTAATAAATACTAGCTTAAATAAACAACTAGTGATTCTAAAGTAGGGAACCATTCCAAATAATCACCATAAAGATGCAAACAATTACTCGTGAAGAGTTCAACAACAACGAACACAAGAAGTTCCTCACAAAGAGTCCAACAACAATAAACGGGGTTGCTCATAGAGAGCCCAAAAACAATGACCATTAAAACATAATAAATCCATGATAAGGAACCATACCGAACACATTCTAAAGATGGTACTCATAAGTTACTCATAAAGAGCACCACTCAAACGGTCGCTCACAAATAGTACCATGACTATTACCAAAATGACCCTAAACATTTACTCATAAAGATTTACTAGGACTATGAACTCAACCATCTCATCACCCCTGGAATTCCAAATAAGAAATCCGAATGAATACATCTTAAGGTTAATCAAACCGTAGGTACCCAATTGCCAATTCACGCTTTACCTCCGTTCATAACGAACCAATTCTAAACACCCCAAACGAATTCAAAAGGTTACACTTATTAGAACATGATCACGACAGGACTAAACCCTACACCTTGGTGTTAAATAACAACCCTCTAGGTATTATAGGACATCGCCTAAAACCTAGACCAAGTCTTACTCGAAAATCAATTCGATTGGAACAATCACGAACACATCATAAGGTGCCCAAACATTCCCAAACAATACTTGATCAAATTACATGACACCATTGTTCACAAAGGAACCAACTTCAACTACTAAAGTGTTCCACGAAGCCCAACTAAGTCATCTAGAATAGTACTACGGAACCTAGACTGAGACTACACCTTGATCTTAAACCCCAATAAAAAGACAACCATTCTTATCTAGAACCATCCGTCCAATAGAACCATTTCATAGTACTCGAAAAGAGCTTTCCAACAATAGTTTATACATCCAAAACGGAGTCCGGAGGAAGAAGTTATGGCCTCCGGAAGATTGAACGTAAAACGGACAATTTTTATAAAGTGTTCGGCCGGACATTATGAAAAATCCCTGTTTTAGCTCCGAATTTCACTCCTTTCGTTCTAAATCTTAGGAGTACCTATATATACTTCTATCCTAACATTTAGAGACAAGAAAACTCAATTCATGTGCCTCTAAAACCCAAACTAAAAATACAACCTAGTCTTAAACAAACACAAATGTGATTTCCAGAAAAAGGGGGCGGGCGGGCGCTCGCCAAGGGGCGGACGGGCGCTCATTTAGGCAGTAGGCTGGCCGAAGGAAAAAGGACAGGCGGGCGGGCGCCTAGCTAAACCTGGGCGGGCGCCCGGTCGACGGACTGGGAGGAAAATCAGCCGGGTTCTTCAAGTTCTTACCAAAATCAAACATAAACCTTACCCAAATCAAACCCAAACATTCCCAACACTTCTATTAGCATACCCAAGTACCCAAAACAACATATAAGCCTATAAGGAACCTAAATAACACCATCTAGCAATCCTAAATCAATATTTGATCCCAACATTTCAAAATCACAAAAGATGAACAAAAATACAAATAAATTCCAAACTCAACCAAAATGGCATATATATGAACTAAAGCATTACATAAACTAAAGATGAACATTTTAGCATAAAAATGGGGGAAAAGTAACTTACCCGGATTTTATCAAAGGTGACGGAACTCGAAATTTCTTAGCTTCCTACGATCCTATCGACGATCTAAACATGTTTCATGTTATGAGAAATGAGAAATAATGAGGGGAAGATAGCTAGAATGAAGAGAGAAGGGAGAGAGAAATTTCTTACCTTTTTCCATGGAAAGAGAGAGAGAGAAACTAGTGTGTGTGTGTGAGGGAAGAGGGAGTATGCAGGAGAGTGAGGGAGAGAGGGGGAAGAAGTTGAAATATTAAAGAAAGTTTCACAATTAACCCCTCCACAACAACATTGAACACATAAATCCTTTTTAACTAAATCTCATATCTTCACCTTAGCACAATTGATTAATTTAAAATGCTAGACAAAAATATTAAGAAACAAAAAATGCACACATAATTATTTAATTAAATAAATAATTTAACTAAATAAATAAGCAATAAATAAATAATTAAATATTTATTTCTAAGTAAATAGAGGCGGGGTTTCGGGTCGTTACACATTTAACCTTTATACTAGTGCTTAACAAGCTCTAGGGACGAAGTTATTATAAGCAAACATGAGCAACAATAATAATCAAAACATCTCTTCATTAATATGAATAGAATGATAACATATACAATGGTTAACAAACGTGCTAGGGCACCAACACCAATAGAAAGATGACCAGAGGGACTACCTTACTGTTAACCTTGTGGTTACAGGAGAGGTTGCGAGTTTTGGAGGAACCTGTCGGGCCAGTATCACCTTGGGTTTGCCAGAGTAGGCGCATAAAGCAGTGATTGGCAGGGATGGCTCGTTCTGCATGGGTGACATATATGGCACAGATGAGTACAGCTCAGATAAAATGGATGGTACCTTATTGGGGTACCTTATTGGGGGGTTATCAGAGCGCGGTGGGCTCAGAGCGGTCTCTGCACGATTCGGGTCCCTGCCTTTGATGAGACTACTTACTACAATGCAGTACGGGTGTGCCGTTAGTACGGGATGCCTTAGATTATACCCTTTTTATGGGATGAGACTTGTAGCAAGGTCACTGACAAGATACTTCCTATGAATAGCGGGGTTGCAGTTCTTTTGGAGCGATGTTGGTTTTATACTCTTATGCCCAGCACTCTCTGTATAGAGCGACCACGTGACATACCTCTGTCTTGAGAATACTTGGACTGGTACCAAACAACCTTAGGGAATATGGGACAGACTCTGAGAAGACTGAGACGTAGGGTGGTGGTCCCTTATGTCTCGAGCTGACGCTTGATGAACGACAAGAATGTGCAATGGGAGGTGGAAACCGAGTTGGCTCAGCTAGCACCTATTGGGAGGAAAAGAAAGAGAGAAAGCCCAAGTGGGGTGACTCAGTTGAGGACGACTTTATTTGCGGATCCTACTAGACAAGCTAGACGCGGACGAAGAGACAAGAAGCCGAAGGAAGAAGAGGAATAGGAAGAGGAGGAGTGACTCCGAGTATCCAACCACAGTCGTTGCAGACACATAGTTTAGATTTTAGTTTGTTTTATGTTATTTAAATTTCAAAGCAGGTTATTTAGTCATAGGTTCTTTCGAGATTAAACTCATCAACTAAATGTTAACGTGTAGTGACTTGTGGAAAATAGAGATTTTGCTTTAGTAATAAACAGATTGTTTGCTTTATTTGAAATTTTGCTCAAACCAGATTTAGATTTTTATTTATTTTTGAGACCGCACCTTTAAAGGCTGCCTACATTCCCCTTTTACAAGTAGGGCTAAGGGGCTCAGGTCACCGTAGTTCATTTCTGATTATAGAAAGGGAAGATAGAAGGGGGGAAGTAAAGAGACTAATAATAATAATTTTTTTATTTAATTTTTTTTACAAGGGGGGGCGGCCGTTGTAGAAGACCGTTAACGGAGAGTACCGCTGATGGAGAGTCGGACCGTAGTGGTCAGTTGTAGTAGTGGCGGAGATTGTAAACCTTGACTGGGAGGAGGCCGTCGTTGTCCGTGTACACCCAATATTCATTCTGTTTGGTTAAGCGACCCTTCTCGATGAGTAGACGGACCTCTTCTTTCAACTCTTGACAGTCGTCCGTACTATGCCCTCCATTCTGATAGAAGGAACCCGTTCTGTTTGGTTCAAAAATCTATAGTGTCGGAGTAAGACTGAATTCTTGCATCGGCTGTAGTTTACCAATTCTCTTCAGTGCTTTGAGCATGAGGCCCAATGGTAGATCCGAACTTGTGCAATGTCGGAAAATGATGGTGTAAGTACCCCGATCCGGATCGTCGCGCTTAAGATAATTAAGTTGTGGAACATAGGGGTGATTTGGGGTAAAATTTAGGTTACAAGGGCCTTTAGGTATTAACAAAGCCATTCCAGAAGTTTGGGGGCTTTCTGGTCATTTTTAGAACACATTAGGAAAGGGAGGGACCTTTCAGGAATTAAAAAAGGTCCAAGGACATCAGGTTTTATCCCCACAAAGCCAAAAAGGACTTTGTGGGGATTATCCGAAAATCGCCCAAAGGAAACGGGCGGATATACGTTATGCGTTTTCTCAAAACGCACAAGGCCAGCCGACAAGCCGCGCGTCGTCCCTTCACTCGCCTTGTCCCCGCGTGGCCTTCAAGCGCCCGACAGCCCCCCCCCCCCCACTTGCTGCGCTGTGATTGGTTGGTCGTGTTGGTAGTGGTGCCCTAGGCACGTTTAATAAACGTTGTAATTGTTATCATTTATTTCATATCAATAAAGAGATGTTTTGATTATTATTATTGTTCATGTTTACTTATAATAATCTCCGTCCCTAGTACTTGTTAAGCACTAGTATAAAGGCTAAATGATCATGCGATGATCATGTTAGATTTATGGGTACTTGTTTGGAACAAGGTACTGGACATGACCCGCTGTATGAGATTTATGTCATGGTCTATGTCGAACATATATCTCATATTAGTTATGTCATTTGAATCCTTAGACATGAAGTTATTATAGTCTTCCACTTGATGAACATTATGTTTGATGAACATTATGTTTGACATATATCTCATATTAGTTATGTCATTTGAATCCTTAGACATGAAGTTATTATAGTCTTCCACTTGATGAACATTATGTTTGACATATTCAAACGCTACCTTTAACCGGGAAGTTATAAAGGGTACGATTGGCATAATCGGATTCACGTAGGGAAGAATAATAAGCTAAATGGATTTGTCTCTCTTCGGAGAGATGTCAAGCTTGGGCCTCTCGTAGGAATGGTGTTGATGAAATGTTCGGCCGGACTCAAATGAATTGATTGGATCAATGGCATTTGGATTATCAACATATTCGGAATCGAGAAAGTATTGAACAAAACAAGTTGACTGTTTGACCATGACTTGTGTTCAATGACGTCGAGGACAAAGGGATTATGACATATTCTAAAGGAATGCGAACTTGTATCTAGTTATACTATTTGGGTAGGTATGACGGTTTGCTAGAACCTAATCATATCTTATGGTTTCATGTTTGAACCCATTGCCAACTTAGTATAATCCTAGAGGGTCACACACAATAGAACGAATCTTTAAAAGGACTAAATTGGAATTTTGGAAATTCTGGACATTCTGGGGAAGTGGGCGACCGCACAGTGTGGACTGCGCGGCCGCACACTTAGCTCAGATTTGTACCAGTTTGTTTCATATACATGTGCGACCGCACAGTGTATTCTGGGCGGCCGCACAGTACTGTCGGCTGGCACTTTCCTAATTCGATTTGGAATGTCTTTTGACACAAGTTTCCTATTTGGAATAGGTCATGCTTGTGTATAAAAGGAGGATTTCGGCCAGAACTTCAGTGATAGCCTTTTGTGAGTCTCCAAAGAGTTTGAGAGAGGTTTTACTTTGTTCTAAGACATCCTTGGTCAAAGAACAAAATAATACACAAGAGAGAAAATTCCATATAGTTCAAATTCATTGTGAAAACGTGTTTCACAATTTGGTCTAGCAACCAAGATCAAAGAAGTTCCTTTGATATTCGTTCGAAGTGTGGATACCGCTAGAGGGTGAAAATCATCATCTTCAAAGTTCGTGTTCAAGCTTTGTGATCGTGATCAAGTCTTCAAATCTCCACCAAAGACCAAGAGAAAATTTAATAGCTATCAAGGGTTAGTTTTATCCTATATTCATGTTATTGTATTTGATTTAATCATATGAACGGATCTATGGGCTTTGGGTTTCAAAATTTTAAATGCTAAATTCCGCTGCGCATGTTACTACGAAACCCAACAGTGGTATCAGAGCCCCGTTCATGTTGATTATTTCAATACCTAGATCATGTTATGTGTATATAAATTATTTATGTGCCTTGCATGATGTGAATATTGGAATATATGACGTTTATGTGTTATGTGATTTTATGTGGTTTATTGTTTTGCAACTTTAATCGCACGATTCAATCGCAATAAATAAATTATGATGGATTCAGAATTGTTGATTATTAATTTTTGATTGGATCAAAGTTTTAATAATCGGGGAAAAACGATTTTGAGACAAAATTTTCGAACTTGAAAATTCTGCACCTTCTAATGGCCATGGGCGACCGCACAGAAGATTCTGGGCGGCCGCACATTTTTTGGGCGACCGCACAGATCTTTTGGGCGGCCGCACAAAGGGATCAGAAGGTCTGATTTTGGTCAAAAACAGAATCTGGAATTTTTCGAAAAATTCAACAAAACCAGTAACAGAACCAGTCCAGACTTGCTGATCTGGAATGGGTTTTGGGTAGTTGGTTTGTGTGTGGATTTTGGGGTTTGATTTTCCTATTTTTTTTAGTCTTGTGATTCTAAGATTGGTTCAAGGTTTGGATGGCTAATCTGCGTTCATCGAGATTGTGTTCCCCAAACTTGATCGCAATCAAAGTTTCAAAGATAAAACGAAGTTAGAATTATGAAGAGTTCATAATTGCTAAAATTGAGAAACAAAGTTCTTGATTCAATGATTAGAGATTCATGTGGAATTGTGAATGCAATTGGCCTACGTTCATCGAGACCATCTATTGCTTAGTTTCGGCCACATGGACTACTTTCTTGGTTTCTTGAATTAGTGCGGGATTGTGGTTGCCTAATGGCTTAGTTCGACCGGACTTCTTGTTGTCTTGATTTGGAGATAATAACCAAAGTTGAAATAGTCTCATCCTCATAATTATAGAGAAACTAATGACACATAAATATCATGCTTAAATTAATGGAGATTAATTTAGTGGCTAAACTTGATGTGTAACATGTTTATATTATGTGCTCATAAATGTGTTATATGCTATATGTGATGAACCTTCAAATAAAGTTTTAAGTCCTTCTTTGCCATGCCATGATTAAAACACTTGTTTATGCATGGGTAATCTTGATGTGGGTTCGCCTCCGCGAGGTGCATTAATATTATTCATGTATGAGCAAGATGAGGTTCATTAATTTAATGTGGGCTTGCCTCCGCAAGGTGCATTAAATTGAATGGTTCCTATGCGTTTAAAATGGTTGGACTTAATTAGGCGTCAAAACAGTTTTGGGCCTAGGCAAAAGATGAGATTAAACATGCTTTTTGAAATTGGATTTCTCAAAGAATCTCATAAAAGGATCTAAGAATCATATGGGATATGATTGACATGATTGTCTACCTAATTAATTTAGTTTTGAGCGGTCCGCCTCCGTGGACTAAAAAGTTAAATTAAAGTTGGATCTTGGCCCAATTAAATTATATTATGTGTCGCGACCCTGACCCTGCATGCCCGAGATCGCGAGCTGGACGTCGACTTACAACCAAAAACTCTAAAATACAGAAGGTAAAAATTTCATTTTTGAACCAAAAGATGATAACACAAGGTTTTACAAATCCAAGTTTAAATCAACAAAGTACATCTAACATAAGCTCCACAGCTTAAGCCCAAAAGAATAAAATATACAATTCTTAATGACGTCAATAATGGTAAAACTATCCCCAAAAGGTTATACATTTAAATAATGTAAACCGATCCATAACAACCTGCCCCAAAATCTCAATCCTCTCGACGTCCTCCTCGATCCGCAAATCCTAATCCTTTTCCTCCTGGGGGGGGTTAAGGAAAAACAAAGATGGAAATAAACGGGGTGAGATAAAATCTCAGTAAGTTACTAATGCAACTACATGACATGCTAATATGCAATGACCAATAGCAATTAACATAAGACAGATACCAGCGGAATAATAAGTGACATGCTGTCGAACAGTAACATCCAGTAATCAATCATGTAAATAAACATATAACAACAAATGAGAGGCTCCCTATCGCCAACCGTCCCATACCGGTTGGAAATAACGACCAGCTCATCATGCAACACATAAAGCTGAAATAAACACTCATAAGTGGATACATAGCCAAGGTTTCACCCAACTGAAAGAACCAAATAAAGGTCGCTGCGCAACTTCAATAATCAACCATCAACATCTTCATAATAGCATGAAAGCTGAAGAGAAATCCCCGGTACCGGAACCAATAACCAATGAAGTGTCACAAGGGACGGGAGACATGCCACAAAGTCATGCTCCAAGTAAAGCTAAAATGCACACAAAGGAGCTAGCTCTTCTCACATCCAAGGCCAATCTGGAGGAGGGTAATAATGGGGCAAAACAATGGTCAACATCACAATGGACTTGGCTGTGCCATCATAATGTTTCGCATCGCCCAAACACACACAAAATACCAGCTGGACTTTCAAGTAAAGGCTAAGTAATAAAATACTAGCACAATAAACAACCATTGATTCCAAAGTAGGGAATCATACCAATTAATCACCATAAAAGATGCAAACGATTACTCAAGAAGAGTTCAACAACAATGGCACAAGGAGTTTCTCATAAAAGAGTCCAACAACATTGGACATTAAAACATAATGATTCCAAGATAAGGCACGTACCAAATACATCCTAAATATGATACCCACAAGTTACTCATAAAGAGCACAACCCAAACGGTCGCTCACAAATAGCACAATGACTATTACCAAAATGATCCTAAACATTACTCATAAAGATATACTAGGACCATGAACTCAACCATCTCTTACACCTGGAATTCCAAAGTAGGAAATCAGAATGAATACACCTTAAGGTTAATCAAACCGTAAGTACCCAATCGCCAATTCACGCTTTACCTCCGTCCATAACGAACCAACTCTAAACACCCCAAACGAATCCAAAAGGTTACCTTTATTAGAACATGATCACGACCGGACTAAACCCTACATTTTAGTGTTGAATAACAACCCTCTAGGTACTATAGGACATCGCCTAAAACCTAGACCAAGTCTTACTCGAAAATCAATTCGATTGGAACAATCACGAACACATCATAAGATGCCCAAACATATACCAAATGATCATCACAAAGATAAGTCAAACCAACAATACCTCAATAAGGTGTCCCAAAATCCCAATTAACACTTAATTAATTTCAAACACAAACTTGATCATAAGGGACCCAATTCTATCACTAGAGTGTACTACAATGTTCACTAAGGTCGACTAGAAGGACACCCAAGACTTAGACCAAAACTCATTCTTCAATCACACAAATTAACAAATGAAAACTTTCAGAAGTTCTGTGCGGCCGCCCACTAGGGACTGTGCGGTCGCCCAAAAAGCCATCAAAGAAGAACAAAACCTTTCAGATAGATGTGCGGTCGCCCAGCCATTTTTGGGCGGTCGCCCAATCCTCTGGTCTGCCGGAATTCGGGAGGGATGAACTGGGTTCTCCCATTTTTAACCCAAACCAATACTAAGCCAAAATCGAACACTCTTAACTAGTATATTGATGAACTAAAACAACTTATAGGTCAAAAGAACTCATATAACAACATTTAACAACCAAAATCAAGATTCAAACCCAACATTTATAAAATCACCATTTTTGACCAAAACTCAAATAAAATCCAAATAAATTCGAAACTCAACCAAACTTTAAATATAACAACTCAAGCATCATATAAACATGAGATGAACACTTTAGCATAAAAATGGGGGAAAAGCAACTTACTTGAAAATAATGAAAGTTGACGGAATTCGAATATTCTCGATTCTACGCGATCCTATCGACGATCTAAACACATTTCGTATAGAGAGAAATGAGAGAAGATGAGGGGAAGATAGCTAAAATGAAGAGAGAAGGAAGAGAGAAATGTTTACCTTTTTCTTGAGGAGAGAGAGAGAGAATACTGAGAATGAGTTTGTGAGGGAGAAGGAGAAGAAGGAAGGGGGTGAAGTTAAAATCGAAGTTACACTTAGGCCCCTTCCCCATCTACTAACACAATACTACACTCCCTGCTAACAATTAAGACCCAACAATATTACACTAACCCGAATGACTCGAATAAAATGCTAAGCATAATTATTATGAAACATAAAATGCACACATAAATATTTAAATAAATAATAATTTAGATAAATAAATAAGCAAATAAATAAATAATAATTATTTATTACCAATAAAATAGAGCCTAGTTTTCGGGTCGTGACATTCACTCCCCCTTAAAGAAAATTCGACCCGAATTTTAACGAGACTTACCCGAAAGACCAAATAGCTACGGATACGATAGTTCCGCCATTTCTCAAATTTCTCAATTGTCCATTCTAAACCACCACGTAGTAACCTTAAATAATGTTCACAATACCACGACCTCTCGCACATAACTTCCTTCAATCATAACCTTCACTACTAATTAGAATCCACAATCAAAATTGGAGAATCCCAATTGCTCCTAAACATAACTCTCGAGATATCCCAAGCTCACCTTATTCATAACCTTAATTACACTACAAAGGTGTTTCCTTTTGTAAATCGCATACTTAGTAGTATTCCCCAGAAATTCAAAACATCACCATCCCGAGCCTAATTAGCTTTTAAAATATAAAAAGGCTAAAGAAATTTATATTTCCACAATATTCATCGAAATGGCTATATCTCTATGGATTACCATTATAGTGTCTTCACTTTGAGTTAACACCTTAAATAAATAGTACCATACAAACCCCAAAATTTCTCGTACAAAGCGTCCACTTAAATCTATGTTATACTCTCATCCCTTCATTAATCTGGTCTTGAAGCCTAAACCATTCAATATACTCAATAGTCCGCAAAACGATCCAAATTTCATCTTCAAAAGATTTTCTCTAACTCCCATTTAAGTCATAATCCGCGCTCATATACCCAAAGGAAATCAACGAACTCTAAATTCAATAGCTAACCCCAGTTAGTCTCTCACGCATACATTTATTGACTTAATGATATTTAAGCTCAATGGTACTACCAAAATCATAAACCAATTAGCTAGATTCATTCCAATAGATCCATTACCAAATCACAATATTCTTTAATTATGCCCAAATATTGATACTCAACTTTCCTCACATACCCTTGGTCCAAATCACGAAACGCCACCAAGGAGAGATTTAGGACCAAAGAACCACTATTTAACCAAAATTTCAAAATGCCTTTAACATAGATTGAGAAATTATTACTCTCCCAAAATGTACTTAGTCCTTTCTAACTTAACACGCTTACCACCATTACTGATCATAACTCCTACAACAAACTCATCATCCATAACAAATCGTACACCTCTCCATACTAATCCATTCCGATGCATTCACGGAGATGTACTAAAAGTGACCAAAATTTTCCCCAAGAGATCCTCATTGAATCCTCAACTCCTATAACCCAACCGATGTTATAAGGACATTGATCTAAATATTAGCACTACAACCTTGTACTATAACAACTCAATTTAACCCAAGGTTCTCCCCAATTACTAGGTACTATTCAGAAATAAAATAGAAATTTTTACAAACGATAAATACACCCAACAATTGGTATAGACATCCATTGTCACCCATCGAAGCAAAATAGTCAGATTCCAAACAAGAAAAGATTTGCTTAACTCTACACAAAGGAACGGTCTCAAAACAATTTTAGGCAAAAGGGAAGAGAGGATGTAACAATTTTCCTACAACCATCGACTAAAGCATGACATTTCCCTTCTCAAAATGACATCAAAAATCTTATAATATGTCGCGACCCCGGACCCCGCGGGCCCCGGGACCGCGATCTGGACGTCGACTTAAAACCAAAACTGACAAATACCGAAGTTAAAAATTTCATTTAATACCAAAAGGTAATGATCCAAAGTTTTACAAAACCAAGTTTGATAAAAACCAATTACAACTTATCATAAACTTCCGCAAGTTTATGCCCAACAAAATACAAATGTACAAAATCCTAATGACGTCAATGTTTGGTACAAATATCCCCAAAAGGTTACACATTGATATAATGTAAACCAACCTATACAACTTTCCCCAAAAGAACGGATCCACACTCGACGTCCTCTTTCTCGTGATCAGCGAGACTAATCCTTAGCACCTGGGGGGGGGGGGTTAAGGAAAAACAAAGATAAAAGGAAAGGGGTGAGATAAATCTCAATAAGTTACTATTGCAACTACATGACATGCTATGATGCAAGAAGCAATAAGCAATGATAAATATCACATAGCACATAGCATTTATCACATAACAGATAGCAGCGGAAATAAACACATACCAAAGGATATAGCCAAGGTTTTCCAAACCGGAACATCCAAATAAAGGATCGCTGCGCAGCTTCAATAATCAACAAATCATCATCTTCATAATAGCATGAAAGCCGAAGAGAAAACCCCGGTACCGGAACCAATAACCATAACAGTGTCACAAAGGACAAGGATCATGACACAAAGTCATACCCGCTAGCCAGATACATTCACAAAGGAACGCTGACTTATCCTTTCCAAGGCCAATCTGGAGAAGGGGTAAAGAAGGGGGCAAAACAATGGTCAACATTATAATGGACTTGGCTTTGCCATTATAATCTTTCCCATCGCCCAAACACACACAAAATACCAGCTGGACTTTCAAATAAATGCTAAGTAATAATAGTTTAGCATGAAAGAACAACTTAAGGTTCCAAAGTAGGGAACCAATCAAATTAAGTTACCACAAAGGTCAACCAATGCAAACAGCACATCAAAGATGAACTACATTACCAAAACGGTACTTAAATACATTTTACATCATATTTATTCACAAAAGAATCAAATCCACAAAATAAAGTGTTCCACGGTGTTATCTTAAGTTAATTAGAAGGATTAAACCTAAACTAGTTAGGCCTTAAGTCTTAAACCAAGCAAAAGGGCAAAATTCCTGGAACAGGGGCGGGTGGGCGCCTGGAAAGGGGTCAGGCGGGCGCTTGAATGTCCAGTAAGTTTGTTCATCAGAAATGACATGTAGGCGGGCGCCTGGCAAGGGTCAGGCGGGCGCCTGGTCTACGGCCTGGGAAGAAAACAGAGCTGGGTTTCTCCAAGTTCATACCAAAACAACCCCAAATCCTTACCATTCCTAAATCAACCAAAAACAAGACTCCCAACAAGCATACTAAGGTACCCAAACAACATTTAACTAAAAAGGGGATCTTAACAACACCCTTTATCAACCAAAACCAAGAATCACACCCAACATTCCAAAATCACCATTTCTTCCCAAGAACTCAAATAAATTCAAAATAAATTCAAAACTCAATCAAACTTCGAAAATAACACATCAATCATCACATGAACATGATATGAACATTTTAGCATCAAAATGGGGGAAAAGTAACTTACTTGCAAATTCTCAAAGTTGACGGAATTCAATTCTTTTTGATTCTACGCGATCCTAACGACGATCTAAACAAGGTTCAAAATTTAAGAAATGAACAATAATGAGAGGAAGATGGAGTAAATGAAGAGAGAAGGAAGATGAGAAAAAGCTTACCCAAGGAGGAGAGAGAGAGAGTTGTGTGCTGGGAGGAGAAGAATGGGGAGGGTGAGGGAGAAGGTGAGGGGAGTAGGGGGAAATAAGGGAATTATTCAAAAACTTGCACTTAGGCCCCCTCCACTACACTACCCACAAGCACTACACTCCCTACTAATAATTAAGACCCAACACTTCCACACTAGCCCAAATAACTCGAATACAAAGCTAGGCATAAATAATTATAACACATAAATTGCACACATAATTATTTAAATAAATAATAACTTAAATAAATAAATAAGCAAATAATTAAATAAAAGTCATTTAATTACTAATAAAATAGAGCCTATATTTCGGGTCGTGACATTCACTCCCCCTTAAAGAAAATTCGACCCGAATTTTAACGAGACTTACCTTAAACAAAAAGCCACGGAAATTTCCTCTCGATCTCATCTCGGAGCTCCCACGTCGACTCCTCGATGATATGATTCCTCCAAAGAACTCGAACCAACACGATGCTCTTGTTCCTCAACTCTTGGACCTTGGAATCTAAGATCCGAACCGGTCGTTCCTCATAAGACATATCTGGCTCAATATCCTCCGGTATCCTCGGTAACACGTGAGACGGATCATGAACATACTTCCGAAGCATAGAAACGTGGAAAACGTTGTGCAACCGGTCCAAAGACGGCGGTAACGCAAGACGATACGCAAGAAGTCCAACCTTTCCCAAAATCTCAAACGGGCCAATAAACCTCGGAGCCAATTTGCCTTTCTTCCCAAACCTACGAATACCCACCTTCGGAGATACCTTCAAGAATACCAAATCACCGGTCTGAAAACTAAGGTCTCGCCTTCGGTTATCTGCATAGCTCTTATGTCGACTCTGGGCTGTTTTCAACCTATCCCGGATAACTCTAACTTTCTCAACCGAATCCTGAAGCAAATCGATACCCACAATTTTTGCTTCTCTGACCTCATCCCAACAAATAGGCGATCTACATTTTCTTCCATACAAGGCCTCAAACGGTGCCATCTCGATACTAGCCTGATAACTGTTGTTGTAAGAGAATTCCACTAACGGTAGGTGCGAATCCCAAGAATCATAAAAGTCTATCGCACAAGCTCGCAACATATCCTCCAAAATCTGAATAGTCCTCTCGGATTGACCGTCGGTCTGGGGATAAAAAGCTGTACTGAATCGCAAATCTGTACCCAAAGCTTCCTGAAACGCCTTCCAGAATCTAGAAGTAAACCTCGGGTCTCGATCTGACACAATGCTAACCGGAACCCCATGCAATCTAACGATCTCATCAATATAAAGGGTCCCAAGCTTCTCCATCGAATACCTGATGTCAATAGGCAAGAAATGGGCACTCTTGGTCAATCTATCCACTATTACCCAAACACTGTCATACTTTCTACGGGTACGAGGAAATCCCGTAACGAAATCCATAGTCACATGCTCCCATTTCCACTCGGGAATCTCTAACGGCTGAAGTAATCCCGCGGGTCTCTGATGCTCGGCTTTGACCTGTTGACACGTTAAACACCTCGATACATACTCAGCTATTTCCCTTTTCATATTAATCCACCAAAATTGTTGCTTCAAATCCTGATACATCTTCGTACTACCCGGATGAATAGTATATCTCGATTTGTGACCCTCAACAAGAACTCTCTGTTTAATTCCATCAACATCCGGAACACACAATCTTCCACGGAAAGTCAAAACTCCACTCGAGCTAACAGAAAAATCCTCGAAGTTCTTTTCCTTCAATTTACCCATTATTTTCACCAACTCGGGATCCTCTTTCTGAGCTTCCTTTATTCTCTGAATTAGGGTCGGAGACACCCTAATATTCGCAAAAATAGCCCCATGTCTCGATTCACGAGGAGACCAATCTCGAACATCCTCAAGCCTTTTCCATTCTCGAACCATCATCGAAGCCACATAAGATTTTCTACTAATCGCATCGGCTACCACATTCGCCTTCCCCGGGTGATAAGAAATCGTGCAATCATAATCCTTCAACAATTCCATCCATCGACGCTGTCTATTATTCAACTCTTTCTGGGAGAAAAGGTACTTCAAACTCTTGTGATCGGTAAAAATCTCAAACTTCGCTCCATAAAGATAGTGCTTCCACTTGTGCAACGCAAAGACTATCGCCGCTAACTCCATATCATGAGTCGGGTAATTCTGCTCACTAGGGGTCAACTTCCTCGACGCATAAGCAATTACTTTCCCGTTCTGCATCAACACACAACCCAAACCCTCTTTAGAAGCATCACTGTAAATCACTAACCCATCGCTCCCATTAGGCAAAGTCAAGATCGGTGCTGTAGTCAACCTCTTCTTCAATTCCTCGAAACTCTTGTCACATTTCTCGGTCCACACAAACGGAACATTCTTTCGGGTCAACTGCGTCATCGGAGTAGCAATCCTCGAAAACCCTTCAATAAACCTTCAGTAATAACCGGCTAAACCCAGAAAACTTCTAATGTCTGTCACTGACTCGGGTCTCTTCCAATCCACTATAGCTTCAATCTTTGAAGGATCCACTGAAATACCATCTTTCGAAATCACATGGCCCAGAAACGACACCTTCTCGAGCCAAAACTCGCATTTACTGAACTTCGCAAATAATTTCTCCCTCGCAAGAACGGATAAAACTGTCCTCAAATGTTGCTCGTGCTCCTCCCGAGACTTCGAATAAACAAGAATGTCGTCGATGAAAACCACCACGAACGAATCCAGATAAGGATGGAAAACTCGGTTCATCAAATCCATAAATACGGCCGGCGCGTTAATCAACCCAAACGGCATAACCAAGAACTCATAATGACCATAACGAGTGCGAAAAGCAGTCTTCGGAATATCCTCCGATCGAACCTTCAACTGATGGTATCCACTCCTCAAATCAAGTTTAGAGAAAACCACGGACCCTTGAAGCTGATCAAACAAATCATCAATGTGCGGTAGAGGATACTTGTTCTTCACCGTCACCTGATTCAATTTCCGGTAATCTATACACAGCCTCAACGAACCATCTTTCTTCCGCACGAACAAAACCGGTGCTCCCCACGGGGAAACACTAGGGCGGATAAACCCTCGATCAAGCAACTCTTGCAATTGAACCTTTAATTCTTTCAACTCTGCAGGAGCTAACCTATAAGGTGCTTTCGAAATCGGAGCCGTACCTGGCAAAAGATCTATACAAAACTCAATCTCACGATCGGGAGGCATATCATACTCGGTAGAGAAAACATCGGGAAATTCCCGAACTACCCGAACACTATCAAAACTAGGGGATTCTTTCCTAGTATCAAGAACACTAGCCAAATACCCCTCGCAACCACTATGCAATAATCTTCTCGCTTTTATAAAAGAAATTAAGCGAACCTTTTTACTCAGAGGACTAGCCTCAAAAACAAATTTAGGCACATCGGGAATCGAAAAAGTAACAATTTTCTTACGGCAATCAACGGAAGCATGAAACTTGCTCAACCAATCCATACCCAAAATGACATCAAAGTCTTGGATAGGAAGAACCACCAAATCCGCACAAAGGACACGACCACAAATAACCACATCACAAGCACGAAAGACTCGATCAGAAATCAAGCATTCTCCTATAGGGGTCGACACCTCTAGCACGTACGGTAAAGACTCGAATGCAGCATTTAACATAGAAGCAAATTGCACAGAAATGTATGAATGAGATGATCCTGGATCTACTAACGCTCGTGCGCTCACGTTAGACACAGAAACAATACCTCCAATAACGGATGGATCATCGGTAGCTTGTTGTTGATTCATGGAAAATACCCTTCCTTGGACTTTGGGCTTCCCGGTAACATCCCTTTTCTGACCTTGATTATTACCAACTCCTGACCCGGATGCTTGTCCTCTACCTCTTGGGCAATCTTTTACAAAGTGACCCAATTGACCACAATTGGTGCACCTCCCCTGCTTCTTCCAACAACGGTCTTCAGAATGACCTTCCTTTTGACAATACGAACAAAGCCTCCTAATTTGGCTCCCTTGGTTCCCGGAAGTGGTACCCGGGTTCCTTGGAATCGGTTGCCCTCGGAACTGAGATTGTCCCCCAAAGTTACCTCGGTTATCAATCCTTGGCTGCGACTTGCTCTGCGCTCCTTGCTTACTCGGGTTGGTCACCTCGGTCTTCCTCTTATGCTCCCCAATATCTTGCTCTATTAAATAGGCTCGGTCCACCGCATCTTGGAAAGTCACAATCCGTTGAGCAATCAGTTGAGTACGGATGGAGGTCTTCAATCCCCGAATAAATCTCATAGCCTTTTGTTCCTCGGTCCTCACCAAATAGTCGCAATACCGGGCTAATTCTATGAACTTAACCGAGTATTGTGCTATAGACAACACACCTTGCTCCAAGTTGAGTAGCTCAATCTCCTTTCGGTTTTGATCAACCACCAGAATGAAATGCTCCTTGAATTTGCGCACAAACAGTTCCCACGCATACACCGTGCGAGTATCATCCCAAGTAGCTTTAATACCTTTCCATCAATGCTCGGCAGCTCCCACAAGCTTATAAGCCGCGAACCGGACCTTGTCCTCATCCGAACACCCAAATACATCATAAATCTTCTCCATAGACTCAATCCACAACTCAGCCTTCCTCACATCGGGCTCCCCATTGAATTCAACCGGTTTCAACTTTAGAAATTGTTCCAATCCATAGCGGGGTGGTGCTTGCTCTACCCTCGGACCTTGATCATGTATGGCCTTCATGGCCGCCTCAAACATGCCTTGAAACATGGCACGGGCTTCTTCCCTTGTATCATTCTGATTCTGTGCCCCACTAGCACCTCCTCTGTTTCTTCTTCCAGACATTGAGAACAATTACCTGCATAAGACATCAACCGTTAATCACTCCGCACACTACTACCCACCTAGGTCATACTAATCCACCTAGACTTATACATAGAGCTAATGCCATAGCTCTGATACCAACTGTCGCGACCCCGGACCCCGCGGGCCCCGGGACCGCGATCTGGACGTCGACTTAAAACCAAAACTGACAAATACCGAAGTTAAAAATTTCATTTAATACCAAAAGGTAATGATCCAAAGTTTTACAAAACCAAGTTTGATAAAAACCAATTACAACTTATCATAAACTTCCACAAGTTTATGCCCAACAAATTACAAATGTACAAAATCCTAATGACGTCAATGTTTGGTACAAATATCCCCAAAAGGTTAGACATTGATATAATGTAAACCAACCTATACAACTTTCCCCAAAAGAACGGATCCACACTCGACGTCCTCTTTCTCGTGATCAGCGAGACTAATCCTTAGCACCTGGGGGGGGGGTTAAGGAAAAACAAAGATAAAAGGAAAGGGGTGAGATAAATCTCAATAAGTTACTAATGCAACTACATGACATGCTATGATGCAAGAAGCAATAAGCAATGATAAATATCACATAGCACATAGCATTTATCACATAACAGATAGCAGCGGAAATAAACACATAACAAAGGATATAGCCAAGGTTTTCCAAACCGGAACATCCAAATAAAGGATCGCTGCGCAGCTTCAATAATCAACAAATCATCATCTTCATAATAGCATGAAAGCCGAAGAGAAAACCCCGGTACCGGAACCAATAACCATAACAGTGTCACAAAGGACAAGGATCATGACACAAAGTCATACCCGCTAGCCAGATACATTCACAAAGGAACGCTGACTTATCCTTTCCAAGGCCAATCTGGAGAAGGGGTAAAGAAGGGGGCAAAACAATGGTCAACATTATAATGGACTTGGCTTTGCCATTATAATCTTTCCCATCGCCCAAACACACACAAAATACCAGCTGGACTTTCAAATAAATGCTAAGTAATAATAGTTTAGCATGAAAGAACAACTTAAGGTTCCAAAGTAGGGAACCAATCAAATTAAGTTACCACAAAGGTCAACCAATGACATGTAGGCGGGCGCCTGGCAAGGGTCAGGCGGGCGCTTGGTCTACGGCCTGGGAAGAAAACAGAGCTGGGTTTCTCCAAGTTCATACCAAAACAACCCCAAATCCTTACCATTCCTAAATCAACCAAAAACAAGACTCCCAACAAGCATACTAAGGTACCCAAACAACATTTAACTAAAAAGGGGATCTTAACAACACCCTTTATCAACCAAAACCAAGAATCACACCCAACATTCCAAAATCACCATTTCTTCCCAAGAACTCAAATAAATTCAAAATAAATTCAAAACTCAATCAAACTTCGAAAATAACACATCAATCATCACATGAACATGATATGAACATTTTAGCATCAAAATGGGGGAAAAGTAACTTACTTGCAAATTCTCAAAGTTGACGGAATTCAATTCTTTTTGATTCTACGCGATCCTAACGACGATCTAAACAAGGTTCAAGATTTAAGAAATGAACAATAATGAGAGGAAGATGGAGTAAATGAAGAGAGAAGGAAGATGAGAAAAAGCTTACCCAAGGAGGAGAGAGAGAGAGTTGTGTGCTGGGAGGAGAAGAATGGGGAGGGTGAGGGAGAAGGTGAGGGAGTAGGGGGAAATAAGGGAATTATTCAAAAACTTGCACTTAGGCCCCCTCCACTACACTACCCACAAGCACTACACTCCCTACTAATAATTAAGACCCAACACTTCCACACTAGCCCAAATAACTCGAATACAAAGCTAGGCATAAATAATTATAACACATAAATTGCACACATAATTATTTAAATAAATAATAACTTAAATAAATAAATAAGCAAATAATTAAATAAAAGTCATTTAATTACTAATAAAATAGAGCCTATATTTCGGGTCGTGACATAATAGCAATATGACCAATTTAGCAGGTAAGTTATATCTACCTTTAAGCACAACATGAGCAGATAAGACTCCATCAGACGTCCTACACTCCTCCATAGGAGTAGACACCAACAACACATAAGTCAAAGACTCAAGAGAAATAAATGCAACTAAATGCACATAAACATGAGAATGCGATGACCCTAAAATGCACGCGCTCGCTCTCTCGACACAAAATCAATACCTTCTGAACTGATGAGTCACCCGCTGAGTGCTGATTGATTGCAAATACTCTACCCGAAACCTTGGGCTTCCCCGAAGCATCCCTCTTCTGACCTTGTGGTATTCCAGTTCCTGTCCCCGATGACTGAACTCTAAACCTCGGACAATCTTTAACGAAGTGTCCCGACTGACCACACTTCACACATTTTCCTTGCTTCTTCCAACACTTGTCTTCTGAGTGTCCTTTCCTCTGACAGTAGCTGCAGACTTTCCCATTTCGTGTCCCCTTATTAGAACCTTGATTTCCTACTGTTGGTTGCCCTTGAAGTTGCCTTCTGAATCGAGTTTGCACTCCAGAATTACCTTTGTTATCCGAATGTTGCTGTTGTGACTTACTCTGCCCTCATTGCTTACCCGGGTTAACCATCTCAGTCTTCCTTTTGTGTTCCCCAATATCCTGTTCAATCAAGTAGGCTCGATCTACCGCATCCTGATAAGTCTGAATCCGCTGTGCTATAAGCTGAGTCCGGATGGATGTCTTCAAACCCCTGATCAATCTCATCGCTTTCTGCTCCTCGGTCCGCACAAGGTATTCACAACACCTGGCTAATTCTGTGAACTTAGCTGAGTACTGAGCTACTGACATCATGCCTTGCTCCAAGCTGAGGAACTCGATCTCTTTCCGGTTTTGATTCACTAGAGAGATAAAATGATCCTTGAATTTCCTCACGAACCACTCCCAAGGATATGGTATAAGAGTCGCATCCCAACTGGTCTTCAGTGCCTTCCACCAATGTTCCGCAGCCCCCACGAGCTCATAAGCTGAAAACAGAACCCTATCCTCATCAGTGCAACCAAAGACCTCGTAGATTTTCTCCATTGATTCTATCCATAGTTCGGCCTTCTTCACATCAGGCTCACTGTCGTACTCACTTGGTCTCAACTTCAAGAATTGCTCCAACCCATATCGCGGAGGTGCTACAAGTTCCTTTCTCGGCCCTTGGTCATGAATTGCTTTCACGGCTGCTTCAAACCTGCCCTGAAACACTGCACGGTTTTCTTCCCTTAGACCATTAAGATTCTGAGTCCCACTGATGCCTTCACCATCTCTTCTTCTAGCCATTACAAACAAATACCTGCATAAAATACTCATCGTTACTCACTCCGAACCCATCTACCCTCCTAGGTCATTCTAGTCCACCTATACTTATACATAGAGCTAAACCATAGCTCTGATACCAACTGTCGCGACCCCGACCCTGCATGCCCGAGATCGTGAGCTGGACGTCGACTTACAACCAAAAACTCTAAAATACAGAAGGTAAAAATTTCATTTTTGAACCAAAAGATGATAAAACAAGGTTTTACAAATCCAAGTTTAAATCAACAAAGTACATCTAACATAAGCTCCACAGCTTAAGCCCAAAAGAATAAAATATACAATTCTTAATGACGTCAATAATGGTAAAACTATCCCCAAAAGGTTATACATTTAAATAATGTAAACCGATCCATAACAACCTGCCCCAAAATCTCAATCCTCTCGACGTCCTCCTCGATCCGCAAATCCTAATCCTTTTCCTCCTGGGGGGGGTTAAGGAAAAACAAAGATGGAAATAAACGGGGTGAGATAAAATCTCAGTAAGTTACTAATGCAACTACATGACATGCTAATATGCAATGACCAATAGCAATTAACATAAGACAGATACCAGCGGAATAATAAGTGACATGCTGTCGAACAGTAACATCCAGTAATCAATCATGTAAATAAACATATAACAACAAATGAGAGGCTCCCTATCGCCAACCGTCCCATACCGGTTGGAAATAACGACCAGCTCATCATGCAACACATAAAGCTGAAATAAACACTCATAAGTGGATACATAGCCAAGGTTTCACCCAACTGAAAGAACCAAATAAAGGTCGCTGCGCAGCTTCAATAATCAACCATCAACATCTTCATAATAGCATGAAAGCTGAAGAGAAATCCCCGGTACCGGAACCAATAACCAATGAAGTGTCACAAGGGACGGGAGACATGCCACAAAGTCATGCTCCAAGTAAAGCTAAAATGCACACAAAGGAGCTAGCTCTTCTCACATCCAAGGCCAATCTGGAGGAGGGTAATAATGGGGCAAAACAATGGTCAACATCACAATGGACTTGGCTGTGCCATCATAATGTTTCGCATCGCCCAAACACACACAAAATACCAGCTGGACTTTCAAGTAAAGGCTAAGTAATAAAATACTAGCACAATAAACAACCATTGATTCCAAAGTAGGGAATCATACCAATTAATCACCATAAAAGATGCAAACGATTACTCAAGAAGAGTTCAACAACAATGGCACAAGGAGTTTCTCATAAAAGAGTCCAACAACATTGGACATTAAAACATAATGATTCCAAGATAAGGCACGTACCAAATACATCCTAAATATGATACCCACAAGTTACTCATAAAGAGCACAACCCAAACGGTCGCTCACAAATAGCACAATGACTATTACCAAAATGATCCTAAACATTACTCATAAAGATATACTAGGACCATGAACTCAACTATCTCTTACACCTGGAATTCCAAAGTAGGAAATCAGAATGAATACACCTTAAGGTTAATCAAACCGTAAGTACCCAATCGCCAATTCACGCTTTACCTCCGTCCATAACGAACCAACTCTAAACACCCCAAAGGAATCCAAAAGGTTACCCTTATTAGAAAATGATCACGACAGGACTAAACCCTACATTTTAGTGTTCACTAAGGTCGACTAGAAGGACACCCAAGACTTAGACCAAAACGCATTCTTCAATCACACAAATTAACAAATGAAAACTTTCAGAAGTTCTGTGCGGCCGCCCACTAGGGACTGTGCGGTCGCCCAAAAAGCCATCAAACAAGAACAAAACCTTTCAGATAGATGTGCGGTCGGCCAGCCATTTTTGGGCGGTCGCCCAATCCTCTGGTCTGCCGGAATTCGGGAGGGATGAACTGGGTTCTCCCATTTTTAACCCAAACCAATACTAAGCCAAAATCGAACACTCTTAACTAGTATATTGATGAACTAAAACAACTTATAGGTCAAAAGAACTCATATAACAACATTTAACAACCAAAATCAAGATTCAAACCCAACATTTATAAAATCACCATTTTTGACCAAAACTCAAATAAATTCCAAATAAATTCGAAACTTAACCAAACTTTAAATATAACAACTGAAGCATCATATAAACATGAGATGAACACTTTAGCATAAAAATGGGGGAAAAGCAACTTACTTGAAAATAATGAAAGTTGACGGAATTCGAATATTCTCGATTCTACGCGATCCTATCGACGATCTAAACACATTTCGTATAGAGAGAAATGAGAGAAGATGAGGGGAAGATAGCTAAAATGAAGAGAGAAGGAAGAGAGAAATGTTTACCTTTTTCTTGAGGAGAGAGAGAGAGAATACTGAGAATGAGTTTGTGAGGGAGAAGGAGAAGAAGGAAGGGGGTGAAGTTAAAATCGAAGTTACACATAGGCCCCTTCCCCATCTACTAACACAATACTACACTCCCTGCTAACAATTAAGACCCAACAATATTACACTAACCCGAATGACTCGAATAAAATGCTAAGCATAATTATTATGAAACATAAAATGCACACATAAATATTTAAATAAATAATAATTTAGATAAATAAATAAGCAAATAAATAAACAATAATTATTTATTACCAATAAAATAGAGCCTAGTTTTCGGGTCGTGACATTATGCATTGGATGTATATGAAGGTTATATAATTTAATGGGAGTATTTTCATTTGAAAAATACATTATTTATTTCTTTAATGAAAAATTGGTACTTATTAAATTTTGGAAATTTTGCATATTTGTAGATAATGACTAATAACACTCAATCAATGTCGTTGCGATCGATCCTTGAGAAGGATAAGCTCGAAGAGAATGGTACTAACTTTATGGATTGGATCCGTAGCATAAGAATCGTTCTTAGGCAAGAAGATAAGTTGTACATTCTCGATGGGCCTCTCCCCGCTGAACCACCGCCTACTGCCCCTAGGGTAGAAAGAGACAATTACAAGAAACATCGTAATGATTCTAGAGATGTAAGTTGTCTCATGCTTGCTGCTATGTGTTCAAAACTCCAACAAAGTTTGGAACATTTGGAAGCCTATGAGATAGGCGTGGAGTTGAGAACCATGTTTCAAGAGCAAGCTAGGCAAGAGAGGTACAAGACCATTGTTGCATTCACTACTTGTAAAATGAATGAAGGGCAACAAGTGAGTCCTCACTTTCTTAAAATGAAAGGTTATGTAGAGCACCTTGAGAAACTTGGCTATCCAATCCCATTGGAGCTAGCCACGGATCTCATTCTTAATTCATTGCCTAAAAGTTATAATCAGTTTGTAATGAATTATAACATGCATGGAATGGATAAGAATCTCTCTGAGTTGCATGGGATGCTCAAAACTGCAGAGATGAAAATTGTGGAGAAAGGTTCTCCCGTGCTCTTGGTTCATGATGGGAAGAAGGCTAATGCCAAAAGAAAGGGTAAGAAAGTTATCAAACCCAAAATAAGCAAGGCAAAGGTTGCCAAGGCTTCTGAGGCAAAACCCGATTCACAAAAGGATGCAATCTGTTTCCATTGTCAAGAAATTGGTCATTGGAAACGTAATTGCAAGGCTTTCTTGGAAGAGCAGAAGAAAAAGAAGAGCAGCAAGGCTGCGTCGACTTCAGGTATCTATATGATAGATATTATCCTTTCTACCACTGATTCTTGGGTATTAGATACCGGATGTGGTTCTCACATTTGTCTAAATGTGCAGGGACTAAAGAATAGGAGACTGCTTAAAGAAGGTGAAGTAGATCTACTTGTGGGGAATGGAGCAAGAGTTGCTGAATTAGCCGTAGGGACTTATGAAGTCACTTTACCTTCCGGATTAATTCTTGTTTTGAACAATTGTTATTATGTTCCGGATTTAAGCAGAAATATTATTTCAATTTCTTGTTTGGATAATGAAGGTTTTAAGTTTCTTATTGAGAATAAGAAATTTTCTATTTATTTAAATGATGTGCTTTATGGTATTGCTAATTCATTTAATGGCCTTTATATCTTGGATGTCAAGAATGAAAATAATGACAATGTCTATCATGTAAATAAGAAATCGAAGCCTAATGATGTAAATCATACTTATCTGTGGCATTGCCGTCTCGGTCATATTAATGAGAAGCGTATCTCAAAACTCCATGGGGACGGACTTTTAGGTTCATGTGACCTCGAGTCATATGATACTTGCGAGTCGTGTCTTCTTAGAAAAATGACTAAGACACCTTTTACCAAGTTGGGTGAAAGGGCAAGTGACTTATTGGGGTTGATACATTCCGATGTATGCGGACCATTAAGTAGCAATGCTAGGGAGGATTTCAATACTTCATAACATTCACTGATGATTATAGTAGATTTGGGTATGTTTACCTAATGAAACATAAAAGTGAAGCATTTGAGATATTTAGAATATTTCAAAATGAAGTAGAAAAACAAATTGGTAAAAGTATAAAGGCACTTCGATCAGATCGAGGTGGTGAATACTTAAGTCAAGAATTTGATGATCATCTAAAGAATTGTGGAATAGTTTCACAATTGACTCCACCTGGAACACCACAATGGAATGGTGTGTCCGAGAGGAGGAATCGGACTTTGTTAGACATGGTTCGATCAATGATGAGTCAAGTTGATCTTCCAATATCCTTTTGGGGTTACGCCCTAGAAACCGCTGCTTTCACACTAAATCGTGTTCCAACTAAATCGGTTCAAAAGACTCCATATGAGATGTGGAGTGGAAAGAAGCCCTGTCTGTCTTTCATGAAGATTTGGGGTTGTGAAGCTTTTGCCAAAAGACTTGTCTCAGACAAACTTGCACACAAATCTGATAAATGTATTTTCGTGGGATATCCTAAGGAAACTAGAGGATATTACTTTTACGACCGTGAGGACAACAAAGTGTTTGTTGCCCGAACTGGTGTCTTTCTAGAGAAAGAGTTTCTCTCCAAAGAAATCAGTGGGAGTAAAATAAATCTTGAAGAAATTCGAGACCCAGAAAATAACATTGAACCAATAGTGGAACAAGAACAAGAACCACAAGGAGTTGTGGAACCTGTTCAAAATACACAAGCAACTCGCAGATCTAGTAGGTTACGATCCGAGCCCGAGAGATATGGATTTCTCGTAACGGATAGTAATGAGGTAGAAATCATTGAGAATGATGAACCGTCAACCTACCAAGAGGCGATGTCTTCTCTTGATTCGGACAAGTGGCTTGGAGCCATGGAATCCGAATTGCAATCCATGCAAGACAATCAAGTTTGGAATTTGATTGATGCACCCGAAGGTGTAAAAACCATAGGATGCAAATGGGTCTTCAAGAAGAAGACTGACATGGATGGGAAGGTGCATACTTACAAAGCTAGACTTGTAGCGAAAGGTTATAGGCAAGTTCATGGTATTGACTATGATGAGACCTTTTCACCCGTAGCAATGATCAAGTCTATAAGAATTTTGCTTGCCATTGCCGCATATCATGACTATGAAATATGGCAGATGGACGTCAAAACCGCTTTCCTGAATGGAAAACTCCAAGAGGATGTGTATATGACACAACCAGAAGGTTTTGAACAATATTTTAAGGTATGCAAATTGCAAAGATCCATCTATGGATTGAAGCAAGCTTCTAGGAGTTGGAATCTCCGTTTTGATGAATCGGTCAAAGAGTTTGGTTTCATCAAGAACGAAGATGAGCCTTGTGTATACAAGAAGATTAGTGGGAGCATAGTGCTATTCCTTATTTTATATGTGGATGACATATTGCTCATTGGAAACGACATTCCTACACTTCAGTCTGTGAAGACTTGGTTAGGAAAGTGCTTCGCAATGAAAGATATGGGTGAAGCCGCATATATTCTTGGCATTAAGATCTATAGAGATAGATTAATGGCGAACATGTCAATGTAATAGAGATAGGAGAACTCGAGGGGACCACCCATTCAATCCCAATTGTGAATGGGGGCCCCAATGTTATGAATAAATTTGACAATTCTTGTTATGTAGTGACTTACGATGAGGTAATGAGGGAAGTACTAGAGAATAGGAAAAAGAAGCAAGATGGGAACGTCAACATGCTAAATCGATCCGGTCGAGTCATAGCAAGCAACCCTTCCACTTCCGCACCAAGCTCCTCTTCTCAAAGGCCGCAAGCTCGCGACACTCCCGAAGACCCTCTACTTGTCCAACTCAAGAAAACTCAAGCCAACATCTCTATTTGGGACCTCATCGCATCCTCAAAGAAACACCGAGATCTTGTCATCCGCAATCTCGATGATACATCAGTTTCTCCCAATACTACTCCCGAGGACCTCACGGCAATGATCGGTCACATTCATTTTGGCAACGTCATCACCTTTGCCGATATGGACCTTCCACCCTTTGGTTCCAATCACAATGAGGTGATTTACCTCAAGGTACGAGCAAGGGGGAGGCCCATCTCAAGAGTCTTAGTGGACGGTGCTTCCGCACTCAATCTCATGCCTGGCAGAATCATGGGCATACTGGGGCTTAAGGATTCCGATTTGAAGCCTTCTACTCAAGTAATCCGAGGTTATGACAGCACCGCCCGTACAGTCATGGGCATGATTGAAATAGACATTGAGTTTGGGAGCATGATCATGTCCGTTCCATTCCAAGTGCTTGACATCCCGGCCTCGTTCAACTTACTTTTGGGTCGACCATGGATTCACAGTGCTAATGCCGTACCGTCAACTCTCCACCAATGTGTCAAGATCCAAAATGGTGATGAAATAGTGACCGTCATGGCTGAAAACATCACTATCCACAGAAAAGGTGAGCCCGTCCACCAAGTTCAGCATGGTTTACCAGACTCCACTCTCTCCGGCGTCTCAATCAACGCCATTAACAAAGAAGGGGGAAACGGATCATGGACCCCCAGCAATCACAAAGTCCTCCGCATGATGAGGAATATGGACTACTTCCCTGGTTTAGGCCTAGGGAGATATCAACAAGGAATCCTACATCCCGTGCAAGTCCCATTTGTCAAGAACACATTCGGTTTGGGGTACGAGCCTTCCAAAGAAGACTTGAAACAAGAGAAAGCAATCAAGAACGAAATGGCCCGAGCTCGTAAAGAAGGCCGTCATTATGAGGTCCCTAATCTAAGGCCTTACCGCAAGACGTTGAATGGTTATTTTGTCCGCCAAGGGGAAGACGTTCCATACATGATCTTTCCCGAGCCATGGGTTAACAATAAGGGTGTCAAAAAGCCCGGTCTCAAAATCTTCTCCGATTGTGAGATCCAGAAATCCGAAAGGGAACCAACTCCCATGTCGCCCCGTGAATGGTGGGGAAGGAAGGCGACTATAGAGTCCGAGACAGAAATCACCGTGGGGGAAGAACTGACAGATTTAGCCTCCATGTTCGAAGAGCTTGCCATGATGAATTAATGCCAAGTCAACGCCATCCATGACACCGTCATCATGAACGAGACTATCAGTGAGATCCCGCCAAGCTTCGAGCCGATCAACAATTGGTATTCGACGAAAGGGCATGTGGTATCCGAAGAATTCTTAATCCAGGAAATGGGTTGCATACCCCGCACCGCAACGAAGGAAGAGCGGCTCACACTTACTTTCGAGTCCGAGAATGTCTCTAATACCCTTACCCAAGAAGATTTGGAGGCCATAGCCGAGCGTGTGTTTCCTTTCTTTGCTAATGAAAAATTTGATATTTCTGATTACCCTGAGATTGCAAACATCATAAATGATGAATTAACTAATAATGAACTTAACGAACAAGTTAATAACGATTCAAATTATGAAGAAATAGACCATGAAAACACAACATACTTAAATGAACTTGCTCAACAAGTCCGTAGTCGGGGTGAGAATGGTCCAAAGGCTGACGAAGAATTGCATGTTGTTAATCTGGGTACCGACGAAGAGCCAAGGGAAACTAAAATCGGAAGCTTCTTCAAGGGAGACGACAGAGATAGATTGACTGCACTACTACGGGAATTCGTGGATGTGTTCGCATGGTCATACAAGGACATGCCGGGTTTGGACAGAAACGTAGCGGAGCACAGGATTCCGATCAGAGAAGATGCCAAGCCAGTAAAACAGAAGCTCAGAAAGATCAAGCCAGAATGGTCTCTGCAGGTCAAGGAAGAGATTGAGAAGCTCCTCAGTGTGGGTTTCATCAAGGTTATCGAGTATCCGACATGGTTAGCCAATATCGTGACAGTCAGAAAGGCAAACGGCAAGGTTCGAGTTTGCGTGGACTTCCAGGATTTGAACAAAGCTTCCCCAAAGGATGATTTTCCACTCCCTAATATTGACATGCTGGTCGACTCCACAGCTGCCTACGAGGTTCACTCATTCATGGATGGGTTCGCTGGATACAATCAGATTCTTATGGCCGAGGAAGATCAACATAAGACAGCCTTCACAACACCGTGGGGTACCTTTTGCTACACAGTCATGCCATTTGGGTTAAGAAATGCTGGGGCTTCCTACCAAAGAGCCGTGACAGACTTGTTCCACGACATGATTCACAAAGAAATCGAGGTCTATGTGGACGACATGATCATTCACTCCAAAGGGACCGATGGTCAGCATTTAATCGACCTCCACAAGTTCTTCGAAAGGCTTCGTCAACACAAGATGAGGCTCAACCCTGCAAAGTGCACGTTCGGGGTTATCCGAGGCAAAGTCCTTGGTTATATGGTCACTGAAAGGGGAATTGAAGTAGACCCCTCCAAAATCAAGGCAATCATTGACATGCCTCCTCCAAGGACACAGAAAGAGATCAAAGGTTTCATGGGCAGACTGCAGTACATCAGTCGGTTTGTGCACCAACTCACTTCCATGTGCGAGCCAATATTCAAGCTACTCAAGAAGAATGTGGCTCTAGAATGGACCGACGTGTGCCAAGAAACCTTCGACCAAGTGAAGCATTACTTGACATGCCTTCCTGTTCTAGTTCCGCCGCACAAGGAGAAGCCTCTTTTGCTCTATCTCACTGTCAATGATGAGGCCCTAGGGGCTATGTTAGCACAAGAGCAACGAGAGTCCACAAAGGAGAATGCCATCTATTTTGTCAGTCGCCGATTCCAAGGAGGCGAAAAGAACTACTCTGTCCTAAATAAGTCATGTGCAGCATTGGTTTGGGTCACTCAAAAGCTCAAGCACTACATGGAAACTTTTCCGATCAAGCTAGTAGCAAAGGTGGACCCGCTCCGCTACATCTTCGAGAAGCCTTTCATGTCAACAAGAATAGCCAAATGGTACTTCATGCTCGCCGGCTACGATATCACTTACGTCACACTAAAATCCGTCAGGGGGAAAGTGTTCAGTGACCAGCTTGCCGAATTCCCGTGTGACGAAGTGAAGGGGGAAGACGTACAGTTCCCCGACGAGCATTTAATTTGTACTGCAACCGAGGAAAATAAGTGGCAACTTTTTTTCGATGGCGCCGCCAATAAACACGGCTTTGGTATAGGAATATTGCTTGTTGATCCAAAAGACATCTACACTCCCATTGCCATCCGTCTGGAATTCGAAGCTACCAACAACATTGCCGAGTACGAAGCATGCATAGCAGGGCTCGAAGCAGCTCTCGAAAGAAACGTCACGGAACTAGAAGTATTCGACGACTCTTTACTCCTTATCAATCAGCAATCGGGTAAATGGCGAACCCAAGACCCGACTCTCCAAAAGTATGGACAGCACCTTGAAGAACTGGTTGAAAAATTCCAAGAGATCACTTTCAACTACCTGCCAAGGGATAAAAATCGCTTCGCCGATGCACTGGCCACCATAGCTTCATTAGTCGAAATGCCTAAAGGGAAAATGGTGAAGCCTTTCAAAATTGCCCGAAGGAACAGTCCGGCATATTGCATGAGTATCGAGATCAACGAGGTTCAAACAAACTCTCCGTGGTATTCGGATATCATGAATTTCCTCAAAGATGGCACTTATCCCGAGAATAGCAATAAGAAGTCTCAAGCAGCTCTGCAAAGGCTAGCCTCTCGGTACGTACTGATTGGGGACCGAGTCTATAAAAGGCACAACGACGGAATCAATCTCTTATGCGCCAATGAGGCCGAAGCTCAAGAGATAATGTGTGAAGTGCACGAAGGAGAGTGTGGACCCCACATGAATGGGTTTATCCTAGTCAAGAAGATACTCCGCATTGGTTACTATTGGAGCACTATGGAACGAGACTGTATCGAAAAAGTCAAAAGGTGTGCTAAGTGCCAATTGTTCATCCTGCCGGGAGCAATGGGCAGTCGTTCGTCCTAGTGGCAGTCGACTACTTCACAAAGTGGGTCGAAGCACAAGCCTATCGGACAAACAACGCAAAGAAAGTGGCCGAATTTGTAAAGACTAATATCATGTGCCGATACGGCGTGCCTCATGAAATCATTTCCGACAACGGCTCTCACTTTGAGAAGGAAATGGATGCACTTTTTGTAGAATACAAGATCACCAAGCACAAATCATCTCTTTACCGTCCCCAAGCAAATGGCGCGGTTGAAGCAGCAAATAAGACCATCGAGACCATCGTCAAGAAAATGGCCTCAACAGGAAGGGATTGGCTTGAGAAGCTACCTTTAGCATTGTGGGGCTACCGCACATCAATACGGTCAGCGACAGGAGAAACTCCGTATGCATTAGTCTATGGTTCTGAAGCCGTACTCCCAATCGAACTTGAAGTCCCATCTCTACGGGTCCTCCTCGAGAATCAAGTCAACGAGGTCGACTGGATGCAAAGTCGATATGAACAGCTAGCCTTGCTCGACGAGAAAAGGTTAAGAGCACTCAAACGCACGAGGGCATATCAGCAAAGGATGGCAAGAGCTTTCAACAAAAAGGTGAAGCCTCGAAACATCAATGTGGGAGATTTGGTCTTAAGACAACATCCTCCTAATGCCATGAATCCCCTGGGGAAATGGGGACCCTGATGGATCGGTCCGTACGTGGTCAAAAAGATACTAAGCGGCGGTGCAGTCCGGCTCGTGGATTTAGATGGTGACCAGCTGCCAAAGGAGGTCAACCTCGACAAGCTTAAGAGGTTCTACGCTTAATAAACAAAGACCATTAAAAAAACAAAAAACAAAAAAAACAAAATCGCTCGCTAGGTTGAAAACCCGCAAGGGCGGCCTAGGCAAAAATTAGAGCACGTGCAATAAAGAAGCCCGCTAGATTGAAAACCCGAAAGGGCGGCCTAGGCAAAAAACAAGGTGCACACAAAAAAAAAAAAAAAAAAATGGTCTTTGTTCGTTTGAACTACGGAGACCTGAGCCTCCCAACTGGGGGAACGTAGGCAACCATCGGGTGCGGTCTAAAACATATCAAAAATATCCAATTCACTTCAAATAACAAAATGCAATTTTTATTCATTCAATGAATTATTCAAACCATTACAACGGATTTATTGAGCAACAAAATACATCAAAACATTAAATCCTAAACCAAAGTGGTGTAATTTAATTGCAATCTCTTAGGGTACTAAGAAAAATCCAATTTTCTCTTAGCTTTCAAAGGACCACCCGATCGTCTCTCAATCCTTTTCTTCTTGGGTAACGAAGGAGCACTAATACGCACCGAAAACTTCTATGTTGCAACACGTCTCCTAGCATAAAAGTAATCCAAATGAGTACCAAAAGGGTCAGCGAGAATGTTACTTGAATCAGCAGCAGCCTCCCTATATCTCAAAGTGCTGCTAGGCTCAAAACCCTTTCCCAACAACTCGGCACGAAGCACATCAACCCAAGTGATGCCACGGTAAAGGGTGCCAAATAAATAATCCAAGTAGCTCTCGGGAAGGAAGACACTCCCCCGATGCAGAGGAGCAAAAGCCCAGCGGTTGCGGTCATCTCCCCAAGCCGACTGAAGCTCACTCGAGAAGTCAGGATCCATGTAAGCAACTGGACGAAGCATTCCGTCCCTCGGAAAAGGAATTGTCTGTTGGCGACCGAACTGCCGCAGAACCCGCTCTGGCTGGTAAAATGAAGAATCTCTCAAACCGGGTACAACCACGTGCTGAAAACCAAGAGTCCATTCCACAAAAGGACGAAGACCCCAAGAAGGAGGACACCACTTAATGTTAACGGTCAACCGAGAGGCAAAGAATTTCTTCTAACCATCTTCAGATAAATCCCGAGTCAACAGCTTCCTCCTATGAACAGCAAAGGGAGACAAATCACCATCTGGGGAATAAATCTTGAAGTGTTCCCGGAGCCATATGGTCAAGAGCAAAGGGCTTCCGCGACACATCTTGCCCGTCCTATGTAACTCATCAAGGCCGTGCAATGTCTCCCCTACGATAAGAGGGATTATACTAAATTGTTGCTCCTTGGCTTGCAAAATAATCTCAGCCAAAGGCGCATCCGCAGTCCCGAAGGGTGCAACAAACAGTACTTCACTAAAGAGACAAGCGGCCATGGCATTCCTCTTGAAAGATTGAACCACCGGATCCTCCGAGTGTAAACTGAAGAACATCGGCAACTCAGTTATGTCAATCACAGTACCGTGCAACATCTTCCTTACGTCCTCAACAGGGAGATTCAGTAACTCAACCCAAGAGTCAATAGCACCACGGTGATATTTAGGGACGGTAATCCGACCGGCCAAAGGCATGCCGAGGATGGACCCGAAATCATCAACAGTCGGCACCATTTCATTAGCTGAAAAGATGAAGGTATGGCTATCGCAATCCCAGAAATCCGCGACAACTCTCAACAAATCCCAATCTGGCTTCAACGTCCGCAAAGTGAAAAGAATTCGGAACCCGAAGTCTTTAATGAAGGCCTTCTTGGGATGGGTCTTGAAAGAATACACGAAAGTGCCCAAGTCCTTTTCATAACCACTAACAACCTTGGCATCAAGAACAAAAGAATTGGAAGCCATGGAAAATGTTGATCACAAACAAAGTTGAGCAATAATATGATGTCCAAAAATGGCAGAAAGGAGCTATGAGAATCAAGTGGTCGAACAGAAGATGATATTATAGCTGTTGGGGTTTCTTTTGGCCAGCAAATGTCAAGCCCGGAATTCCGCCTCCCAGACGCGCGTGCCACCCGCCAGCGGTCTCAAGTGCGCGCGCGTCCCAAGCCCACAGAGGAAAGCGCGCGCCTCCGAAGTCTAGATCGCTTCAGAAATGGACCTTGTCAGAGATCTCCAGCCTAAATCAAGACACAGTCTCGGTCCTCGGACACCCAGTTGGGCACATCTTCTTCTGGTCCGCCCTTAAGGCATGTCAAAAATCGAAAAGTAGGATAGAAACTCCCACTCAAAAAATAGGCTGTCCTCCTCCGGATTCCGAACTCCCTAAATTCTGTCATGGGTGCCATACCCCCCTCAAGAGTCAATCTCAACATTTCATCCCCAGCAGGAACATTTTTCTGGTCGCGGTCAACTGTACCCGCACCCCACAATTCAAAAAAGAAGTCAAGTGTGACTCCAAGTGGCATGAGACTCCAAAGCAATATCTCATCAACGAATTTCACCAACGGATTCGTCCTCAAAGGTTCACTAACGGCCTCTCCAAAGGTTCACTAACGGCCTCATCAACGGACTTCACTAACGGATTCGTCCTCAAAGGTTCACTAACGATCAACGGATTTCACTAACGGATTCATCCTCAAAGGTTCACTAACGGCCTCATCAACGGATTTCACTAACGGATTCGTCCTCAAAGGTTCACTAACGGCCCCATCAACGGATTTCACTAACGGATTCGTCCTCAAAGGTTCACTAACGGCCTCTTCAAAGGTTCACTAACGGCCTCCTCAAAGGTTCACTAACGGCCTCATCAACGGATTTCACTAACGGATTCGTCATTCAAAGGTTCACTAACGTCCTCCTCAAAGGTTCACTAACGGCCTCATCAACGGATTTCACTAACGGATTCGCCAACAAAGGTTCACTAACGGCCTCGAAGGTTCACTAACGACCTCATCAACGGATTTCACTAACGGATTCGTCAACAAAGGTTCACTAACGGCCTCTTCAAAGGTTCACTAATGGCCTCATCAACGGATTTCACTAACGGATTTGTCCTCAAAGATTCACTAACGGCCTCGTTCAAAAGGTTCACTAACGGCCTCATTCAAGATAGTCAGCCGGCAGGTTCACCTAACGAATCATGCCACCCCCTCTATCAACAAAAGCCGCTCACACAGGGAGCGCACCACTCTCTCTCGCAATTTCAAATTCTTGCTTTCATCAAGTCTTTGCTTTTTTCTTGGTGATGTCCTCTGCGGGTGTTTTTAACTTTCGTCGACGCGTTTTGCTTTGCAATCCATGTCACCGAGGGAGGGGCTCTGTAGACACCCCGCCTTGGACCGCTCACCCTGATTGCACATTTGATCTTGTGTTTCTCCCCGTTTAAGTGTTTCTCGTTAGTTTCTGTCACTTCCGTTAAGTTCTTGACTGACTTCGTTAAGTCTAGGGACTAAACTGAATGACAGGGCTGACTTTCTAGTCCATTCTGTCAAAATTGCCTTCTCTGAGTCGCGCGCCTCCGAAAGGAGGAGCCAGGCGCGCGTGCCTCCCGCCCCCAAAGCAGGAAGCGCGCGCCTCTGGGCGTCAGTTACAGATTTCTGGCCAGGATTCTCTCCCTTGCTCAATTTACAGGATTTTGCCCGGGAAGGATTTCTTGGTGACTGAGTTTTGGCACCAAAAACACCCCTCTTTCACCTATAAAAACCTCCCTTTACCTCCATTTTCAAGGACCGAAAATTAAACTTACAAAAACTATACCAAAACTACTTTCTAAAAGTTCTCCAAGGATCTCATCAAGCAATATTTGAAGGTCTTCAAATTGTAGGTAAAAGTCCATGTTTTCCTTTCTTTTCTACTTCATCTCCTCTCTCTCTTTTACTCTAATCAAATGTGCAATCACCCAAATCATTTTGGGACATGACTCTAATGATCACCTCATCTCATTGAGGTTGGTTATGGAGTTATCTCCTACATTCCAAACTCTATTTTAAACCCCCCCTTTTTATGACTTAAAGAAGAAGAAGAAGAACGTTATTATTCATGTAGATTTTGAACAAGCAAGACCAACTTTAGTTGGGCGAGATGGGTGTTTCGGTACTTCCCATCTCGTAATCTAACCCCCGAACCTCAAAATAAAGAATCTCTGTTTTCGTAATCAAACTTAGGCTATAATCAATAGGTTTTTCTTATGTTTATCAAAACATAGGTGGCGACTCTAAACAATCTAAAACAAGTTAGACATCCTAGGATAATTCACCGCTCTAGCCTAAAGCCGTGGTTTCCCGGGGTATCTACAAATCCCAATCGTAGTTACCACTTAGGATCCCCCAATTTTATTAGAACCTTTGTAAGGTACTCTTAGGATTCTTGGTGACCAGCAGGTGTATTCCAACTCTTCAAACAAGGCAAACCAGCAAGAGGAAGCAAATCAGTAGACCAGTAAACTAGTTGCCGATCAACTTGCTAAACAAGTTTCCGATCAACTCCATTCTTAACTTGCCGATAAAGAAAGACAGTCTGTACTGTCAGTCAGGTTACATCGTTTCTTCTTAAAGTCAACCTTGCTGATTGTCCCTGTCCTTTCTTACTGTTTTATCTAAAAGTAGTTTACCTGCTCTGTAATGATTGTTGCGCCGTCTGACACATAGCTACATTTAGCTATACTCTGTCTCTAATTGCTTTTTGCAGGTAACCGGTTGAGACAAAGGGGTCTTTACCCATCAGACTTTTGCGAGCATGCGTGTACCACATATCTTCGTCATTAATGCTAAAGATACCGCATTTAATGCTCCTCAACTACCCAGCTGGATATTCAAAATTGCAAGCCTACTTCTACAAGACTCAAGACATTTACTCCTCTTATAAATAGTGGACTTGGAGCATTGAAGAAGGTTGGTGAAAATAGAGCATTGAAGAGAGTTGAATGTTTTTGAGTATTCATTAAAGACTCAAACATTCTGTGTCCAGATAATCATTAGATCATTTAATAGGACATACACTTGTGCACCAACTCAAACAACATTGTTAGTATTCCCGAACTAGATCATATAAGGAATACGTTATTTAAGTTACTCACACACCCACCTGAGAGAGATAAGTTCTCTTGAACTTGCCGCTCAAATACACTTGGTCAGAATTGTCTTACGATCCATTAGAAATTTCTAGAAGTTAGTCTTTGTATACCGGCAAAGCCGAGCTTGTAATAGACTAGAGATATCTAATAGTAATCTTAACCCAAATCCAAGTTCTGACCAAACTTGGTAGAAGACGTAGCAGTATTTACTGTCACGACCCGAAAACCCGCCTCTATTTTCTAATAATAAATATTTAATTATTTACTTATTTCTTATTTAATTGTTTAAATTATTATTTAATTAATAATTTATGTGTGCATTTTATGTGTTATAATAAATTATGCCTAGCATTTTATTTGGGTCATTTGTGCTAGTGTAGAAGTGTTGAGCCTTAATTGTTAGTGGGGAGTTTATTTGTAAAGGGCAGTAGTAAGGGAGGGGTCTAAGTGTATGTTTTTGGAAAAATACTCATCATCTCCCTACTCCCTCTCTTTCTCCCTCACCTCCATCCCTTATTCCCAGCAACTTTCTCTCTCTCTCTTTGGCTATTTGGGTAAGTTTTTCTCTCTTCCTTCTCTCTACATTTCCAGCCTCTTCCTCTCATCTTTTCTTATTTCTCATTTCATGAAATGTGTTTTGATCGTCGATAGGATCGCGTAGAATTAAAAATATTTGAAATCCGTCACCTTTGAGAAATCTGGGTAAGTTTACTTTCCCCCATTTTCATGCTAGAAATGTTCATCAATGGTTGTATGATGTTATTGTTGTTGTTTATTGCAATCTTGGATGATTTTTGAGTTATTTCAATTTGTTGATAATTTTGTGAGAATTTGATGTTGGGTTAGAAATCTTGGTTTGGATAGTGTAAATGTTGCTAGATGAGTCTCTTTTCCACTTATAAGTGACCTTGGTTCGTTGGTATGCTTATTAGAAGTTAGGTTTGAGTAGTATTAGAAATGGTGAAGATTTGGGGTTGGAAAAAAAGGGTAGAAACCCAGATTTTTGGCCGGAATTCGCCCCTCCGGGCAAGGGGGTGCCCGCACCCTCTCGGGGGAGGCATGCGCACCCTTATGCCCTTCTTGAACAAAACCTTCTGTTTCCTGGAGGCGTGCACACCTTGTTCTAGGGGGCGTGCGCTCCCTCAATGGCTTCAAAGTTCAAATCCTTCTGATCCTTGGAGGCGCGCACACACCCTCCCATAGGAGGCGCACGTACCCTCCCCTCCTCCAATCTTGATTTTCCTTCTGATCATAGGAGACGCGCGCACCCTCCCATAGGAGGCGCGTGCACCCTCCCATAGGAGGCGCGTGCACCCTCTCCCCTGTTGTGAAATTTATTTCCCCTTTTTGTCCAATCTTTCGAGGGCCATATCTTGTTCATCCGGACTCCGTTTTAGGTGTATAAATTATCGTTTTAAAGCTCTCCTTGAGCTCTTTGGGATGAGTGAGTAGTTTTGGGTTGTGTTCTTGAGTTAACTGGATCCTTGTGATTGAATGCGATATGGGAATTGTGTTATCATGGTTGAGTTTATTGGAACACTTTACTTGTGTGTTGTTGGTTCATTTCATCTTCTTGGTGATCACTTGGTATGGTTCCCTACTTTGGAATCATTAGTTGTTTACCGTGCTAGTATTTTATTACTTAGACTTTACTTGAAAGTCCAGCTGGTATTTGTGTGTGTTTCGGGCGATGCGAAACATTATGGTGGCACAAGCCAAGTCCATTATGATGTTGACCATTGTTTTGCCCAATTATTACCCTCCTCCAGATTGGCCTTGGATGTGAGATGAGCTAGCTCCTTTGTGAGCATTCTAGCTGTTTGGTTTGGGATATGACTTTGTGTCATATTCCCTTGCTATTATTGGTTATTGGTTCCGGTACCGGGGGTTTTCTCTTCAAGCTTTCATGCTACTATGAAGATGTTGATTGATGATTATTGAAGCTGCGCAGCAACCTTTATTTGGTTCTTTCAGTTGGAAAAACCTTGGCTAATATCCTTTGTTAATTGTTTATTTCCGCTGCTATCTGTTAAATGATAATTGCTACGTGTTAAGTGATATTTATTATTGTTTATTGCTTATTGCATCATAGCATGTCATGTAGTTGCATTAGTAACTTATTGAGATTTATCTCACCCCCTTTTCTTTTGTCTTTGTTTTTCCTTAACCCCCCCCAGGTGGAAAGGATTAGACTCGCTGATCATGAGACAGGACGTCGAGTGTGGATATAGCTTTTGGGGAAGGTTGTTATTCGGTTTGCATTATTTAAATGTATAACTTTGGGATAGTGTCACCAAACAATGACGTCGTTAAGAATGGTACATGTTATATTTTGGGGTATAAGCTTGTGGAGCTTATGTTAGTGGTACTTTGTTATTATTAAACTTGGATTTACAAAACTTTGTGTTATCATCTTTTGGTATAAAAGGAAAAATTTTATCTTCATTATTTTAGAGTTTATTGTTTAAGTCGACGTCCAGCTCGCGTACTCCGGGCCCGCGGGGTCGGGGTCGCAACAGTTGGTATCAGAGCTATGGTTTAGCTCTAAGTATAAGTCTAGTTGGACTAGTATGACCTAGGAGGGTAGTTGTGTTCGGAGTGAGTAACGGTTGATGTTTTATGCAGGTAATTGTTCTCAATGGCTAGAAGAAGAACGGGTGAAGGTTCTAGTGGGGCTCAGAATCAGAATGATCTTCGGGAAGAGAACTGTGCCATGTTCCAAGGCATGTTTGAGGCGGCCATGAAGGCAATTCATGACCAAGGGCCAAGAGAGGAGCATGTGCCACCGCCGCGATACGGGTTGGAGCAATTTCTGAAATTAAAACCAAGAGAGTTTGACGGTGAGCCCGATGTGAAGAAGGCCGAACTATGGATTGAGTCTATGGAGAAAATTTATGATGTGTTTGGGTGCACGGACGAGGATAGAGTCCGGTTCGCGGCTTATAAGCTTGTAGGTGCCGCCTAGCATTGGTGGAAAGGAGTTAAAGCGAGTTGGGATGATACCCATACAGTGTATGCATGGGAGTTGTTTGTGCGGAAGTTCAAAGAGCATTTTATCCCGGTAGTGGATCAAAACCGAAAGGAGATCGAGCTTCTCAACTTGGAGCAAGGTTTGTTGTCTATAGATCAATACTCGGCTAAGTTCACAGAATTAGCCCGGTATTGTGACTATCTTGTGAGGACCGAAGAACAGAAAGCTATGAGATTCATCCGGGGTTTGAAGACTTCTATCCGTACTCAGCTTATAGCCCAGAGAATTGTGACATTCCAGGATGAGGTAGACCGTGCCTACCTTATAGAGCAAGATATTGGGGAACATAAGAGGAAGACCGACGTAGCTAACCCGAGTAAGCAAGGAGCGCAGAACAAGTCCCAACCAAGGATTGATAACCGAGGTAACTTTGGGGGACAATCTCAGTCCCGAGGGCAACCCATCCCAAGGAACCCGGGCACTACTGCCGGGAACCATGTCACGACCCGAAAACTAGGCTCTATTTTATTAGTAATAAATAATTATTATTTATTTATTGCTTATTTATTTATTTAAATTATTATTTATTTAAATAATTATGTGTGCATCTTATGTTTCATAATAATTGTGCCTAGCATTTTATTTGAGTCATTTGTGTTAGTGCAGTATTGTTGGGTCTTAATAATTAGTGGGAGTATTATAGTTGAGCTAGTTAGTGGGGGAAGGGGGCTAGGTGCAACATTTCAATTAATCATCCTTCTCCTACTCCCTCCCTACTCCCCTCACCTCCCTCACTCTTTCACTCCATCCCTCTCCCAGCAACTCTCTCTCTCTCTCCATTTGTGGGTAAGTTTTTCTCTCTTACTTCTCTCTTCATTTTAGCTATCTTCCTCTCATCTTCTCTTATTTCTCTCTATACGAAATGTGTTTAGATCGTCGATAGGATCGCGTAGAATCAAGAATATTCGAATTCCGTCAACTTTCATTATTTTCAAGTAAGTTGCTTTTCCCCCTTTTATGCTAATAATGTTCATATTTAACTCCCTTGATACTCTTGTTGATATATGTAACCTCTTTGTTTGATTTGGAGTTGATTGGTATTTGGTTCATCTTTTGTGATTTTGGGCATTTGGAATCACCCCTTGGTTTAGGTTGTTTTAAGGTTGTTTATGGGTCATTTCTAGGTTCCTAAGTGGTTGGGTACCTTGGTATTGTTAGTTGGAAGTATTGGCTTTGAGTCATTTGAGTTTTGGTAAAGAAATGGAAATTTTAGGTTCATTCCCAAATTGAAGAACCAGGTGAAGTTCTGGGTTTTCGTTGAAGACGATAGGAGGCGCGCGCCCTCTTCCCTATGAAGCGCGCGCACCATCCCCCCTTCCAATTCTTGATTTCCTTCTGATACAAGGAGGCGTGCGCCCCCTTTTTGGTTGAAGCGCGCGCACCCTCATCCCTTGAATTCTAGCATTTCCTTCTGATCATATGAAGCGCGCGCCCTCTTCCCTATGAAGCGCGCGCACCCCTCCCTCCCCTGTTCTAAATTGATTTGTTTTCGTGCTATCTTCCGAAAGTCATAACTCTCTCGTCCGAACTCCGATTTAGGCGTGGAAACTATCGTTTTAAATCCCTTTTAGAGTACTACGAGATGAGGTGGTTTATTTGGTGCGGGTTCAGGTTTAGGTTGTGATGAGCCTTTGGTAGGTATTCTATAACAAAACGTTTATGGTCGGTCCGTGGTGTCCTAGAACTCCCTTTTTGTTGGTATAAGACTGGGATGCAATTTTAGCCTAGATTTTGGGTACTACTTTAGTAGACTTAAAAATGATCATTATGGATTACTTTAATGTTTGAATTTGGTTCCTTTGTGAACAATTTAGTTGTGGAATCAATTTGGATTGTTTGGAAATGAGGAACACTTTATTGTGGAAAATGGTTCCTCTGTGAACAAATATGTTATGGGATTTAATTGAGTATTGTTTTGGATTGTTTGAGCACCTTTGATGTGTTGTTTGGATTGGTTTACCTTTGTGGTGACTTATTTGGAATGGTTCCCTATTTGGAATCGTAAGATGTTTGTTCATGCTAATATATTATTACTTAGCATTTATTTGGAAGCCCAGCTGGCATATTTGTTGCATCGGGCGATGGGAAAGATTATAATGGCAAAGCCAAGTCCATTATAATGTTGACCATTGTTTGCCCTTACTATACCCCTTTTCCAGATTGGCCTTGGAAGAGATAAGTTAGCTTCCTTTGTGAATGTATCTAGCTACCGAGCATGACTTTGTGGCATGGCTCTTGTCCTTTGTGACACTCTTATTGTTATTGGTTCTGGTACCGGGTTTCTCTTCAGCTTTTATGCTACTATGAAGATGGTTTGTTTGATTGATGGGTTGATTGGTCGCTTCTGACCGGGGATTTCTCTTCAGATTTCATGCTATTATGAAGACGTTGATCTGGTTGATTATTGAAGCTGCGCAGCGACCTTTATTTGGTTTATCAGATTGGGAAAACCTTGGCTATATCCTTTGTTATGTGTTTATTTCCGCTGCTATCTGTTGACTGTTATTTGTTACATGCTATGTGATATTTATCATTGTTTATTGCTTATTGCATTATAGCATGTCATGTAGTTGCATTAGTAACTTACTGAGATTTTATCTCACCCCGTTTATTTCCATCTTTGTTTTTCCTTAACCCCCCCAGGAGGAAAAGGATTAGGATTCGCGGATCGAGGAGGACGTCGAGAGGATTGAGATTTTGGGGCAGGTTGTTATGGATCGGTTTACATTATTTAAATGTATAACCTTTTGGGGATAGTTTTACCATTATTGACGTCATTAAGAATTGTATATTTTATTCTTTTGGGTATAAGATGTGGAGCTTATGTTAGATGTTCTTTGTTGATTTAAACTTGGATTTGTAAAACCTTGTGTTATCATCTTTTGGTTTAAAATGGAATTTTTAACTTCTATATTTTAGAGTTTTGGTTTTAAGTCGACGTCCAGCTCGCGTATTCTGGACCCGCGGGGTTCGGGGTCGCGACAAACCAAGGGAACCAAAATAGGAGACTTTGTTCCTATTGCCAAAAGGAAGGTCATTCCGAGGACCGGTGTTGGAAGAAATAGGGCAGGTGTACCAATTGTGGTCAAATGGGGCATTTCGCAAAGGATTGTACTAGAGGCAAGGGTCAACCATCCGGGTCAGGAGCTGGTACTACTCAGGGTCAGAAAAGGGATGCTATGGGGAAGGCCAAGGTCCAAAGAAGGGTATTTGCCATTAATCAACAACAAGCTACCGATGATCCATCGTTATTGGAGGTATTGTTTCCATGTTTAATGTGAGCGCACGTGCGTTAGTAGATCCAGGATCATCTCATTCTTACATATCTGTGCAATTTGCTTCTATGCTAAATGCTGCATTTGAGTCTTTACCTTATGTGCTAGAGGTGTCGACCCCTATAGGAGAATGTTTGGTGACCGATAGGGTACTGCGTGCTTGTGATGTGCTTATATGTGGTCATGTCTTGTGTGCGGACTTGGTAGTCCTTCTGATTCAAGATTTTGATGTCATTTTGGGTATGGATTGGTTGAGCAAGTTTCATGCTTCTGTTGACTTTCGTAGAAAGGTCGTTAATTTTTCTATCCCTGATGTGCCTAAATTTGTTTTTGAGGCTATGCCTTTGGGTAGAAATATCCGTATGATTTCTTATGTGAAATCTAGGAGATTATTGCATCGTGGGTGTGAGGGGTACTTGGCTAGTGTGCTTGATACTAGGAAAGAATCCCCTAGTCTGGAGAGTGTTCGGGTAGTTAGAGAATTTCCCGATGTTTTCTCTTCTGAATATGATATGCCTCTCGATCGTGAGATAGAATTTTGTATAGATCTTTTGTCGGGTACAACTATGATTTCGAAGGCACCGTGTAGGTTGGCTCCCGCAGAGTTGAAGGAACTAAAGGTTCAGTTGCAAGAGTTGCTTGATCGAGGGTTTATCCGCCCTAGTGTTTCCCCGTGGGGAGCACCGGTTTTGTTTGTGCTGAAGAAAGATGGTTCTTTGAGATTGTGTATTGATTACCGGAAGTTGAATCAGGTTACAGTGAAGAACAAGTATCCTCTACCTCACATCGATGATTTATTTGATCAGCTCCAAGGCTCAGTTGTTTTTTCTAAACTTGATTTGAGGAGTGGGTACCATCAGTTGAAGATTCGATCGGAGGATATTCCGAAGACTGCCTTTCGCACTCGCTATGGTCATTATGAATTCTTGGTTATGCCGTTTGGGTTGACTAACGCGCCTGCCGTGTTTATGGATTTGATTAACCGGGTTTTCCATCCTTATCTTGATTCATTCGTGGTGGTCTTCATCGACGACATCCTTGTCTACTCTAAATCTCGAGAGTAGCACGAGGAGCACTTGAGGACAGTTTTATCCATTCTTGTGAGGGAGCAATTGTTTGCGAAGTTTAGTAAATGCGAATTTTGGGTCGAGAAGGTTTCATTTCTGGGTCATGTTATTTCTAAAGATGGGATTTCGGTAGATCCTTCAAAGATAGAAGCCATAGTGGATTGGAAGAGGCCCGAGTCAGTGACCGAGATCAGAAGTTTTTTGGGTTTAGCCGGGTATTACAGAAGATTCATAGAAGGGTTTTCGAGGATACTTCGATGACTCAGTTGACCCGGAAGGATGTACCGTTTGTGTGGAGTGAAAAATGTCAAAGTAGCTTTGATGAATTAAAGAAGAGATTAACTACGGCTCCTATTCTTGCGTTACCAATTGGAAATGACGACTTAGTGATTTACAGTGATGCTTCGAAAGAGGGTTTGGGTTGTGTTTTGATGCAGAATGGGAAAGTAATTGCTTATGCTTCGAGGAAGTTGACCCCTAGTGAACAGAATTACCCTACCCATGATATGGAGTTGGCTGCGGTAGTCTTTGCGTTGCATAAGTGGAAGCATTACCTGTATGGAGCGAAGTTTGAGATTTTTACCGATCATAAGAGTTTGAAATACCTCTTCTCTCAAAAGGAATTGAATAACCGTCAGCGTAGGTGGATGGAGCTTTTAAAAGATTATGATTGCACCATTTCGTACCATCCGGGCAAAGCTAATGTTGTAGCTGATGCGATTAGTCGGAAGTCTTATGTGGCATCAATGATGGTTCGTGAATGGAAATTACTAGAGGATGTTCGAGATTGGTGTCCTCATGAATCGAGACGTGGGGCGATTTTTGCGAATATTAGGGTATCTCCGACCCTAATTCAATAAATAAAGGATACTCAGAAGGATGACCCAGAGTTGAAGAAGATTATGGATAATGCTCGGGATAGACAGTATGTGGACTTCCAGCTTGACTCCGAGGAAGTGTTGACTTACCGTAGCAGATTATGTGTGCCGAATATCGGTGGGATTAAACAGCGAGTTCTTGATGAGGGTCACAAATCCCGGTATACCATTCATCCCGGGAGTACGAAGATGTATCAGGATTTAAAACAGCAATTTTGGTGGATTAACATGAAGAGGGAAATTGCAGAATATGTGTCGAAATGTTTGACCTGTCAGCAAATTAAAGCAGATCATCAGAGACCCGCAGGTCTACTTCAGCCTCTTGAGATCCCCGAGTGGAAGTGGGAACACATTACGATGGATTTTGTAACCGTACTACCCAGGACTCGAAGGAGGTTCAATGCAGTTTGGGTGATTGTGGACAGGTTGACTAAATCTTCTCATTTCTTACCCATTGACATTTCCTATTCGATGGAGAAACTTGCGAATTTGTATATTCATGAGATTGTCAGATTGCATGGTGTTCCAGTTAGTATTGTGTCAGACAGAGATCCCAGGTTTACATCCCGGTTTTGGCAAGCTTTACAGAAGGCTTTGGGTACCGATTTGAGGTTTAGCACAGCATTTCATCCTCAGACTGACGGTCAGTCTGAGAGAACCATTCAGATTCTCGAGGATATGTTACGGGCTTGCACAATTGACTTTCCAGATTTGTGGGATACACATCTACAGCTTGCAGAGTTCGCCTACAATAATAGTTATCAGTCGAGTATTCAGATGGCACCGTATGAGGCTTTGTATGGGAGGAAATGCCGGTCACCTATTTGTTGGGACGAGGTTGGAGAAGCAAAACTTTGGGGTGTTGACATGATTCAGGACTCGGTGGAAAAGCTTAAAATTATTCGGGATCGATTGAAGACGGCCCAGAGTCGACAGAAGAGCTATGCCGATCACCGAAGGCGAGATCTTAGTTTTCAGGCCGGTGATTTCGTGTTCTTGAAGGTGTCCCCGAAGGTTGGTATTCGAAGGTTCGGGAAGAAGGGTAAATTGGCTCCGAGGTTTGTTGGACCGTTTGAAATTTTGGGGAAAGTGGGACTTCTAGCATATCGTCTTGCGTTACCATCTCCTTTGGACCGGTTACATAATGTTTTTCACGTTTCTATGCTTCGGAAGTATGTTCATGATCCATCTCACGTGTTACCGAGGGTACCGGAGGATATAGAGCCTGATATGACCTACGAGGAACGACCGGTTCGGATCCTCGATGCCAAAGTCCAAGAGTTGAGGAACAAGAGCATTGCGTTGGTTAGAGTCCTTTGGAAGAATCATAATGTTGAGGAGTCGACTTGGGAGCTTCGAGAGGAGATGGAGCGTAAATATCCGTGGCTTTTTAATTCGGGTAAGTCTCGTTAAAATTCGGGCCGAATTTTCTTTAAGGGGGAGTGAATGTCACGACCCGAAAACCCGTCTCTATTTTCTAATAATAAATATTTAATTATTTACTTATTTCTTATTTAATTGTTTAAATTATTATTTAATTAATAATTTATGTGTGCATTTTATGTGTTATAATAAATTATGCCTAGCATTTTATTTGGGTCATTTGTGCTAGTGTAGAAGTGTTGAGCCTTAATTGTTAGTGGGGAATTTATTTGTAAAGGGTAGTAGTAAGGGAGGGGTCTAAGTGTAAGTTTTTGGAAAAATACTCATCATCTCCCTACTCCCTCTCTTTCTCCCTCACGTCCATCCCTTATTCCCAGCAACTTTCTCTCTCTCTCTTTGGCTATTTGGGTAAGTTTTTCTCTCTTCCTTCTCTCTACATTTCCAGCCTCTTCCTCTCATCTTTTCTTATTTCTCATTTCATGAAATGTGTTTTGATCGTCGATAGGATCGCGTAGAGCTAAAAATATTTGAAATCCGTCACCTTTGAGAAATCCGGGTAAGTTTACTTTCCCCCATTTTCATGCTAGAAATGTTCATCAATGGTTGTATGATGTTATTGTTGTTGTTTATTGCAATCTTGGATGAGTTTTGAGTTATTTCAATTTGTTGATAATTTTGTGAGAATTTGATGTTGGGTTAGAAATCTTGGTTTGGGTAGTGTAAATGTTGCTAGATGAGTCTCTTTTCCACTTATAAGTGACCTTGGTTCGTTGGTATGCTTATTAGAAGTTAGGTTTGAGTAGTATTAGAAATGGTGAAGATTTGGGGTTGGAAAAAAAGGGTAGAAACCCAGATTTTTGGCCGGAATTCGCCCCTCCGGGCAAGGGGGCGCGCGCACCCTCTCGGGGGAGGCGTGCGCACCCTTATTCCCTTCTTGAACAAAACCTTCTGTTTCCTGGAGGCGCACGCACCTTGTTCTAGGGGGCGTGCGTTCCCTCAATGGCTTTAAAGTTCAAATCCTTCTGCTCCTTGGAGGCGCGCGCACCCTCCCATAGGAGGCGCACGCACCCTCCCCTCCTCCAATCTTGATTTTACTTCTGATCATAGGAGGCGCGCGCACCCTCCCATAGGAGGCGCGCGCACCCTCTCCCCTGTTGTGAAATTTATTTCCCCTTTTTGTCCAATCTTTCGAAGGCCATATCTTGTTCATCCGGACTCCGTTTTAGGTTTATAAGTTATCGTTTTAAAGCTATCCTTGAGCTCTTCGGGATGAGTGAGTAGTTTTGGGTTGTGTTCTTGTGTTAACTGGATCCTTGTGATTGAATGCGATATGGGAATTGTGTTATCATGGTTGAGTTTATTGGAACACTTTACTTGTGTGTTGTTGGTTCATTTCATCTTCTTGGTGATCACTTGGTATGGTTCCCTACTTTGGAATCATTAGTTGTTTACCGTGCTAGTATTTTATTACTTAGCCTTTACTTGAAAGTCCAGCTGGTATTTGTGTGTGTTTCGGGCGATGCGAAACATTATGGTGGCACAAGCCAAGTCCATTATGATGTTGACCATTGTTTTGCCCAATTATTACCCTCCTCCAGATTGGCCTTGGATGTGAGATGAGCTAGCTCCTTTGTGAGCATTCTAGCTGTTTGGTTTGGGATATGACTTTGTGTCATATTCCCTTGCTATTATTGGTTATTGGTTCCGGTACCGGGGGTTTTCTCTTCAAGCTTTCATGCTACTATGAAGATGTTGATTGATGATTATTGAAGCTGCGCAGCAACCTTTATTTGGTTCTTTCAATTGGAAAAACCTTGGCTAATATCCTTTGTTAATTGTTTATTTCCACTGCTATCTGTTAAATGATAATTGCTACGTGCTAAGTGATATTTATTATTGTTTATTTCTTATTGCATCATAGCATGTCATGTAGTTGCATTAGTAACTTATTGAAATTTATCTCACCCCTTTTTCTTTTGTCTTTGTTTTTCCTTAACCCCCCCAGGTGGAAAGGATTAGACTCGCTGATCACGAGACAGGACGTCGAGTGTGGATATAGCTTTTGGGGAAGGTTGTTATTCGGTTTGCATTATTTAAATGTATAACTTTGGGATAGTGTCACCAAACAATGACGTCGTTAAGAATTGTACATGTTATATTTTGGGGTATAAGCTTGTGGAGCTTATGTTAGTGGTACTTTGTTATTATTAAACTTGGATTTACAAAACTTTGTGTTATCATCTTTTGGTATAAAGGGAAAAATTTTATCTTCATTATTTTAGAGTTTATTGTTTAAGTCGACGTCCAGCTCGCGTACTCCGGGCCCGCGGGGTCGGGGTCGCGACATTTACACTGTGAACCTCTCCAAATCCTTGTGTCTCTGTTGCTTTCCTTATCTTTGCCGGTTGGAATTCTATCACCGGCAGATTGCATATGCTTATACTGATTCATTGTAATTTCCATTGACCAATCTCTTGAAACTGCATTGAACTTTTAGAAACAACTTTGTGTTTAAACTAAGCTCTGAAAATCTTTTATACACTGATTTTGTGTGAGTTAAAACTAAGTCATATTTTACCCGCTGCGCTTACTGATAATAGTTTGCAAACTGATAAGTGACTTTGCATTTAAAAGTGTTTCTTTGTAAAAGTTTAAAAAGGCTATTCACCCCCCCCCTCTAGCCTATTTTCTTACCAATTGGGCCTAACAATTGGTATCAGAGCTTGGAATTTTGAAAGAAATTTCCAAGCTTTGCAGCTTGTATTGCCGATACCATGGCAGGAAAAATCATGCAGTCATTTAACATCACTACCATACCGTTGTTGAATGTCAACGAGTTTGGTGTCTGGAAATCTCGTATGATAAAGTATATGAACTCAATCGATGATCGGTTGATGAAGGTCATAGAAGGTGGTCCATTCATTCCTTTAAAAGTCTCAACCACCTATAGACCTATTCCCTCCACTCCGCTGACACAACATGCTGATCGTGACACTGAACAAGAAACCCATGTTCAGATTGAAGAAACCTTGGTCGAGAAACCAAGAGAGGAATGGACTGAGGACGACAAAATTTCAGCTGCCCTAGATGGAAAAGCATGCCACATTATTTCTTGTGGTTTGGACGACAAGCAATATAAACTCATTGACTTGTGCTCCACGGCTCAAGAATGCTGGAACAAGCTCCTTGCATACTTTGAAGGTGATGAGCAGGTAAAGGACAACAAACTCTACGATTGTATTGCTGAGTTTGAATCCTTCAAGAAACAAGATGGTGAATCACTAAGGAGTGCCTACGACAGATTCTGCGAGGTAAGTAATTTATGTGCTTCATTAGGAAAGGTTTATACTATGAAAGACCTGAATATTCGTTTTCTAAGTTCTTTGGGAAATGAGTATCATACCAAGGTCACCGCTGTTAGAGAAGTGAGAGACTTGAACAAGACTTCTATTTAGAATCTTGTATCTAGTCTATTTCTGTATGAGAGAGAACTGCAAAAACTTAACGTTCTCGATAAAAATTTCAAAAACTTGTCTCTATCAGCTCAGTCACAGATATCCTTCCCTTCAAACAAATTCCCTCCTATAGATCTCCATCCTATACCCTGCAGCTCCAAAACCCCTGAAACTACCTCAGAACAGCCTATGGAAGAAGATGAATTTGCCGCCTTCGCTAGGAACTACAAAAGGTTTAAGGACTTCAAAAGGATGCAGAAAGGAAGCTACCAGCAACCAAAATCATTCACACCAGCTTTTCAAAAGCCAGCAAGTTACAACAAACCATCAACAAGTGCTACCGACGGAAAGAACAACAAAGGTGATCTTGTTTGCTTCAACTGTAGAAAACCTGGTCACTTTGCTTCTAAATGTCCTCAACCAAAATATGAGTATGTGAGGAAGTCATTCAACAAGAGACATCCCAAGTCTCGAAGCTTTGTTACTGATGAAAGCACAGAAAAGGCCTTGCCGGTTTGGTGTGAAACTGACTCAGATGAAGATGCCGATGAAGATGAAGATGCCGATGTAAGCTTTGTCGCCCTAGACATGGAAGATGCCGATACATCCACATTACCGACTCCAGTCTACCGAGATCCATCTCCTCCAAGGTCTCCAGTCAGAGAAGAAGCTACTGGAAGACCTCAACCACACTTCAAAGAGATTAGTGTCAAAGCAGAGAACCCAAATGGATACAGAGTTCACCAAGTGGGAACCTCTCTCTATGGTCAGTGTAACTCTATTCAATTTACTACCATCAAACCTAAACCCTTACCAATGACCAGAAAATTCTCATTCACCGAGCATCCTAGCATTGCCAAAAGCTTATCTAAACCCATCTCTTCTCTACCTGACTTCTCTCCCAAACCTATTCACTCTGCCACCAAAATTTTAGCTGATCCCTTTCCTAAAATATCCAAAGCTGAAATGGTAGAGACAATGGATGAACTTTTTATTGATCATGAGAAGCTGAGTAGCGTTCATAAAGTGATGTCTGCTGACTTCAATAGAATTTCTGCAGAAAATGACTTGCTTGTGTCTGAACTTAATGTTCTCAAAGGACATGAGCTTGAGTCTGTTCTTCTAAAGAAAGAAAACCTGGATCTCAAAATCCAAGTAGCAGTATTGATAGCTCAGATCGAAGATCTTGTGAAAAGAAACAATCATCTCTCAAGGATTGTTGATTCTTACACAAAATCTAGAGCTGCTGTTGAAACAATCCTACAGACCCAAATGTCATATAAGGACCAATCTGGGTTAGGATTTGATTCCAGTAGCAGTAGCTCTACTGAAACTTGTGTGACCGAGAAAAAGGATGAGAAAGTTGAATGTAGTCCTGTTAACTCAGTGCATAAGGATGCTAAGCCAATATACAGTGATGTGGCAATGAAGTATCCTAAGAACCAGAACAAAAGGAATGATAAGCACAAACAAAGATATGTTAAGGTTGCCGATACTGAGTCTGCCGATAACGGTATTCTTGGTGAATACACCAGCAGAGCTAGTTCTGCCGGTCTAACCACATCTGCTGCCGATGGACAAGTACCTAAAAAGGTAATTGCCAAAGGTAAACAGAATGGAAAGAATGGCAACACTAGCACCTTTAAACCTACTAAGTTTGTGTCTGCTCAATTCCCTAGTTCTGCCGATGCACTGACTAAACAGAATGACGTTCTACCGACTCCACAGCCTATCAGCAAGTGAGATGTTCTAATTGTTCTGATTATGGTCACAAGGCTCATGAATGCCTCTTGAAGCACCTATCTGGACCCACTGAGGTTACATCCTCTAGTGGTGGCCAGATGTGGTTGCCAAAGAGGAACTAACCCTCGGACCCAAGAATAAGGGGGACCATAAGCATACCGTTTTATTTCAGGAATGCTTCATGGCCTCAACTGGTGCAAGGAAGGATTTGTGGATTCTAGATAGTGGCTGTTCAAGACACATGACAGGATTTGCAGATCTACTTGCCGATATCTCAGAAACATCAGGTCCCCCAGTGGTTTTCGGTGATAATGCCAATGGAAAAATCATCGGTATAGGTACCATCAAGAGAGGTGCAGTTACTGTACAGAAGGTCTCTCTTGTGGATGGTCTGAAACACAACGTTCTATCTATATCACAATTCTGTGATAAAGGAATGCAATGTGTATTTACTACTTCCAGTTGCTATGTGAAAGACATTGCTTCAAATGAAACTCTTCTCACTGCCAAAAGAAAAGGTAACATTTATATAGTAGACTTAAGTGCTATTACTGGTGTTGCTAATGTTTGTTTTGTAGCTAAGAACATCAGTGAGAACTCATGGCTATGGCACAAGAGACTCAGTCACTTGAACTTCAAATATCTATCAAAGCTTTCCGGTTCAAATCTGGTTACCGGTCTGCCTTAAGTGTCTGCTGATCAAGCAAAGAAATCCAAGGCCTGCCAGCTTGGAAAACAACATAAATCATCCTTCCGAAGCAAGCCCTGCATGTCAACATCTAAGTGCCTCTAAATGCTACATATGGATCTATTTGGCCCCACAACTACAGCAAGTATTGGGGGAAGTAGATATACCTTGGTTGTAGTAGATGATTTCTCTAGATATACTTGGGTGGAAACCTTCAGTCACAAAGATGACACATATGCCGTTGCTACCAAGTTTTTCAGACTACTACAGACCCAGAAGGAGAGCGATATCATCAGTATGAGATCAGACAACGGCACTGAATTCAAGAACAATGGTATTGCTCAGTACTGTGATGATCATGGCATAGACCACAACTTCTCAGCTGCCAGTACACCACAACAAAATGGTGTCGTTGAGAGAAAGAACAGAACTCTCATTGAAGCTGGTAAGACCATGATTGCTGAAGCCAGGCTGCCGAAATATTTTTGGGCTGAAGCCATCAATACCGCCTGCTTCACTCAGAACAGATCTCTTATCAAAAATTCCATAACAAGACTCCTTATGAACTCTGGAGAGGCAGAACTCCCAACATTGGATTCTTCAAAATATTCGGCTGCAAATGTTACGTGCTTTACAACGGTAAAGAGCACAGAGGTAAATTTGATGAGAAAGCTGATAAAGGAATCTTTGTTGGATACGCTAAACACAGTAAGGCCTTTCGAGTTTTTAATAAGAAACTTTTGAAAATTGTTGAATCTGTTCATGTAACCTTTGATGAATTTGATTTGTTAGAGTCTGACAAGGCTCCAAATAGTACTAATGCTTCTATTGCTCATGAGACAGGTGAATCCAGTAATTCTAACCCTGCAGGTCAAGTACCAGCTGCTAATCCAGTCATTTCAGTAGAAGAACCAGCAGATACTCATTACTTCCCATCATCGGCAGAACATGATCTTACCGATAACTTTCATAATCCATTTGCCGATGCAAATTCTGCTGATCATCCTGAAGACAGATCTAGCCCTCAACCAATTTCTGTTATAAGGCCCTTCCCAACAAGCTCTCAATCTAATCCACCTCACACCCAGAACTCTAATTCTCCTTCTCCATCTGCTGATCTTGATCCTCCTCTAGAATCACTCCAACAAGATACAGTCAGACAAGATGTGCCGAGAGAAGTTAGACCTGTTCGTGATCATCCATTAGAAAATGTGATTGGTGATGTCTTTGGACCAAGATTGACAATAAACCTTAGTAGAGCATTCGCCGAGAGTCTCTTCTCATCTGCTATGGTTTCCAATATAGAACCAAAGAAGACTGAAGAAGCTCTTGCTGATCCTGGCTGGGTGGAAGCTATGCAGGAGGAGCTAAATCAGTTTGAAAGATGCAATGTGTGGGAACTAGTGCCAAGACCATCATCTCAACAAGTGATCGGTACAAAATGGGTCTACAGGAATAAATTGGATGAAGCTGGGAATATCATTAGAAACAAAGCAAGGTTAGTTGCTAAAGGCTACCGACAAGAAGAAGGAATTGACTACGATGAGACATTCGCTCCGGTTGCAAGATTGGAAGCTATAAGACTTTTCTTAGCCTATGCTGCCTTCAAAGAATTCAAGTTATATCAAATGGACGTGAAAAGTGCCTTCCTAAATGGAGAACTCCAAGAACTTGTGTATGTTGAACAACCACCTGGTTTCGAGGACTCCAAGAAACCTAATCAAGTCTACCGATTGTAGAAAGCTCTCTACGGCCTAAAGGAAGCTCCAAGGGCATGGTGTGAAACCCTTTCTAAGTTCTTACTTAGTGATGGCTTAGGTTTCACTCGAGATAAAATCGATACTACTTTATTTGCCAAGCACAAGGGTCATTCATTGTTTGTTCAAATATATGTCGATGATATTATTTTTGGTTCTACTAATGAATCACTTTGCAAGAGATTTGAGAAGCTAATGCAGAGCAAGTTCGAGATGAGCATGATGGGTGAACCAACATATTTCCTTGGACTTCAAGTCAAGCAATCCAATGAGGGAATATTCACCAGTCAAGCCAAGTACGCTAAAGAATTAATCAATAAATTTGGCTTTGACAATGCTCACTCTCAAAGCACACCTATGGGCACTAACATTCACTTAGATAAGGATGAGTGGTAAGAAAGTAGATATGACACTCTACCGAGGTATGATCGGCTCACTCCTCTATCTTACTGCCAGTAGACCAGATATTATGTTTACTGTTTGTGTTTTTGCCAGGTTTCAAGCTGACCCTAGGGAATCCCATCTGCAAGCTGTTAAACGTATCATTAAATATCTATGTTGCACTGCTAACCTTGGATTATGGTATGCTAGAGATTCATCTTTTAATCTCATAGGTTAATTCAGATGCAGACTTTGCAGCTTGCAGTGTGACCAGAAAAAGTACTAGTGGAACTTGCCAATTTCTTGGTGATAGATTGGTGTCTTGGTCCTGTAAGAAGCAAGCATCAATTTCCACTTCTACTACTGAAGCTGAGTACATAGCTGCCGGCAGTTGCTGTTCACAGATCCTTTGGATGAAGCAGAAGCTTATTGACTATGAAGTTCCATCTCAAGTTTGTCCCATCTATTGTGACAACCAATCTGCTATCTCAGTTTCAAACAACCCGGTCATGCATTCCAAAACCAAGCACATAGACATCAAGTATCATTTTCTGAAGGAACATGTTGAAAAGGGAAATGTGGTGCTGCTCAAAGTTCATACCGACTACCAAAGAGCAGACATACTGACAAAACCCTTAGATCAGAAAAGATTTGAATTCCTCAGAGGTGAACTAGGTATGATTGATTATTATGGTTAAAATTATGCTGACTTTGCTACTTGTGTTAGTCTGCCGATAAAATCAGCAGATCAAAAATTATCTTGCCGACAAACATCATGCCGGTAAATATCTTGCTGATCAACAACTTGCCGAATCATGTCTTGCCGATTTGTCAAAATTCAAAATTCAAAATTCATCGGTAGATCTCAATTCAAACGGATAAGGATTTTCTGACACATGACGTAAGCTTAGTCAAATCAAAGGTACAATCGGTCAAACCTCCTCTCTGACACGTGTGTGCTCCGCCTTACCCAAATCGTGTCAAAGATTTATCCCAACTCTTTGTGATAAATCAGAAAGGTAACCTTAACTTTATTGTTGCCGTTTCTACCCTTTCTCTCTCCTAAGTTTAACCGTCTAAATTAAACCGTCCAGTTCGTGCATTTAATACATTGTGTGCGCACATTCTCCGAGGTATTCGCTACAGTTAAACTCATCATTATTTCTCTTTCTCCCATGCAAACCCTTTCTATTCCCTCTCTCTCTTCCATAACATATATAAGCTATACTTAAAATCCTTCTGATATTTTCGCTCTTCACTCTCTCTTGATATCTCTACTGCCTGTGTTGTTCATCTTCTATCATTCTCTCTTACGTACTTCAACCAGTGTTAACACTATTTTCTGGTAACTACTTGATGATTTCACACTTGCATTTCAATCTATTTTGAACTAATTTGTTCTAATTTGTGAGATCTTTTGAGTGATTTTGCAAAAAATGTCTAGCAACGAAAAGGATATCTATGGAGGCTATGTTGACTCCACCTTCTTCGACGACACTCTTGACGGTGATTTCTTGAAGAATCTTCTGATTGGCTCTCTTCTAGACTCCTTCATCTCTCCAACGGGTATTGAGTATATATTTTTGGGTCAAGTTCAAGAGTTCTTCTCAAATGCCTCCGTCATCACTGATCGCAATGACTCCTCTGTATTCGTCTCCATCGCCTCAACCGTCGCCGGCGTGCCTATCTCCGTTACTCCCTCTTCTATTCATGAAGTATTCCCTCTGCTTGGGAATGAGGGTGCTGACTCCATTACTGATGAACAGACTTTGGACAAGGCATGGACCCTTATGAGGGGAACCGGTCCCAGACTCAGTGGAGATAACCATCTCAAAGCTCACTACAGAAGAAGATTCTTTGCCCTTGCAGAGATTGTGGATAGATGTTTGGTATGCAGATCTGGCTCTCACGGCCATGTTACTGATGTCCAGTTTGAAGCAATGGCAGCCATCGTGTTGCAAGAAGAGTTCAACTAGTGTGCCTACCTGTTTAGGGTCATTGCCATTGCTGCCGTTAAGTATAAGGAGGATAGAAAGAAGAACAAAGCTCACCTCGATAAAGGATGCCACTACATGCTGATTAGTACCATATTGAGGCGCAACTCAGCAATTGTTAGGGCTTCACCGGCACCCCCTAGTCTTGACTTTGATAAGCTCAAATCCTTTAAGCTTACCGATTGGAATAGGATTTCCAAGAAGGCTCCTACCAGCACAATTGTTGTTCCTGCTGCTGGTACCCCTAAAAAGAAGAAGGCAAAGAAAGTTGTCAAGGTTGCTGATGTAGCCCCTGCTGACGTTTCTACTCCTGCTCCAGTTGCCGACAGGATTCTTGCCGATTCTACTCCAGCAGCTCCAAAGAAGAGAAGGCTAGTCAAAGCTGCCGACAAAGCTCAAGTCAAGAAGTCAAAGGTTGTATCTACTGATGATCTTCCTGCTGCTCCAAAGCCAAAGCCTTCAGTTGCTCAAGTTCCTTCCTCTCAAATTCCTTCTACTGATCCAAGAGCTAAGCAGATCAGGTTTGCACCATCTCTCCTTGCCGGTGCAACACTTACTGCTCCCCCTGTGGTTATCAAGTCTGAAACCGATGCTGCCGATAAAATGGCTGAGAGAAGAAGACTAATTGGATCTGACTTAAGGGTAAGAGTCCCTTTTCAAAAGGGAATTCTAGATCTTCCATACTTGCCTGAGCTCCATGCTGCTGCTGATGTAGCCTCTGGACCCTCCGTCAGAAAATGCAAGCCTATCAAAAACCCAACATTTCACATATTTTTCCGAAACCATTGGTCATTCACCAATAAGGTCTTATCAAAGAATTGGGTGTTCCCCATCGATCATCTCCATCCTTTTGTTCGCCGGTTGCTCCAATTTCATGAGGAAAGGAAAGAGACAGTTCCCCCTGGCAATCGTGCTGATTATATTGATTTAACAAGTCTGAACAGGGTCACAGATATGTTTAAAGAGAAGTTTGTGCCTGTTCAGAAATTTCAAAGGTTGTCTGAAAGTGAGTTGAGATTGAATTTTTGAAGATATTTTGATTTGCTTCCCCTTCATTGGAATCAAGTCTATCTATTTCAAGATAGGATCAGACAGGATCTGATGGTGCAAGACGTATGGGTTGCCTATGCCTCAGTCTTCAACCAGCTGATGAACTTTGATGAACAAGATCCTTATCAGTTGGGAAGACCAGAAGATGAGGATGATTTGCTGAACTTCAACGATAATGAAGGGCTGGAGAAGAGTGCTCAAGCTACTCAATTTGTGAAGAATGTGCAGAGGATCACTCTGAATCTGCTGAACGATTCAGAGGCCTTCATCAAGGCTAGAGCTGCTTCTACACCAGCATCTACCTCTATTCCCGAACAAGTTCCTTCACCAGCAATCTCACCCATTCCAACTCCAGTCAGTTCTGTTGATACTGCTGATTTTGTTTGCTCTCACAAAGCTACTGGTGAAACAATCACTTCTTCTGATTCTATCGGTGAGTATGATAAGATGCCGATAAGCATTGTCTTCAAAAAGACCTCTACTGATCAAGCTCATGCAGTTGCTGCTCCCACTTCTATATCTTCTGCTGAAGCATTTGCTGACTCAGTTTTAGCCAGTGATGGCTCTGAGCGTGGCTCTGCTGATAAGTCTGTTGAACAGACTGTTGAGAAAACTTCAGACACTCAACCTGCTGATAAGACCAGCACTGCTGATGCATCCTTGGTTAATCAAGTTGAGGAAACTATGGACACTCAACCTCTAATTGTTAAAGAAGACGACCAACTTGCATCAATTGAGGCAACTATAGAAACTCAATCTGCTGATGAAGTTGGTGGCCTGCTGATATCAGGAGGAGTTTGTGCTGATGAAGAGGTCATTGCTGATGTGTATGCTGATGAGCCAACTACCGACACTCATCTATCTGAGACAACTGCCGACACTCAGATTATTAAGGTCCCTATCTCTTCTTATACTGATGTGATTTTGGTAGCTCCTACTGGTGTTAGAGAGATTGTTGAGTTGGGAGGAGGTGCTGATACAAAGATTGTAAATCAAGATCATAATGCTGACTTTGATGCTCTGATTGCTGCTGATTTACAATTTGAGGAATTTCAGGATTCTTTATTTGCTCCTATTTCCTTCCCTTTGCTTCCTGCTCCCGAGGCCTTCATTGCTCCAGTTGTTGCTGATGAAGCACAACCTGTTCCTGTTGCTGCAGCTGCCGGTGGGAATGACAGCTCCGATGAAATAGATCCTGATGATTATATAGAGCTGCCGTCAAATTTTCTCCGATCAATTCCTAATCCTTTTGGCCCCAATCACTCATTTCTTCTAGGCTCGACTAGTGAACAGATCACTTTCTTGCCCTGGATTAAACCTGAATTCAAAAGAAGGAAAGGGAAAGCTCCCAGGGTCTCCAAGCTCAAGGTGAAAGGACCACCAGCATTTGAACCTCTCCATTGCTTGCCAGGAAAGCTCAAAATTGGAGGCAAAATTCATCTACCTGGTCTATCACCCAAGGATGTCAGCATCGCCACGAATGGACTGATGATGAGATGCATGATGATAAATGATGAACTCCATGACATTCTTGAATACCGAGCCACTAATTCTCGAGGTCTTTTGTACTTGGTAAAATCTGCTGCTCTTGCATTAACTCTGCCGATGTTCCATCCAAGACAGCGTGCCGATCATATGGTCTATACCTCAAGGCTGATGAATGCCGGGTTAATGACCATGATTCTTGAAGGTCGTGCTTATTTGAATTTTATCCTGGCTATCTTTCTTTCTCTGGAGGACAATGGTGTGTTCCATTCGCCGGTTGAACGTGCCGTTATTATTCATCCTTCATTTCCTTTACCGATCGTCCGTGCCGATGTAACTTCTGCTGATCTTGTTGCCTCCACATCTGTTCCTGCTGTGTTCTTTCTTGCCGACAGATATGCTGCTGATGCTTCTTTTCTTCAACAAGTTTTGCCTCTGCCAGCTGCTCCCTCTCCTGTGCCAGTTTCTCCATTACTGATTGTTCTATCTTCTGATGATGAGTTGACTGTGCCTGCTCCTGAAGGTCTCGTAGAAGATGCTGATATTATCAATGATGACTTCATTCCTTCCTTCCTGATGCATTCTTCTCTTGGACTGTCAAAACCCATGGTACTGAATAGTATGTATGAATACTTCAGTTACCTTGAAGGGGATACTGAAAATATGCAAGTGCCTGTTACTCGCGCCGATCTGGGCGATACTGGCCTCTTCCTCCGTGACAAGTTGAACCGTATTCATGAGGATCTTTCTAACAAAATCCTTAAGTCCAATCAGGAGGAGGAATGCAAGAGAATCCAAGACTTGAAAGATCTGCTGGAGGACAGAGAATCTAGGCTGATTACCCTTTCAGAGAGTTTGGGGAGTATGCATTCTATTCAAAAGCAACTAGTTGATGAGCAAAGGTTGCAGATCAGAGACCTAGAAAGGGCTGAAAAAGATTTATCTGCTGCCAAGTCTGCTCTTGCTGATGCTCAAATAAAGATAGCTGCTCTGGAAGCCAACAATGCTATGCTGACTGAAAGACTGGAGAGCACTCAAAGAAGGAAAAAGAGAGAAGCTGAAAAGAAAGAGAAGAGAGCAAAGAAGAAAGCCAAGCTTACCGACTCTACATCAAAGGCCATTGACCAGCAAGAGGACCCTCCTGTTTCCTAGTCAATATAGCCAATGATATAGATATCCAGAAGACCTTCAACGATTTATCCAAGACTTCTTTGCTAACCATTACTGTCTTGTGTGCTTATTGTTATATGTTATATTCTCTTATAATATCTGCTGCTATTCATGCTAACTCTGTTTTGCAGATTATTATTCTCCCTGCTGATCATAGCAACCAGCAACTTATTTTTTCTTTTCTTTTACTTTTTAACTTTTTATCATGTTGTATTTTTATGTTTTTAAGACATCTAGTGTGTGACTTGGCTTAGGGAATGATAATAAATAGACATTACTTATACATTCTTTTACTAAGCTAAGATAGATGTTCTTGGATAGGGTGATTGGACTTAAGCAATTAAGAGGAGATTGTTGTTCATATATATGTTTAGGACATAGAATTGCTTAATCCCAATCGTAGTTACCACTTAGGATCCCCCAATTTTATTAGAACCTTTGTAAGGTACTCTTAGGATTCTTGGTGACCAGCAGGTGTATTCCAACTCTTCAAACAAGGCAAACCAGCAAGAGGAAGCAAATCAGCAGACCAGTAAACTAGTTGCCGATCAACTTGCTAAACAAGTTGCCGATCAACTCCATTCTCAACTTGCCGATAAAGAAAGACAGTCTGTACTGTCAGTCAGGTTACATCGTTTCTTCTTAAAGTCAACCTTGCTGATTGTCCCTGTCCTTTCTTACTGTTTTATCTAAAAGTAGTTTACCTGCTCTGTAATGATTGCTGCGCCGTCTGACACATAGCTACTTTTAGCTATACTCTGTCTCTACTTGCTTTTTGCAGGTAACCAGTTGAGACAAAAGGGTCTTTAGCCATCAGACTTTTGCGAGCATGCGTGTACCACATATCTTCGTCATTAATGTTAAAGATACCGCATTTAACACTCCTCAACTACCCAGCTGGATATTCAAAATTGCAAGCCTTCTTCTACAAGACTCAAGACATTTACTCCTCTTATAAATAGTGGACTTGGAGCATTAAAGAAGGTTGGTGAAAATAGAGCATTGAAGAGAGTTGAATGTTTTTTAGTATTCATTAAAGACTCAAACATTCTGTGTCCAGATAATCATTAGATCATTTAATAGGACATACACTTGTGCACCAACTCAAACAACATTGTTAGTATTCCCGAACTAGATCATATAAGGAATACGTTGTTTAAGTTACTCACACACCCACCTGAGTGAGATAAGTTCTCTTGAACTTGCCGCTCAAATACACTTGGTCAGAATTGTCTTACGATCCATTAGAAATTTCTAGAACTTAGTCTTCGTATACCGGCAAAGCGGAGCTTGTAATAGACTAGAGATATCTAATAGTAATCTTAACCCAAATCCAAGTTCTGACCAAACTTGGTAGAGGACGTAGCAGTATTTACAGTGTGAACCTCTCCAAATCCTTGTGTCTCTGTTGCTTTCCTTATCTTTGCCGGTTGGAATTCTATCACCGGCAGATTGCATATGCTTATACTGATTCATTGTAATTTCCATTGACCAATCTCTTAAAACTGCATTGAACTTTTAGAAACAACTTTGTGTTTAAACTAAGCTCTGAAAATCTTTTATACACTGATTTTGTGTGAGTTAAAACTAAGTCATATTTTACCCGCTGCGCTTACTGATAAAAGTTTGCAAACTGATAAGTGACTTTGCATTTAAAAGTGTTTCTTTGTAAAAGTTTAAAAAGGCTATTCACCCCCCCCTCTAGCCTATTTTCTTACCAATTGGGCCTAACATCGGGCTCTATATCCTCCGGTACCCTCGGTAACACGTGAGATGGATCATGAACATACTTCCGAAGCATAGAAACGTGAAAAACATTATGTAACCGGTCCAAAGAAGATGGTAACGCCAGACGGTATGCTAGAAGTCCCACTTTTCCCAAAATCTCAAACGGTCCAACAAACCTCGGAGACAATTTACCTTTCTTCCTGAATCTTCGGATGCCCACTTTCGGAGATACCTTTAAGAACACGAAGTCTCCGGTCTGAAAACTAAGATCTCGCCTTCGATGATCGGCATAGCTCTTCTGTCGACTCTGGGCTTGCTTCAATCGGTCCCGAATAATTTTAACCTTTTCCACCGAGTCCTGAACCATGTCAAAACCCAAAAGTTTTGCTTCCCCAACCTCGTCCCAACAAATAGGTGACCGACATTTCCTTCCATACAAAGCCTCATACGGTGCCATCTGAATACTCGACTGATAACTATTATTGTAGGCAAACTCTGCAAGCGGTAGATGGGTATCCCACGAATCTGGAAAGTCAACTGTGCAAGCCCGTAACATATCCTTGAGAATCTGAATGGTTCTCTCGGACTGACCGTCAGTCTGAGGATGAAATGCTGTGTTAAACCTCAATTCGGTACCCAAAGCCTTCTGTAACGCTTGCCAAAATCGGGATGTAAACCTGGGATCTCTGTCTGACACAAGACTAACTGGAACACCATGCAATCTGACAATCTCATGAATATACAAATTCGCAAGTTTCTCCATCGAATAGGAAATGTCAATGGGTAAGAAATGAGAAGATTTAGTCAACCTGTCCACAATCACCCAAACTGCATTGAACTTCCTTCGAGTCCTGGGTAGTCCGGTTACAAAGTCCATCGTAATGTGTTCCCACTTCCACTCGGGTATCTCAAGAGGCTGAAGTAGACCTGCGGGCCTCTTATGATCTGCTTTAACTTGTTGACAGGTCAAACACTTCGATACATAATCTGCAATTTCCCTCTTCATGTTAATCCACCAAAATTGTTGTTTTAAATCCTGATACATCTTCGTACTCCCAGGATGAATGGCATACCGGGATTTGTGACCCTCATCAAGAACTCGCTGTTTAATCCCACCGATATCCGGCACACACAATCTTCTACGGTAAGTCAACACTCCCTCGGAGTCAAGCTGGAAGTCCACATATTGTCTATCCCGAGCATTATCCATGATCTTCTTCAACTCTGGGTCATCCTTCTGAGTATCCTTTATTTGTTGAATTAGGGTCGGAGTTACCCTAATATTCGCAAAAATCGCCCCACGTCATGATTCGCGAGGACACCAATCTCGAACATCCTCTAGAAATTTCCATTCACGAATCATCATTGATGCCACATAAGACTTTCGACTGATGGCATCAGCTACTACATTTGCCTTGCCCGGATGGTACGAAATGGTGCAATCATAATCCTTTAAAAGCTCCATCCACCTACGCTGACGGTTATTCAATTCCTTTTGAGAGAAGAGGTATTTCAAATTCTTGTGATCGGTAAAAATCTCAAACTTCGCCCCATATAGGTAATGCTTACACTTATGCAATGCAAAGACTATCGCAGCCAACTCCATATCATGAGTAGGGTAATTCTGTTCACTAGGGGTCAACTTCCTCGAAGCATAAGCAATTACTTTCCCATTCTGCATCAAAACACAACCTAAACCCTCTTTCGAAGCATCACTGTAAATTACTAAATCGTCATTTCCATTTGGTAACGCAAGAATAGGAGCCGTAGTTAATCTCTTCTTTAATTCATCAAAGCTACTTTGACATTTTTCACTCCACACAAACGGTACATCTTTCCGGGTCAACTGAGTCATCGGAGTAGCAATCCTCGAAAACCCTTCTATAAATCTTCTGTAAAACCCGGCTAAACCCAGAAAGCTACGAATCTCTGTACTGACTCGGGTCTCTTCCAATCCACTATGGCTTCTATCTTTGAAGGATCCACAGAAATCCCATCTTTAGAAATAACATGACCCAGAAATGAAACCTTCTCGAGCCAAAATTCGCATTTACTAAACTTCGTAAACAACTGCTCTCTCGCAAGAGTGGATAAAACTGTTGTTCGTGCTCCTCTCGAGATTTAGAGTAAACAAGAATGTCGTCGATGAGGACCACCACAAATGAGTCAAGATAAGGATGGAAAACCCGGTTCATCAAATCCATAAACACGGCAGGCGCGTTAGTCAACCCAAACGGCATAACCAAGAATTCATAATGACCATACCGAGTGCGAAAGGCAGTCTTCGGAATATCCTCGGATCGAATCTTCAACTGATGGTACCCACTCCTCAAATCAAGTTTAGAAAACACCACGGACCCTTGAAGTTGATCAAATAAATCATCAATGTGAGGTAGAGGATACTTGTTCTTCACTGTAACCTGATTCAACTTCCGGTAATCAATACACAATCTCAAAGAACCGTCTTTCTTTCGCACAAACAAAACTGGTGCTCCCCACGGGGAAACACTAGGGCGGATAAACCCTCGATCAAGCAACTCTTGCAACTGAACCTTTAGTTCCTTCAACTCTGCGGGAGCCAACCTATACGGTGCCTTTGAAATCGGAGCCGTACCCGGCAAAAGGTCTATACAAAACTCTATCTCACGATCTGGAGGCATATCATATTCAGAAGAGAAAACATCGGGAAATTCTCTAACTACCCGAACACTCTCCAAACTAGGGGATTCTTTCCTAGTATTAAGCACACTAGCCAAGTACCCCTCACAACCACGGTGCAACAATCTCCTAGCTTTCACATAAGAAATGATACGAATATTCCTACCCAAAGGCATAGCCTCCAAAACAAATTTAGGCACATCGGGGATAGAGAAATTAACAACCTTCCTACGACAATCGACTGAAGCATGATATTTGCTCAGCCAATCCATACCCAAAATGACATCAAAGTCTTGAATCGGAAGGACTACCAAGTCCGCACACAAGACACGACCACATATAAGCACATCACAAGCACGAAAGACTTTATCAGTCACCAAACACTCTCCTATAGGAGTTGACACCTCTAACACATAGGGAAAAGGCTCGGATGCAGCATTTAGTAAAGAAGCAAATTGCACAAAAATGTAAGAATGAGATGATCCTGGATCTACTAACGTACGCGCGCTCACATTAAACACGGAAACAATACCGCCAATAACGGATGGATCATCGGTAGCTTGTTGTTGATTCATGGCAAACACTTTTACTTGGACCTTGGGCTTCCCCGTAGCATCCCTTTTCTGACCCTGTAGAGCCCCAGCTCCTACCCCAGTCGGTTGATCCTTGCCTCTAGTACAATCCCTTGCAAAATGCCCCATTTGACCACAATTGGTACACCTGCCCTGTTTCTTCCAACACCGGTCCTCTGAATGGCCTTCCTTTTGGCAATATGAACAGAGTCTCCTATTTTGGTTCCCTTGGTTCCCGGCAGTAGTGCCCGAGTTCCTTGGGATTGGTTGCCCTCGGGACTGAGATTGTCCCCCAAAATTACCTCGGTTATCTGAACGGGATTCTGGCTTGCTCTGCCATCCTTGCTTGCTAGTGTTAGTCACCTCGACCTTCTTCTTGTGCTCCCCTATATCTTGCTCAATCAAATAGGCTCGGTCCACCGCATCCTGATAAGTTTGAATCCGCTGGGCTATAAGCTGAGTCCGGATAGAAGTCTTCAAACCCCGGATGAATCTCATAGCTTTCTGTTCTTCGGTCCTCACAAGATAGTCACAATACTGGGCCAATTCTGTGAACTTAGCCGAGTACTGAGCTATAGACAACAAACCTTGTTCCAAGTTGAGAAGCTCGATCTCCTTTCGGTTTTGATCTACTACCGGAATGAAATGCTCTTTGAACTTCCGCACAAACAATTCCCATGCATACACTGTATGGGTATCATCCCAACTCGTCTTAACTCCTTTCCACCAATGCTCGGCGGCCCCAACCAATTTATAAGCCGCAAACCGGAACCTATCCTCATCCGTGCACCCAAACACATCATAAATTTTCTCCATAGACTCAACCCATAGTTCGGGCTTCTTCACATCGGGCTCACCATCAAACTCCCTTGGTTTTAATTTCAGAAATTGTTCCAACCCGTAACGTGGAGGTGGAACATGCTCCTCTCTTGGCCCTTGGTCATGAATTGCCTTCATGGCCGCCTCAAACATGCCTTGGAACATAGCACAGTTCTCTTCCCGAAGATCATTCTGATTCTGAGCCCCACTAGAACCTTCACTCGTTCTTCTTCTAGCCATTGAGAACAATTACCTGCATAAAACATCAACCGTTACTCACTCCAAACACAACTACCCTCCTAGGTCATACTAGTCCACCTAGACTTATACTTAGAGCTAAACCATAGCTCTGATACCAACTGTCGCGACCCCGACCCCGCGGGCCCGGAGTACGCGAGCTGGACGTCGACTTAAATAATAAACTCTAAAATAATGAAGATAAAAATTTTCTTTTATACCAAAAGATGATAACACCAAGTTTTGAAATCCAACTTGAACAACAAAATATAAACTAGTGCAAGCTCCATAAGCCTACACCCAAAATAATAAAATATACAAATTCTAATGACGTCAAGTTTGGTACAACTATTCCCAAAAAGGCTACACATTTATATAATGTAAACCCACCAATAACAACTTGCCCAAAAGCTCAACCCTCGCGACGTCCTCCTCGTGATCAGCGAGTCTAATCCTTTCCTCCTGGGGGGGGGTTAAGGAAAAATAAAGATAGAAGAAAGGGGGTGAGATAAATCTCAATAAGTTACTAATGCAACTACATGACATGCTAAGATGCAATAAGCAATAAACAATAATAAATATCACCTAGCACGTACATTTATCAGTTAACAGGTAGCAGCGGGAATAAACAAGTAACAAAGGATATTAGCCAAGGTTTCCCAACTGATAGAACCAAATAAAGGTCGCTGCGCAGCTTCAACGATCAACAATCAACATCTTCATAGTAGCATGAAAGCTTGAAGAGAAAACCCCCGGTACCGGAACCAATAACCAATAATAGCAAGGGAATATGACACGAAGTCATAACCCAAACCAAACAGCTAGAATGCTCACAAAGGAGCTAGCTCATCTCACATCCAAGGCCAATCTGGAGGAGGGTAATAATTGGGCAAAACAATGGTCAACATCATAATGGACTTGGCTTGTGCCATCATAATGTTTCGCATCGCCCAAAACGCACACAAATACCAGCTGGACTTTCAAGTAAAGGCTGTTGGTAGTGGTGCCCTAGGCACGTTTAGTAAACGTTGTAATTGTTATCGTTTATTTTAATATCAATAAAGAGATGTTTTGATTATTATTGTTGTTCATGTTTACTTATAATAATCCCCGTCCCTAGTACTTGTTAAGCACTAGTATAAAGGCTAAATGATCATGAGATAATCATGTTAGATTTATGGGTACTTGTTTGGAACAAGGTACTGGACATGACCCGCTGTATGAGATTTATGTCATGGTCTATGTCGTACATATATATCTCATATTAGTTATGTCATTTGAATCCTTAGACATGAAGTTATTATAGTCTTCCACTTGATAAACATTGTGTTTGACATATTCAAACACTACCTTAACACGGTAGTTATAAAGGGTATGATTGGCATAATCGGATTCTCGTTGGGAAGAATAATAAGCTAAATGGATTTGTCCCTCCACGGAGAGATGTCAAGCTTGGGCCCCTCGAACGAATGATGTTGATGAAATGTTCGGCCGGACTCAAATGGATTGATTAGATCAATAGCATTTGAATTATCAACATATTCAGAATCGAGAAAGTATTGAACAAAACAAGTTGACTGTTTGACCATGACTTGTGTTCAATGACATCGTGGACAAAAGGATTATGACATATTCTAAAGGAATGCGAACTTGTATCTAGTTATACTATTTGGGTAGGTATGACGGTTTGCTAGAAGCTAATCATATCTTATGGAATCATGTTTGAGCCCATTGCCAACTTAGTATAATCCTAGAGGGTCACACACAATAGAACGAATCTTAAATAAAAGGACTATATTGGCATTTAGGATCGGAGGACTTCCAAGGAATTTCTGGAAAGATCTGGGCCTCCTGGTCAACCAAGCGGGCGCTTGGGTTGCACCAGGCGGGCGCCTGTTCAAGCCAGAAAGGAACTGGAGTTTCTGCCCAAACAGGCGGGTGCCTGGGTGGTACCAGGCGGGCGCCTGGTGCTCCCGATTGGAAATTTCCTAATTCGATTAGGAATGGTTTTTGGCACAAGATTCCTATTTGGAATATGTCTTAATTGTGTATAAAAACCCCAATTCGGCCAGACCATAAAAATAAGTACCTTTGTGAGTCTCAAAGAGTTTGAGAGAGATTTTATTTTGTTCTAAGATATCATTGATTGAGGAACAAAATAATTCACAAATAAATTCCATATAGCTCTTTATTGTATTGTGAAAGTGTGTTTCATAATATTGGTCTAGCAACCAAGATCAAAGAAGCTCCTTTGATATTCGTTCGAAGTGTGGATACCGCTAGAGGGTGAATTTTATCATCTTACAAAGTTCGTGATTTGTTCGTGATAAAGCTTCAAGATCTCCACCAAGACCAAAGAGAAAATTAATAGCCATCAAGGGTTAGTTATTCCTATATTCATTATGTTGTATTTGATTTAATCATATGAACGGATCCACGGCTTTGGGTTTCTTAAAATTTTAATTGCTATATTCCGCTGCGCATGTTACTTGGAAACCCAACAGTGGTATCAGAGTCCCGTTCATGTTGATTAATTCAATGCTTGGATCATGTTGTGTGTATATAAATTGTTTATGTGCCAAGCATGATATGAATATTGGATTATATGATGTTTATGTGTTTTGTGATTTTATGTGGTTTATTATTTTTCCAACTTTAATCGCACGATTCAATCGCAATAAAAATTATGGTGGATTCTGAATTATTTCGATTATTGATTTTTGATTGGATCAAAGTTTTAATAATCGGGGAAAAATAATTTTGAGACAAAAATTTCGAACTTGAAAATTCTATACCATTCTGACCATACAAGCGCTCGCCCGCGCTGGACCAGGCGCGCGCGCGTTGCAGGCGCCCGCCCGTGCTGGACCAGGCGCGCGCTCGCTAGGGCAGAATGTTCTGATTTTTGTTCAAAATCTGATTCTGGAATTTTTCGATAAATCCAACAAAACCAGTAAAAAGACCACTTCAGACTTGCTGATCTGGAATGGGTTTTGGGTAGTTGGTTTGTGTGTGGATTTTGGGGTTTGATTTTCCTATTTTTTTTAGTCTTGTGATTCCTAGATTGGTTCAAGTTTTGGATGGCTAATCTGCGTTCATCGAGATTGTGTTTCCCAAAATTGATCGCAATCAAAGTTTCAAAGATAAAACGAAGTTAGAATTATGAAGAGTTCATAATTGCTAAAATTGAGAAACAAAGTTCTTGATTCAATGATTGGAGATCCATGTGGAATTGTGAATGCAATTGGCCTACGTTCATCGAGACCATCTATTGCTTAGTTTCGGCCACATGGAATACTTTCTTGGTTTCTTGAATTAGTGCGGGATTGTGGTTGCCTAATGGCTTAGTTCGACCGCACTTCTTGTTGTCTTGATTTGGAGATAATAACCAAAGTTGAAATAGTCTCATCCTCATAATTATAGAGAAACTAATGACACATAAATACCATGCTTAAATTAATGGAGATTAATTTAGTGGCTAAACTTGATGTGTAACATGTTTATATTATGTGCTCATAAATGTGTTATATGCTATATGTGATGAACCTTCAAAGAAAGTTTTAAGTCCTTTTGTCATGCCATGATTAAAACACTTGTTTATACATGAGTAATTTTATGTGGGCTCGCCAAAGCGAGGTGCATTGATTTTATTCATGTTTGAGCAAGATGAGTGAATAAGAGTTTCCTATGCGTTTAAAATGGTTGGACTTAATTAAGCGTCAAAACAGTTTTGGGCTTAAGGAAAAGATGAGATCTAACATGATTTTTGAAATTGGATTTCTTAAAGAATCCCATGAAAAGAACTGAGAGTCATATGAGATGTGATTGACAAGAGTTGTCTACCTAATTGATTTAATTTTGAGCGGTGCGCCAAAGCGTACTCAAAATTAGATTAAAGCGGGATCTCAACCCAATTAAATTATATTATACATTGGATGTATAAGAAGGTTATATAATTTAGTGGGAGTATTTTGTTTAAAATACATTATTTATCTCTTTAATGAAAATCGGTACTTATTAAATTTTGGAAATTTTGCATATTTGTAGATAATGACTAATAACACTCAATCAATGTCATTGCGATCGATCCTTGAGAAGGATAAGCTCGAAGAGAATTGTACTAACTTTATGGATTGGATCCGTAGCATAAGAATCGTTCTTAGGCAAGAAGATAAGTTGTACATTCTCGATGGGCCTCTCCCTGCTGAACCACCGCCTACTGCCCCTAGGGTAGAAAGAGACAATTACAAGAAACATCGTAATGATTCTAGAGATGTAAGTTGTCTCATGCTTGCTGCTATGTGTTCAAAACTCCAACAAAGTTTGGAACATTTGGAAGCCTATGAGATAGGCGTGGAGTTGAGAACCATGTTTCAAGAGCACGCTAGGCAAGAGAGGTACAAGACCATTGTTGCATTCACTACTAGTAAAATGAATGAAGGGCAACAAGTGAGTCCTCACTTTCTTAAAATGAAAGGTTATGTAGAGCACCTTGAGAAACTTGGCTATCCAATCCCATTGGAGCTAGCCACGGATCTCATTCTTAATTCATTGCCTAAAAGTTATAATCAGTTTGTCATGAATTATAACATGCATGGAATGGATAAGAATCTCTCTGAGTTGCATGGGATGCTCAAAACTGCAGAGATGAAAATTGTGGCGAAAGGTTCTCCCGTGCTCTTGGTTCATGATGGGAAGAAGGCTAGTGCCAAAGGAAAGGGTAAGGCAAAAGTTGTCAAACCCAAGATAAGCAAGGCAAAGGTTGCCAAGGCTTCTGAGGCAAAACCTGATTCACAAAAGGATGCAATCTGTTTCCATTGTCAAGAAATTGGTCATTGGAAACGTAATTGCAAGGCTTTCTTGGAAGAGCAAAAGAAGAAGAAGAGCAGCAAGGCTGCGTCGACTTCATGTATCTATATGATAGATATTCTCCTTTCTACCACTGATTCTTGGGTATTGGATACCGGATGTGGTTCTCACATTTGTCTAAATGTGCAGGGACTAAAGAATAGGAGACTGCTTAAAGAAGGTGAAGTAGATCTACTTGTGGGGAATGGAGCAAGAGTTGCTGCATTAGCCGTAGGGACTTATGAAGTCACTTTACCTTCCGGATTAATTCTTGTTTTGAACAATTGTTATTATGTTCCGGATTTAAGCAGAAATATTATTTCAATTTCTTGTTTGGATAATGAATGTTTTAAGTTTCTTATTGAGAATAAGAAATTTTCTATTTATTTAAATGATGTGCTTTATGGTATTGCTAATTCATTTAATGGCCTTTATATCTTGGATGTCAAGAATGAAAATAATGTCTATCATGTAAATAAGAAATCTAAACCTAATGATGTAAATCATACTTATATGTGGCATTGCCGTCTTGGTCATATTAATGAGAAGCGTATCTCAAAACTCCATAGGGACGGACTTTTGGGTTCATGTGACTTAGAGTCATATGATACTTGTGAGTCGTGTCTTCTTGGAAAAATGACTAAGACACCTTTTACCAAGTTGGGTGAAAGGGCAAGCGACTTATTGGGGTTGATACATTCCGATGTATGCGGACCATTAAGTAGCAATGCTAGGGGAGGATTTCAATACTTCATAACCTTCACTGATGATTATAGTAGATTTGGGTATGTTTACCTCATGAAACATAAAAGTGAAGCATTCGAGATATTTAGAATATTTCAAAATGAAGTAGAAAAACAACTTGGCAAAAGTATTAAAGCACTTCGATCAGATCGTGATGGTGAATACATAAGTCAAGAATTTGATGATCATCTAAAGAATTGTGGAATAGTTTCACAATTGACTCCACCCGGAACACCACAATGGAATGGTGTGTCCGAAAGGAGGAATCGGACTTTGTTAGACATGGTTCGATCAATGATGAGTCAAGTTGATCTTCCAATATCCTTTTGGGGTTACGCCCTAGAAACCGCTGCTTTCACACTAAATCGTGTTCCAACTAAATCGGTTCAAAAGACTCCATATGAGATGTGGAGCGGAAAGAAGCCTTGTCTATCTTTCATGAAGATTTGGGGTTGTGAAGCTTTTGTCAAAAGACTTGTCTCAGACATACTTGCACACAAATCTGATAAATGTAATTTCGTGGGATATCCTAAGGAAACTAAAGGATATTACTTTTACAACCGTGAGGACAACAAAGTGTTTGTTGCCCGAACTGGTGTCTTTCTAGAGAAAGAGTTTCTCTCCAAAGAAATCAGTGGGAGTAAAATAAATCTTGAAGAAATTCGAGACCCAGAAAATAACATTGAACCAATAGTGGAACAAGAACAAGAACCACAAGGAGTTGTGGAAACTGTTCAAAATACACAAGCAACTCGCAGATCTAGTAGGTTACGATCCGAGCCTGAGAGATATGGATTTCCCGTAACGGATAGTAATGAGGTAGAAATCATTGAGAATGATGAACCGTCAACCTAGCAAGAGGCGATGTTTTCTCCTGATTCGGACAAGTGGCTTGGAGCCATGAAATCCGAATTGCAATCCATGCAAGACAATCAAGTTTGGAATTTGATTGATGCGCCCGAAGGTGTAAAAACCATTAGATGCAAATGGGTCTTCAAGAAGAAGACTGACATGGATGGGAAGGTGCATACTTACAAAGCTAGGCTTGTAGCGAAAGGTTATAGGCAAGTTCATGGTATTAACTATGATGAGACCTTTTCACCCGTAGCAATGATCAAGTCTATAAGAATTTTGCTTGCCATTGCCGCATATCATGACTATGAAATATGGCAGATGGACGTCAAAACCGCTTTCCTGAATGGAAAACTTCAAGAGGATGTGTATATGACACAACCAGAAGGTTTTGAACAAGATTCTAAGGTATGCAAATTGCAAAGATCCATCTATGGATTAAAGCAAGCTTCTAGGAGTTGGAATATCCGTTTTGATGAATCAGTCAAAGAGTTTGGTTTCATCAAGAACGAAGATGAGCCTTGTGTATACAAGAATATTAGTGGGAGCATAGTGCTATTCCTTATTTTATACGTGGATGACATATTGATCATTGGAAACGACATTCCTACACTTCAGCCTGTGAAGACTTGGTTAGGAAAGTGTTTCGCAATGAAAGATATGGGTGAAGCCGCATATATTCTTGGCATTAAGATCTATAGAGATAGATCAAGGAGGCTACTTGGTTTAAGCCAAAGTACATACATTGACAAGGTCGTTAGAAGATTCCGCATGGAAAATTCTAAGAGAGGCACCTTGCCCGTGTTACATGGAGTTTCTCTAAGCAAGACTCAATGTCCTAAGACAAAAGATGAGCGTGAGAAAATGAATGATGTTCCATATGCATCGGCAATTGGGTCCATCATGTATGCCATGATTTGTACTAGGCCGGATGTGTCTTATGCTTTGAGCATGACAAGTAGATACCAATCAGACCCTGGCGAAAATCACTGGATAGCTGTAAAAGCGATTCTTAAGTACTTGAGAAGAACTAAAGACTCCTTTTTGGTCTATGGAGGAATGGAAGATGATCTCGTTGTAAATGCTTACACGGATGCAAGCTTCCAAACCGACAAAGATGATAGCCGATCGCAATCGGGTTTTGTGTTTATGTTAAATGGTGGAGCTGTAAGCTGGAAGAGTTCCAAGAAAAGTACAACCGCTGATTCTACAACAGAAGCTGAGTATATTGCTGCATCGGATGCTGCAAAGGAAGCTGTTTGGATTAAGAAGTTCATAACTGAACTTGAAGTGGTTCCTAGTATTGCTAATCCAATAGACCTTTATTGCGACAATAATGGTGCTATTGCTCAAGCAAAGGAACCAAGAGCACATCAGAAATCCAAACACATACTTAGGCGTTTTCATATCATTCGAGAAATCATTGATAGGGGAGACGTAAATATATGCAGAGTACCTACTGATGACAATGTTGCGGACCCACTAACAAAGGGACTTCCACAAGCTAAACATGATGGTCATGTTAGGTCCATGGGTATTAGATACATGGGAGATTGGGCCTAGGGCAAGTGGGAGATTGTTGGTAGTGGTGCCCTAGGCACGTTTAGTAAACGTTGTAATTGTTATCGTTTATTTTAATATCAATAAAGAGATGTTTTGATTATTATTGTTGTTCATGTTTACTTATAATAATCCCCGTCCCTATTACTTGTTAAGCACTAGTATAAAGGCTAAATGATCATGAGATGATCATGTTAGATTTATGGGTACTTGTTTGGAACAAGGTACTGGACATGACCCGCTGTATGAGATTTATGTCATGGTCTATGTCGTACATATATATCTCATATTAGTTATGTCATTTGAATCCTTAGACATGAAGTTATTATAGTCTTCCACTTGATAAACATTGTGTTTGACATATTCAAACACTACCTTAACACGGTAGTTATAAAGGGTATGATTGGCATAATCGGATTCTCGTTGGGAAGAATAATAAGCTAAATGGATTTGTCCCTCCACGGAGAGATGTCAAGCTTGGGCCCCTCGAAGGAATGATGTTGATGAAATGTTCGGCTGGACTCAAATGGATTGATTAGATCAATAGCATTTGAATTATCAACATATTCGGAATCGAGAAAGTATTGAACAAAACAAGTTGACTGTTTGACCATGACTTGTGTTCAATGACATCGTGGACAAAAGGATTATGACATATTCTAAAGGAATGCGAACTTGTATCTAGTTATACTATTTGGGTAGGTATGACGGTTTGCTAGAACCTAATCATATCTTATGGAATCATGTTTGAGCCCATTGCCAACTTAGTATAATCCTAGAGGGTCACACACAAAAGAACGAATCTTAAATAAAAGGACTATATTGGCATTTAGGATCGGAGGACTTCCAAGGAATTTTTGGAAAGATCTGGGCCTCCTGGTCAACCAAGCGGGCGCTTGGGTTGCACCAGGCGGGCGCCTGTTCAAGCCAGAAAGGAACTGGAGTTTCTGCCCAAACAGGCGGGCGCCTGGGTGGTACCAGGCGGGCGCCTGGTGCTCCCGATTGGAAATTTCCTAATTCGATTAGGAATGGTTTTTGGCACAAGATTCCTATTTGGAATAGGTCTTAATTGTGTATAAAAACCCCAATTCGGCCAGACCATAAAAATAAGTACCTTTGTGAGTCTCAAAGAGTTTGAGAGAGATTTTATTTTGTTCTAAGATATCATTGATTGAGGAACAAAATAATTCACAAATAAATTCCATATAGCTCTTTATTGTATTGTGAAAGTGTGTTTCATAATATTGGTCTAGCAACCAAGATCAAATAAGCTCCTTTGATATTCGTTCGAAGTGTGGATACCGCTAGAGGGTGAATTTTATCATCTTACAAAGTTCGTGATTTGTTCGTGATAAAGCTTCAAGATCTCCACCAAGACCAAAGAGAAAATTAATAGCCATCAAGGGTTAGTTATTCCTATATTCATTATGCTGTATTTGATTTAATCATATGAACGGATCCACGGCTTTGGGTTTCTTAAAATTTTAATTGCTATATTCCGCTGCGCATGTTACTTGGAAACCCAACAAAGGCTAAGTAATAAAATACTAGCACGATAAACAACTAATGATTCCAAAGTAGGGAACCATACCAAGTGATCACCAATAAGATGAAATGAACCAACAACACACAAGTAAAGTGCTCCAATAAACTCAACCATGATAACACAATTCCCATATCACATTCAATCACAAAGGATCCAGTTAACTCAAGAACGCAACCAAAACTACTCACTCATCTCGAAGAGCTCAAGGAGAGCTTTAAAACGATAATTTATACACCTAAAACGGAGTCCGGATGAGGGAGATATGGCTCTCAAAAGATTGGTCAAAAAGGGGAAATAGATTTCACAACAGGGGAGAGGGTGCGCGCGCCTCCTATGGGAGGGTGCGCGCGCCTCCTGAAGTCAGAAGGAAATTACGCCAAAAGGTAAGTGAGGGTGCGCTCTTCATGACAACAGAAGGTGAGATTTTTGGAAAAGAAAGGGGTGCGCGCGCTTCCTATGGGAGGGTGCGCGCGCCTCCTTTGTTCAGAAGGAAAATCAAGATTGGAGGAGGAGAGGGTGCGCGCGCCTCCAAGGTTTAACAGCAAACCCAGAATTCCTTCCTGGGTTTTTCAACTCAGAAATGGACAAAAAAATTACCATTCTCACATTCAAATCAACAACCCTAAGGTTAATACTTCTAGATATCAAAACCAAGGTACCCTAGTAACTTGGAAACTTAAAATGGCTCATAAGACATTATTTAGAACATCCAATCCAAGAGATTTCAACCCAACATCAATTTCTCACAAAATTTATCAAACAAATTGAAATAACTCAAAACTCATCCAAGATTGCAATAAACAACAACAATAACATCATACAACCATTGATGAACATTTCTAGCAAGAAAATGGGGGAAAAGCAACTTACCCGAATTTCTCAAAGGTGACGGATTTCAAATATTCTTAGCTCCCTACGATCCTATCGACGATCTAAACACTTTTCATAAAATGAGAAATGAGAAATAAAGAGAGGAAGATAGGTAGAATGAAGAGAGAAGGGAGAGAAGAAAACTTTACCTTTCTTGGTGAGAGAGAGAAAGAAACTGGGAATGAGAGTAGGGTGAGGAGGAGAGGTGAGGGAGAAGGAAGAGTAGGGAGATGATTAATTCAAAAACTTACACTTAGACCCCCTCCCCACTAACTACACACTCTAATGCTTCCTACTAACAACTTAAGACCAAATAATATTACACTAGCACAAATGGCCCAAATAAAATGCTAGACATAAATTATTATAACACATAAAATGCACACATAAATTATTAATTAAATAATAATTTAAACAATTAAATAAGAAATAATTAAATAATTAAATATTTATTATTAGAAAATAGAGACGGGTTTTCGGGTCGTGACACATTTTGTGCACAAAAATGATCCAATTTCAACCCAATTTGTGATCATTTTGTGAGTAAATATGACCCATTTTAAGGGCCCATTTTGTGACCAATTCCAACCCATTTTTATGCTTAGCCCCTAAGCAAGTCACAAGGCAATAGTTGAGGGATTAAAGTGAAAATATCCCCCTTTTGCTTGGTTCCCAAGTCCATAGTTGAGGGACCAAAATGTTACCCCAAATTGCAAACAAGTCCCTAATTCTCACTATAAATAGAGGCCTCCTCTACCCATTTAAAGGGGGGATTCTTGGAGCAAAGTTACTATGCCAAAATTACCTCTCATCCAAAATTGAGTGATTAGGGAGAGGTTATGGCTTACCTTAGATGATGGTGAATAACTACCAAGTGTAGTATCCCTCTCATCTTTGGTCTCATTGAGTGATTAGTGTAAATTGGTGAACAAACCATGGTTGAGTGAAAATCTTGGAGTCCATGATCTCCAAGTAGGAAAAGGAAAGAAGCAAACTTGGGTCAATCAATTAATGATTTACCCCAAGCTTGCTTAAAATCAAATCTTTATTTTGTTGAAATCTTCTTCTTCATCTCATTCTATTTTCCTTTTTTTGGGATATAATCTTTGATCATTTGACTTAAAAATGTAGTCTTTATATAATTGGGATCCAAATGCTCCCTTGATCCCAATGGTCTCATCTTACACTTTATGGTGTATTAAAAATGGTGGACCAAGTGGAGAGGAGCATTTGTTAAATTAAAGTCATTTACTTAATGTCTTTTATTAACTTGGAACCAAGCCTTGAGATCCATGGTGCCCTTCATGTTTTATGCATAAGTGTGGGTTCTAAACCAAAGGATTAATCTAAGACTTGTTATGTTTTTGTGCAATTTTACATTAATGCAAGTGTGAGTGGGTTTTACATTAATGTCATTCAATATTACAAGTCTTGTCCATTCAAGCACTTTAATTTATGTCAAGTCTTGCCCTTATCAAGCACCTCATATTTATGTCATTTTTAATGTTCAAAGTCTTTATTTCAAGTCTTTTCTTGATTATATCCCTTGGGTAATAAAGCCCCAATTTTTATCCACCCAAGTGATGATTAGCCTAAGAAAATTCTTTATTGTCAAAACTTGTAAATGATTACCTTGCTTGGATGATAAAGTTCTCATCTTTATTCATCCAAGCCATGGTTTGATCCAAGAAAAGATGCATATTTTCAATTCTTTCAAATTAACCTTTCTTGGATGATAAAATTGCAATTTTTAATCATCTAAGACACGGTTTTGTCCCAAGAAAATGTTTGTTTCATAGGCTTTATTACTTGTCCAAACTCATTTTCTAAAACAAGATGATTTCTCCCATTTTTAAAATACACATACACACACTTGCACATTTTGGTCAACAAACATTAGGGAGACTTGGTTTTTTCCGAGGCACTTTGGGTGAACCGCAAATATGTTCTTCCCAAGGTGTAACGTGACCTCCGAACTCATCATCTCTAACCATTTTCATTAAATTGGGTTTAAAATTAATTTAATGTGGCAACTCCGTTTTGTGTATGAAGTTAACCGTGTTTGGTATTTCGCCTTTGAAACTTGTTGTTTTGGGGCGGGATCCTTATAGTGGCGACTCCACTGGGGAATTAAATGTTCTCAAACTTCTTTTTAGAAGCTTTGGGGGCATTTATGTGTGGGTCAAACTCCCGTCCCCGTTTGTTGACTTTATGCCTAATTTGTGTGTTTTGTGTTTCTGTTTTGATTTTGAAGGAATGGAACTGTTCTGGAATGCAATGAACTGGGGCTTGATGATTGGAAGCTAAAAATTTGCAAAAAAATAATGGGACGGATGACATAGCCGTACGGCTACTTTGTAAGGGCCCACAAAATGTTTCAATTCAACGATTTTGTGCAAAGGCAGAAACATTCTAATGGCCATCTTGCTTCTTCTTGTCCAGGTTCTAATTTACAGCCTCTCCTTGTGTAAATTTACCTTCTTTTTCTTAGCAAAAAAAATGGATTTTCAAAACCTTTGGTTGTGCACAACCTTTTTGTGTTGGAAATTTAGGGTTTATTGATAATCCTGGATATATGATTGAATCGTGAGTAATTCACTTTCCGAACAAAATATTTCGACCCTATATGCCTGGGTTACACGAAATTTTTGTATGGGATAATACAATCAAACGATCTGAATCTAGGCAAAGAAATCAGATCAAAACTCAGAGTAATTGTGTGTATATTTCGTCAATGTAATCTGAAACCAAATTCTGTATATATACAGATGGTAGGAAGGAGCAGGATTGACTGAAAAGTCACAAATGTTAGCAACAGTCATACCTGTTAGGGTTTAGGGTTGTGCCTCTTGGCTTGGCGGGAATCCTGGCGGGAGAAAACGGTAGTTTTAATTAGAGCGGGACCCTAACAAGGGGCGCTGCCCCTTGACCCCGCAAGGGGGCGCAGCCCCCTTGACCCCTGCTTCTTTATTGTGATCGAAAACATATTAACTCAAACGAGTGTGTACTCCACACTTTCCCTTACTCGTATCCGAGCCGAATATGAAATCGCACTGGTCTCTAGTAAATCACAATTACATAAAATCATTGATGACACTAAAATCACCAACATTTCCCCCCATTTTAGTGTAATCCTTGATTTACTAATCATATAAAATATGTAGCAAGCATAACGAAACAAACGAATGCATAAATGAAAATGTCTTGCGATTGAATTTTCATCTTAGTACAATACACATTTCAAATATTCGAGAATCGGGGTGTCCCAACGATTGAACCCGTTAACTCATATGAATACCTGAAGATACTATACACATAAGCTTCTTACAACACTTTAAAGTTTATTCCTGACACTATTACAAGCCATGTGTCCCTATCCATTAATGAACATATAGAAATCCAAGTCCTAGCTTCTTGAAGCGGCAAAACTTCATGTTCACATAGGTAGTTCCTTTAATCTTGCACCTGCATTTGCAATTTTTCAAAAGAAGTATTAAGAAGATATTCTTCAACCTAACTATCACTTGCAGGTCTTGAACACATACCTTGGGAAACATAATAACATGTGCTCCAATCTCCACCTGTGAGCTTTCTACATTGAATTCAGGCTTCTAACGTTGTATTAGAAGGGAATTGGGTATCTCACAACTAGAGGATTAGATGGACTTTAATCCCATACCTATTGATGACTTATTCACTAAGTCTCTAGCTAACCCCTTCGTCAAGTGGTCAGCTTAATTTTGTTGAGACCGAACAAACTCAACTGAAATCACACCATTCATGATCAATTCACGAATCATACTATGTCTGACACCTAAGTGTCTAGACTTGCCATTATAAATCTGACTATAAGCCCTAGCCAATGTGGCTGTACTATCACAATGGATAGATATTGGCGATATCGGTTTTGGCCATAATAGAATCTCATATATCAAGTTTCGTAGCCATTCTGCTTCTTTACCAGCAGCAGCCAATGCTATGAACTCAGATTCCATAGTAGAATGACTAATACATGTCTGCTTCTTGGAAGCCCATGAAATGGCCCCTCCTCCTAGCAAGAACACCCAGCCACTAGTAGAATATGAATCTACTTGGTTGATCCAACTAGCATCTGAGTAACCTTCTAAAATAGAAGGTTGTCCAAAATAACACAAACAGTAATTCATAGTACCTTTTAAGTACTTGAACACCCTTGTTAAAGCATGCCAATGCTGTCTACTAGGATTACTAGTGAACCTGCTCAATCTTCCTACTGCATAAGCAATATCAGGTCGAGTGCTCATCATAGCATACATCAAACTGCCAATGGCTTTTGAGTATTCGAGCTGTGACACAGGTCTACCAGTATTTGGCATAAGTTTTTCAGCTGGATCCATAGGAGTACTGACTTTAGAACAATTATCACAATTAAACTTTTTGAGAATTTTCTCAATATAATGAGATTGTGTAATTGCAATTCCCTTGTTTAACCTTTTAATTTTTATGCCAAGAATTACATCGGCTTCTCCCATGTCCTTCATAGAGAATTTTGATGACAAAAGCTTCTTAGTTTTATCAACTACATTTTGGCCTGTGCCAAAAATTAACATGTCATCTACATATAGACAGATGAATACACCTTTGCTGGATGCATCAAATTTGCTATATACACATTTGTCTGACTGATTTAATTCAAAACCATTGGACAAAACAACCTCATCAAACTTTTGATGCCACTGTTTAGGTGCTTGCTTCAGCCCATATAATGACTTAATTAACTTGCACACCTTATGCTCATTACCTGGCATAACAAATCCTTCAGGTTGCTTCATATACACTTCTTCTTCCAAATCACCATTTCAAAATGCTGTTTTGACATCCATTTGATGGATCAATAAATTGTGAATAGCTGCCAAAGCTATCAACAATCTAATAGTAGTGATACGAGCAACTGGTGCATAGGTATCGAAGTAATCGATTCCTTCCTTTTGTCTAAAGCCTTGGATTACCAATCGAGCTTTAAACTTGTCAATTGTTCCATCGACTTTCATCTTCTTTTTGAAGATCCATTTGCATCCTAAAGGTTTACAACCTGGTGGTAAATCAGATAAGACCCAAGTATTATTTTCCATAATAGAACTAATCTCATCGTCTATTGCTTCTTTCCAAAAAGCAACATCTCGCGATTTTATAGCTTCATCATAGGTTCTTGGATCCTCCTCTAAATTATAACAATAAGAGTATTGAGATTCAACCTGATCTCTTGATCCTTCAACTAAATATAGTTGAAAATCATCACCATATGATTTAGCTTTTCTTGCTCTTTTGCTTTTACGTGGCTCGGGTGTCTCACTTGGTGTATCATTTGAGTGATCATCCCTTTGAGATACATCCGAATTTGGTATAATATCCTTTGGCCTAGGTATTGAAGAGAAACGATTCTCATCAAATATTGCATCTCTTGATTCTATAATTGTATTAATAGAAATGTACTCATTAGGTTCTATAACATAAAACCTATATGCCTTGGAATGCTCAGCATATCCAACAAAGATGCAATCAATACCTTTTTCTCCCAACTTTTTTCTTTTAGGATCTGGAAGTCTAACCACAGCCCTACACCCCCAAACTCGCAAAAATGTCAAGTTGGGTCGTTTCTTATACCAAAGTTCATATGGGGTAATCTTGTTCCTTTTATTAGGAACCCTATTCAATAGATAGCAAGACGTTAACATGGCTTCCCCCCAAAACCCGTCACTCAAGCCTGAGTAAGATAACATGGCATTGACCATTTCTTCAAGAGTTCTATTTTTCCTTTCAGCCACACCATTTTGTTGTGGTGTATAAGGAGCCGTAGTTTCATGAATGATTCCTACGGATTGAAAGTATACAGGATCATAATATTCACCACCTCTATCCGTGCGAAAGGATTTAATCAAGCCATTTTGTTGTAATTCAATTTCTGTTTTAAAGATTTTAAATTTATCTAGGGCTTCATCTTTTGCATGCAGCAAGTAAACATAGCAAAACCTAGAGGCCTCATCTATAAAAGTGACAATATACTTTTTATTTCCTAAAGATGGAGTCGCATGAAAATCACATAAATCACTATGAATTAATTCAAGTATTACAGAATTCCTTGTTATACTTTTAAAAGGTTTTCTAGTGATTTTTGTTAACATGCAAGTATTACATTTTCCAGAATTATTAGCAATAGCAGGAATCAAACTATCTTTAGACATTTCAAGCATCCTTTTGTAGTGCACATGTCCTAAACGAGCATGCCATAATGAGGAATTAAAATCATTGGAATCATTCATATAAACAGAACTAGAATCATTAGGAACTTTATTCAAATTCAACATAAACATCCCATTATTGTAATAACCAAATCCTACAAATACACCAGACTTTGATAAGATATACTTATCAGACTCATAAAATTGTTTATATCCACACTTGTTCAAAACAGGACCATAAACTAAATTTTTTCGAAGTTTAGGTACATACAATACATTAAACAGAGTAACAGATTTTCCTGAACTAAATTCCAGTACCACATTTCCTCTTCCTTGAACAGGAGAAAAATGATCATCACCCATGTAGAGAACAGATTCGTCTTCCACCGGTTCAAATGTCTTAAACCAGCAATGATCTTTACAAACATGGGTTGTGGCACCGGAATCAATCCACCACGCAACTGCATCATCCTGCACATAAAATGCTTCAAAAATTAGTGAAACGAAATAGTTAATAAATCCATTCCAAATATGTTCTAAATTCTGACCTTGGTCTTGGGTATGGTCCTTAGACCCCTTCCCCGAACCACTAGTGCTAGCGCCATCCTTCTTGTTCCCACTACGACAATCCCTCTTAAAGTGACCAGTTTTGCCACACCTCCAACATGCCACTTTAGGCTTCTTGTTGGGATCAGAATCATCGTTGTTATTGGAACCACGTTTCTTTCCTCTGTTTTTGTTGTTGTTCCTTTTCTTTCCACCCTCCTCAAGCATATTCACTGAGGGTCCAGCAACTTCCTTTCCCTTTCCCTTGTCACTTTCTTGTGCCCTTAGAGAATCCTCTATACGCAGGTGACTACCAAGTTGGACCAAAGACAGATCGTCTTTACCATGTTTCAAGTTGTGTTTGAAATCTTTCCCGGAAGGAGGCAACTTGTCTATTATACTTGAAACAGATATTGCCTCGTCCATTTTCAAACCATGTTGTGTAAACTGTCCAAGGATTCTCAGGAGTTCATTGAATTGTTCCATGACAGGCCTTGATTCGACCATCTTGTAATTATTAAAATTACTTAAAAGGAACTTCTTACTCGAAGCATCCTCTGCCATGTACTTGGATTCAAGAAAATCCCACAACTCCTTCGCAGATTCAACATTCTGATATATGTCAAAGAGAGAGTCAGACATACCGTTCAATATATGCCCTCTGCAGATGTAGTCATCGTTCTCCCACTTCAATCTTTTCCTGACTGCTTCCAAATTATCGTCCTCCGACAATTCTGGCATGGGGGTAGACATAACATACACCACCTTCAATGTTGTCAGAAGGAAGTGCATCTTCTTCTGCCAACGTCTGAAATCATAGCCTTCAAATTTGTCCAACTTCCCAAAGTTGGTCGTCATCTCCTTCACAGTACTTCCTCCACCCATGATTATCACAGAATATTTTGTTCGTTTGTTGGAAATTTAGGGTTTATTGATAATCCTGGATATATGATTGAATCATGAGTAATTCACTTTTCGAACAAAATATTTCGACCCTATATGCCTGGGTTACACGAAATTTTTGTATGGGATAATACAATCAAACGATCTGAATCTAGGCAAAGAAATCAGATCAAAACTCAGAGTAATTGTGTGTATATTTCGTCAATGTAATCTAAAACCAAATTCTTTATATATACAGATGGTAGGAAGGAGCAGGATTGACTGAAAAGTCACAAATGTTAGCAGTCATACCTGTTAGGGTTTAGGGTTGTGTCTCTTGGCTTGGCGGGAATCCTGGCGGGAGAAAACGGTAGTTTTAATTAGAGCGGGACCCCAACAAGGGGCGCTGCCCCTTGACCCCGCAAGGGGGCGCAGCCCCCTTGACCCCTGCTTCTTTATTGTGGTCAAAAACATATTAACTCAAACGAGTGTGTACTCCACACTTTCCCTTACTCGTATCCGAGCCGAATATGAAATCGCATTGGTCTCTAGTAAATCACAATTACATAAAATTGTTGATGACACTAAAATCACCAACATTTTGTGCAAATGATTTTCAAAAGGTTGTTCTTGATGTGAAAATTTTGGTTTCAAAAACCATTGGTTGTGTACAAACCATCCATGTACAAATTGTGATTCTTACTTGTTAAGTAGCCTTGCTTACTTGCTTGTTCTTGTTTGTTCATATCATTGTTTGATTACTTGTGTAAATTACTTGTTCATCATACTTGTCCATACATTTCTCAAGATATTAAAATGGATTGAAAATTTCTATTTTGACTCAAAAGGGAACATAGAAGGGCGTCACACTACGCGCACTTGACCTTGCACGTTCCAAATACCCTTTAAACCTGGGATGGATGCCAGATGCAGCTCGATTGGCGCTCTTGTTCCCTTCGAGCGCGCACGGGTCCATTCCACCTCCCCTTCTGAGCCGATTCAAACACACATGTCCGTGACACACAAATACCGTGACTTTGGTTGGTTTTTGGTCTAGTTCATGTTACCACATCCCTAATACGTGTCCAAGGTTAATTGTGGCCAAGTTAATGCCCGAGTTACGACTCCTTGTGAAAGCAAGTGTGACCATGGTCAACTTTGACCCGGTCCTTGACTTATGCGTTAATATTGGCTGTACTTAACCTAAGTCATGTATTATAGATAGGGTGACACCGTGTCGTTAAGCCCTAATGTTGTTCCATGTTGGTCATCCTTAAGCCCAAGGTCAAGGATCGAGAACCCTCATTAAAATGAGGTCATGTCAGAATATCGGTGAAGCCTTAGGATAAACCTCGACTTTGACCGGGGCTTAATCATGACAAGAATGGTCACGCATTTGGAGTCTTGCGATGCACTAGACCCTTAGGAATCATTCTTTCGGTCGGTGGAAGCCGCTTGCCCTATAGGACCCTCGCCCGGGATAGTCCATCCTAGGGAATGTGCAAGACAGGTGAAAAACGAGGGATCTATAGGCGTAGTGATGGCCTCCATTGATCCAGGATTTAGAGCAGTTGTGAAAAAGAAGAGAAATCTTTTCCAACCATTTAGGAATAAAAATGCTTTTTAAGTGAACTTGAATGGATAAATAATTGCACATTGCATGAGTTTGCTCCGTTTTTGCTTCTTGCCTTTGACACATCACAGTCTTGCGTTAACAAACGTCGCTTCGTTAAGTCTTTGGAAGGATCCCTGTTATCCTCCAAGGCATCCGTTAAGTCTTGTTAGTCTTTGGATGGATCCCTGTTATCCTCCAAGACATCAGTTAAGTCTTGTTAGTCTTTGGATGGATCCCCGTTATCCTCCAAGACATCTGTTAAAGTTTTGTTAGTCTTTGGACGGATCCCCGTTATCCTCCAAGACCTTAGCCAAATTTTGTTAGTCTTTGGACGGATCCCCGTTATCCTCCAAGACCTTCGCCAAGTTTTGTTAGTCTTTGGACGGATCCCCGTTACCCTCCAAGACCTCTGTTAAGTCTCGTAAATTTCTCAGATGATCTCCAAGACGCCCGTAAATCTTTGGATGGATTCAAAAGATTTCCGTTAAAACCCTAGGCCGTTGCTTCCTAGGTCCCCATTATTGAGATTCCTGTTAAAACCCTAGGCCGTTGCCTCCTAGGTCCCCATTGTTGAGATTCCTGTTAAAACCCTAGGCCGTTGCCTCCTAGGCCCCCATTGTTGAGATTCCTGTTAAAACCCAAACCCTAGGCCGTTGCCTCCTAGGTCCCCATTGTTGAGATTCCTGTTAAAACCCTAGGCCGTTGCCTCCTAGGTCCCCATTGTTGAGATTCCTGTTAAAACCCTAGGCAGTTGCCACCTAGGTCCCCATTGTTAAGATTCCTATTAAAACACTAGGCCGTTGCCTCCTAGGTCCCCATTATTGAGATTCCTATTAAAACCCTAGGCCGTTGCCTCCAGGGTCCCCATTGTTGAGATTCCTGTTAAAACCCTAGGCAGTTGCCACTTAGGTCCCCATTGTTAAGATTCCTGTTAAAACCCAAACCCTAGGTCGTTGCCTCCTAGGTCCCCATTGTTGAGATTCCTGTTAAAACCCTAGGCCTTTGACTCTTAGGTCCCCATTGTTGAGATTCCTGTTAAAACCCAAACCCTAGGCCGTTGCCTCCTAGGTCCCCATTGTTGAAATTCCTGTTAAAACCCTAGGCCGTTGCCTCCTAGGTCCCCATTGTTGAAATTCCTGTTAAAACCCTAGGCCGTTGCCTCCTAGGTCCCCATTGTTGAGATTTCCGTTAAAACTCTAGGCCGTTTGTCTCCTAGGTCCCCGTTGCTGAAACCCTAGGCCGTTGTCTCCTAGGTCCCCTTGTGAAGCCTTTGGAAGACCTCCGAGACACCCGTCGATCTTCGGATGGATCCCAGAATTCCCGTGAAGTCCCTAGGCATAGTTTCCTAGGAAGTCGGTCTTAGTCCTTGGATGGATGGATCCCCGTTATCCTCCAACAAGTCAGTCATGTTTGTTTTAGAATTCTAAATCCGTTCGAACTACGGTGACCTGAGCCTCTCATCACGTGGGACCCCCTCCGTCGTGGTAAGGGGAACGTAGGCAACTTCGGCCCGGTCAATCCTAAAAAAAAAAAGAAATAAAATAAAAAAAAAATGTGTGTGTGAGTCTTCCACCCAAAACAAAATTGTGTTTTTCCAAGAAGAAAATGGAGATCCAATTTTCTTAAAATAAAAGATCTAGTTTTCCTAAAAGGCTAATCCTCTAATGAAGCGTCTCTCTTGAACCATGGTTATAATTTCACCTTGAGGTTTAAAATGCTAAAGTCCTTTGCGGTTTTGCCCACCTAAAACATCGAACAAGGAGCCCACATCCGAATTGGCGCCCACGTGAACAAGGAGGTCAACACAAACTGGATCATCGTCCACGAGAGAGGGCCAAAGCTCCGAAAGCCCAAAGGAGGCTACATCAAATGGAGATCCATAACCTCGCTGAATGACATGCACGAGAATATGCACCTCGAAAGGAGGTCATCGAAAAGAAATGGCCAAAGACAGATCCGGCAATCACAACGCCGAGCCAAGTGGAGACCTCGCGACATCTTTCCCGATGACACGGAACCCGAGTTCCCCGTGGAAGACATGGAATATGCCGCCGACAACCCCTCCAACAGTCAAAGAAGAAAATGGACCACCGCACCTCATAGGAGCCCGTCCCTAAAAAAAAAAAAAAATTAATTATGAGTCTTCCAGCCTCGTAGGATCTAGATTCTCACAAAAGTCCGTCCCGGACTGTGTCTTTTATTTTTGCAAAGGTCCGCACTTGGACATGTATGTACAAAGTTATCTAAATAAAAGAGTCATTTTCATTCTCTTCTCTCTAGACTTGAGACATTATTTGCAATATACATTTACTCTTGAAATTGTCTTGCTTGTTATGATCAATTGATTGCTACGCCCCCAAAATGATGAATCGACTTCTAAGCATACTAGTCAATGACGACTCATTAAGGGCGAATGGACCTAACACGAATGAGAAATGCTAAATGCAAACAACTAATCTTGTTGTGAATAAATGTTGTGATCAATTGGCATGAAAAAACCATTAATGGCAAGTCTTCCCTCATACACTTCCCCGATACACAACCCGATACACCTTTCCAAGACCAATTCTTGATGCACATCGAAGGCATCCCGAGACAGTGAAAAGGTAAGGACGTTGTTGCTCGACCACCGAGATTTGACAATGCTCACACGTGTGCGACCAAGCATAGGGCTTCCTAGAATCTTCAAAGTCAGCCCAAAGTAACAGGCACGCCACCAAGGGGCTACGAAGGATCCAATGCCCGAGAAAGCGAGCTGGGGCTAATGTTTACCTCATCCCAAAAAAAAAAAGAAAAAAAGGGAGAAGAGAAAAAAAAAAAGAAGGAAAGGAAATGGCTGAAAGAAAGGCCCGTTCACTCCAAAGAGGGTTCACCCCAAGAGGTCCATCTCAAGGAGTTCACCGCAAAGCAAAGTGAGCAACAACGTCCTCCGAGACAACATCGAAAGAAAGCCAATTTCAGCAAAAGACGGCCTAAGGCCGAACTACGGCGACCTGAGCTCCTCAAACTGTGGGGAACGTAGGCAACCTTCGGGTCCGGTCACAGCATGAGAAAGAACGGTCAAACCATGGCTTTCCCAAAGTAGCCAAACCTCTCCCCCTTGGTCCCATCAATGACCAATTTACCAGACAAGGACCAATTCCTCGTAAACACCTTTTGATCTTGCCATTGATCGAATCTTAATCCTAATTGATCATAACATTTATACATGTTAAGGCTAATTGCTTGTTATAATATTGACTTAATAATGAACATGGTCCATCCAAGCAATCATTTTGATAATTTTAACCAAGACAAATTTCAAATGTCTCGACAAGTCTTCTTCTCTACATCTTAGGAAAGAGCTAAACACTTATGTTCTGTCAATCAGGGGCTTCCTCCTATTTCATGATACAATTGAGGGACTCTCTCCCACCTAAATAAATGCCCCTGCATGTTTTCTCCAAAAGACATCTTAAGTCCCCGTCCCATCGAGTCGGCTGGATCACTCATAAAAAAAGAGGCACCAAAAGAGTAGCCCGCTAGGTTGAAAACCCATAAGGGAGGCCTAGGCAAAAGACAGGGTATGCCATAAAAGACGCAAAAAAGTAGCCCGCTAGGTTGAAAACCCACAATGGCGGCCTAGGCAAAAGAAAGGGTGCGTCATAAAAAAGGGATGGGTTCCTAACCTCACTTCAAAGGTCATGTTGGGTCTACGCCAATGCCAAAGGTCAAAAGATGACATTGGGTCTACGCCAGCATCAAAGGTCGAAGGACGACATTGGGGCTACCTCCACACCAACGACCACAAGGGAATGGGGCTACCTCCACAAGGGCATGGGGCTACCTCCACAAAGAAATGGGGCTACCGCCACAAAGACATGGGGCTACTTCCACAAAGACATGGGGCTGCCCCGACATCGATGACAATGAGGACGTGGGGCTATGCCACCACCGACACCAATAAGGACATGGGGCTACCTCCAACATCAACAGCGAGAAGGACATGGGGCTACCCCAACATTAACGACGAAAGGGTCCTCCACTCCCGACCACTCCTAAAGAATGGATGAAACTCCTAAGGACTTTATGCATAATAAACCTCGTGGTTAAGTTAAAATCAAAAATTTGACTGACATGCTTCGTTAAAAGATTTGCTTTGAGGAATGAATATTTTGAAAAAAAAAAATGTGTTTGCTTGTCCCCTTTCAATTCGCATTGGGCGGTTGAGGGGTATTTTAAAAGAAAAAAAATGTGTTTGTTGTCCCCTTCCAAATTGCATTGGGCATTTGAGGGTGTATTTTGTGAAAATAATGTTTTTCCCCTTTCAAATTGCATTGGGCATTTGAGGGTGAGTTTTGTGAGCTTTTGCTCCGGCAGTCAAAGATGACGTAAGAGCAGTCTTGTAGTCAACCCTCTCCCATAGAGCCAAGTTGACCAAACCTTTAGGATTGACCAAGTGAGAGTCAAATTCGTTGTTCTCCCGGCAGTCAAAGATGACATAAGACCAGTTTTGTAGTCAACCCTCTCCCATAGAGCCAAGTTGACCAAACCTTTAGGATTGACCAAATGAGAGTCAAATCCGTTGTTCTCCCGGCAGTCTAAGTGGACGTAAGACCAGTTTTGACCCAAAGCGGTTATGTTAGGTTAAGAAAATCTTTATACCCGGAGTGGTCATTTTAGGTCAAAGCCTTTGCCCAGAAGTCCCCAAGTGACGTAAGCCCATAGGAGATAAGAAAATTCAGGTCCCACGCGCGACCTGGAGAAAAATTAGGAGGTCCTAGACGTAAGCCCATGTTGACCCGATTGACCAAGTGGGAGTCAAGCCCCTTTTGAGAACATTTAGGTCCTCCGAGTGACCCTTGTTGAAAAAGCTTAGGTCCTCCGAGTGACCCTTGTTGAAAAAGCTTAGGTCCCCCAGGCGACCCTTTTAAGATAAAACTTAGGTCCTCCAAGTGACCATTTTGAGAAAAGTCTAGGTCCCCCGCGTGACCCATTTTGAGAAAAGTCTAGGTCCCCCGCGTGACCCATTTTGAGAAAAGTCTAGGTCCCCCAAGCGACCCTTTTGAGATAAAATTTAGGTCCCCCGAGCGACCCTTTAAAGATAAAACTTAGGTCCCCCAAGTGACCATTTTGAGAAAAGTCTAAGTCCCAGCGTGACCCATTTTGAGAAAAGCCTAGGTCCCCCGCGTGACCCATTTTGAGAAAAGTCTAGGTCCCCCGAGCGACCCTTTTGAGATAAAATTTAGGTCCCCCCGAGCGACCTTCTGAGACAAAAATTAGGTCGTCCGTGACTTAAGCCCTGCAAACATGATCAGAAGATTGGCCGTTCCTGACGTAAGCCCAGTTAAAAATTGACCAAAAGAGAGTCAAACCCCAACTTTGACCCATTGAGAGTCAAATTGAATGTCCGAAAAAAAAATTGGCCGTCCCTGACGTAAGCCCAGCAAAGATGAGAATTAGGTCCCCCGAGCGACCATTGTGAGACGAAAATTAGGTCCCCCGAGCGACCGTTTTGAAATAAATATTAGGTCCCCCGAGCGACCGTTGTGAAATGAAAATTAGGTCCCCCGAGCGATCATCTTGAGAAAAGTATTAGGTCCCCCGAGCGACCGTTGTGAGATAAAAATTAGGTCCCCCGAGTGACCTTCTGAGATAAAAATTAGGGCGGTCCTTGACGTAAGCCCATGTTGACTTTGCCTCTGACCAAATGAGTGTCATGCCCAAACCTTGCCTCTGACCAAATGAGTGTCATGCCCGAGACCCTGCCTCTGACCAAATGAGTGTCATGCCCGAGTCCTTGCCTCTGACCAAATGAGTGTCACGCCCGAGTCCTTGCCTCTGACCGAATGAGTGTCACGCCCAAACCTTACCTCTGACCAAATGAGTGTCATGCCCGAACCTCGCCTCTGACCAAATGAGTGTCATGCCCGAGTCCCTGCCTCTGACCAAATGAGTGTCACGCCCGAAGCTTTGCCTCTGACCGAATGAGTGTCATGCCCGAACCCTTGACTCTGACTGAATGAGCGTCATGCCCGAATCCTTGCCTCTGACCGAATGAGTGTCATGCCCAAGTCCTCACCTCTGACCGAGTGAGTGTCATGCCCAAATGCCTTAGCCTCTGACCCCCTGGTGTCATGCCCAAATGCCTTAGCCTCTGACCAAATGAGTGTCATGCCCGAGTCCTTGCCTCTGACCGAATGAGTGTCATGCCCGAATCTTTGCCTCTGACCAAAGGAGAGTCACGCCCATTCCTTAGGAAAGGATGAAAAATATCCACCTAGGTCCCAAAGGTTTGAGACGCCAAGTTCCTCACCCGACCTTGAACGGTCACCCAAAGTTTTGAGATGCCAAGTTCTCCACCCGACCTCGAAAGATCACCCAAAGGTTTAAGACGCCAAGTTCTCTACCCGACCTTGAACCGTCACCCTTAGGCTTAAGACGCTAAGTTCTCCACCCGACCTCGATGGTCGCCAATAGGTTTGAGTAGCCTTAAAATCTCTCACCCTTTCTCAGAACTACAACCGGCTTGATTCCCTCGGATAGGGATACGTAGGAATCCTTTAAAGATAAGGGTCCAACCACTCGACCACCTTGGTCACCGTCTTTCCCATCTTGGTAGCTCGCCGGATCGGGATTCTGTCTTTTGTCGACAACCCCGCTTTCTTCGAAAGCTCCGTTGCCGAGGGGCTCTGTAAGTACCCCGATCCGGATCGTCGCGCTTAATATAATTAAGTTGTGGAACTTAGGGGTGATTTGGGGTAAAATTTAGGTTACAAGGGCCTTTTGGGTATTAACAAAGCCATTCCAGAAGTTTGGGGGCTTTCTGGTCATTTTTAGAACACATTAGGAAAGGGAGGGACCTTTCAGGAATTGAAAAAGGTCCAAGGACATCAGGTTTTATCCCCACAAAGCCCAAAAGGACTTTGTGGGGATTATCCGAAAATCGCCCAAAGGAAACGGGCGCATATACGTTATGCGTTTTCTCAAAACGCACAAGGCCAGCCGACAAGCCCGCCACGCGTCCTTCCCTCGTTCGTCCAGACACCCGCGCATCGTCCCTCCACTCGCCTTATCCCCGTGTGGCCTTCAAGCGCCCGACAACCCCCCCCCCCCACTTGCTGCGCTGTGATTGGTTGGTCGCCCTTGGTGTCTCCCTCCCCTCACAGTCTCCACGTGTCACAACCTTGTTTGCCCTTCACCCCACTTTTGGTCACCCACATGCCCTTTCTGGAAAACCTTATGCCCAGCCCTTTGCGCTCCATTTTGTGCACAAAAATGATCCAATTTCAACCCAATTTGTGATCATTTTGTGAGTAAATATGACCCATTTTAAGGGCCCATTTTGTGACCAATTCCAACCCATTTTTATGCTTAGCCCCTAAGCAAGTCACAAGGAAATAGTTGAGGGATTAAAGTGAAAATATCCCCCTTTTGCTTGGTGCCCAAGTCCATAGTTGAGGGACCAAAATGTTACCCCAAATTGCAAACAAGTCCCTAATTCTCACTATAAATAGAGGCCTCCTCTACCCATTTAAAGGGGGATTCTTGGAGCAAAGTTACTATCCCAAAATTACCTCTCATCCTAAATTGAGTCATTAGGGAGAGGTTATGGCTTACCTTAGATGATTGTGAATAACTACCAAGTGTAGTATCCCTCTCATCTTTGGTCTCATTGAGTGATTAGTGTAAATTGTTGAACAAACCATGGTTGAGTGAAAATCTTGGAGTCCATGATCTCCAAGTAGGAAAAGGAAAGAAGTAAACTTGGGTCAATCAATTAATGATTTACCCCAAGCTTGCTTAAAATCAAATCTTTATTTTGTTGAAATCTTCTTCTTCATCTCATTCTATTTTCCTTTTTTTGGGATATGATCTTTAATCATTTGACTTAAAAATGTAGTCTTTATATGATTGGGATCTAAATGCTCCCTTGATCCCAATGGTCTAATCTTACACTTTATGGTGTATTAAAAATGGTGGACCAAGTGGAGAGGAGCATTTGTTAAATTAATGCCATTTACTTAATGTCTTTTATTAACTTGGAACCAAGCCTTGAGATCCATGGTGCCCTTCATGTTTTATGCATGAGTGTGGGTTGTAAACCAAAGGATTAATCTAAGACTTGTTATGTTTTTGTGCAATTTTACATTAATGCAAGTGTGAGTGGGTTTTACATTAATGTCATTCAATATTGCATGTCTTGTCCATTCAAGCACTTTAATTTATGTCAAGTCTTGCCCTTGTCAAGCACCTCATATTTATGTCATTTTTAATGTTCAAAGTCTTTATTTCAAGTCTTTTCTTGATTATCTCCCTTGGGTAATAAAGCCCCAATTTTTATCCACCCAAGTGATGATTAGCCTAAGAAAATTCTTTATTGTCAAAACTTGTAAATGATTACCTTGCTTGGATGATAAAGTTCTCATCTTTATTCATCCAAGCCATGGTTTGATCCAAGAAAAGATGCATATTTTCAATTCTTTCAAATTAACCTTTCTTGGATGATAAAATTGCAATCTTTAATCATCTAAGACACGGTTTTGTCCCAAGAAAATGTTTGTTTCATAGGCTTTATTACTTTTCCAAACTCATTTTCTAAAACAAGATGATTTCTCCCATTTTTAAAATACACATACACACACTTGCACATTTTTGTCAACAAACATTAGGGAGACTTGGTTTTTTCCGAGGCACTTTGGGTGAACCGCAAATATGTTCTTCCCAAGGTGTAACGTGACCTCCGAACTCATCATCTCTAACCATTTTCATTAAATTGGGTTTAAAATTAATTTAATGTGGCGACTCCGTTTTGTGTATGAAGTTAACCGTGTTTGGTATTTCGCCTTTGAAACTTGTTGTTTTGGGGCGGGATCCTTACAGATGGGGGTTCCAATCTGTGACTCCAGCCTCCCGTGCGTTGGTCGTAAAGATGGGGTATTCGCTAAGTGGCTATTTAGCTGAGTGAAAGCCAACTCACATTTCTGATTCCAACCTTCTTCTGAGCAATGCTGTAATTCTTTGAGGAGCGGGTCTCCTGCCATTGTGAGGCGGCTGATGTAGTGTAGCAGACCTATGAGTTTGATCCTTTCACTTTCTTGGCGAGGTGATGACATTGTTATTAACTTTCTGACTTTCTCAGAGTCGGCTTCGAATTTCTGTCCCAATCTGTACCCTAGAGCTTTTGTCTGAATAGTACCAAATCTGCATTTCGACGGATCTAGGAGAATTTTCTGATTTCTCAAAATGTTGAACAGTTTTTGTAGGTTCTCGATGTGTTGGCCCTAGGGTCTTTTGGAGTGCAAAACCAGGTCGTCTAGGTAGACCTCTGTATTTGATGGTGACCCTCTTGGCATGTGGTAAGAGATACCAATGCCTTCCACTCTAGGAACCTGTTGGCGTGACAATAATTTCCCCATGACGTGTGAAAGAGTATTTTCTCGTCTGTTCGTACCGCGGCGGGTATTCAATTTTTACCGGCGAAACCTTCAAGGAATGATCAGACGTCTCTGTCTTCAGTGGCTTCTAACAGTGTGTTTAAGTCGAATGGCGGGAAATTGTGTTTGGGTCTCAATTCATTGAGACTCGTGTTGTCTACGTGAACCGTCACCTTCTTTTTGTACTTCTCTGCGAAGATGATGTTGAGCAACCACTTTGGCCAACATACCAATTTGATGAAGTCTCTCTGTAGCAGTTCTTCTATTTCTGTCACCATGCGAGGAGACCATTCGGGCTAGATTGGCAGCATCGCTTGCTTTACTGACCTCATGTCTGGTGTTGTCATTTGTGTCCATTCTGGCGTGTCATCACAAGACCATACAAAGATGCCTTCATATTCTTTGAGTAGCTTAATTAGTGCTCCTCGCTCTTCGCTTTGAAAGAAGCTCCCAATATGAGTCCACTTCGGCTTGTCTTGTCTTGTCTTCCCAGATTCACACATGTTAACACCTCATCGGCAGCTTGGGCTCAGCTTTCCCTTTGATTCATAACCTGCTTTGAGATTTCTCAGATGTATTTGTTATTTAGTTTGCTTGTGTCTGCCTCTTTTAATGAATCGTTATTAACTATTTGTGTATTATTAGATAGATTAGTTAATTTATCATTTATAAGAGTGGCTATAGCGGGATACTCAGAAAGATCGAGACTTTCGATTAATGCACAAGGAAAGACAGTGTTTGCGATTACATTATAGTCTTTTGACTTGAGGTCATTAGACTTGGACGGAGACACTAACTCATAAGTGAGAAAGGAGGACCTAACTGACCTAGGGGAAATTGACTCTCTAGGGGGTGAGCTGATCGGCCCCAAATTCTCGATAGCAGTAGTCACAGGTCCGTATTCGATAACAGCCACAATATCATTTTCGAGGCTCAGGTGTTGGAACAAATGTTGGAACATATCATTTTCGAGTCTCAATTCATTGAGACTCGTGTTGTCTACGTGAACCGTCACCTTCTTTTTGTACTTCTCTGCGAAGATGATGTTGAGCAACCACTTTGGCCAACATACCAATTTGATGAAGTCTCTCTGTAGCAGTTCTTCTATTTCTGTCACCATGCGAGGAGACCATTCGGGCTAGATTGGCAGCATCGCTTGCTTTACTGACCTCATGTCTGGTGTTGTCATTTGTGTCCATTCTGGCGTGTCATCACAAGACCATACAAAGATGCCTTCATATTCTTTGAGTAGCTTAATTAGTGCTCCTCGCTCTTCGCTTTGAAAGAAGCTCCCAATATGAGTCCACTTCGGCTTGTCTTGTCTTGTCTTCCCAGATTCACACATGTTAACACCTCATCGGCAGCTTGGGCTCAGCTTTCCCTTTGATTCATAACCTGCTTTGAGATTTCTCAGATGTATTTGTTATTTAGTTTGCTTGTGTCTGCCTCTTTTAATGAATCGTTATTAACTATTTGTGTATTATTAGATAGATTAGTTAATTTATCATTTATAAGAGTGGCTATAGCGGGATACTCAGAAAGATCGAGACTTTCGATTAATGCACAAGGAAAGACAGTGTTTGCGATTACATTATAGTCTTTTGACTTGAGGTCATTAGACTTGGACGGAGACACTAACTCATAAGTGAGAAAGGAGGACCTAACTGACCTAGGGGAAATTGACTCTCTAGGGGGTGAGCTGATCGGCCCCAAATTCTCGATAGCAGTAGTCACAGGTCCGTATTCGATAACAGCCACAATATCATTTTCGAGGCTCAGGTGTTGGAACAAATCTTGGCCATCCCATGGCTCTGTTTTCTTAGCTTCGCCGACTAATGGTTCATCGAGTGACACAAATTCAGTATCGTAAGTCAAGTCCTAGTTCACCTTGTGCAGTACTCATTCTGGATGGTAGTAACTCTGCCAGCAGTCTTTCGAGGTTCCATATACCTTAGCTCTAGATTGGCCCGGTCGAACTTGACGTCTTTGAAGATTTCAAAACCCTTTTGCAGTTTTCTGTTGTTGTCGAAACATGTCTCTGCGAACTCGAAGTTTGAGTACTCTTCCCCTTCTTTCATATAGTAACTGTTGAGGGAAAGGTGGTAAGGTTTCATATTCGACTTCTTGTAAGGGAGTTGCTTCTTCTTGAGTACTTCTATATGCTTCTGCTCTTCTTTGTCATTAGGAGTAAGTACGTACCCTAGCCCAAACCGGCCTTTGTGGTCTACTTCCTCAGTCAAGTGTGTGGGACGTTGTAAGTGCTTGCCTAGCCCCAGCCCCGGTATGAATCCCATGTTCGAAGTATCTTGTAGACGGGTAGCACTTTATCAGAAGTTCTGGTGAGATCGTTATCACATTTCTAAGCTTGTGCCACTATTTCGAAACCACTGAAGAGTCTGCGGTCTTCTTCATGCTGAATCTCTAACACAGGTACTCCTTTCATCTCGGTACCTTGAGCTATTACCAGGTCGCTGTAGATAACTGTCACCTCATTCCCTGACTAGATTTTAACACACTGATGCAAGGAAGACGGAATGGCGTTAGATTTGTGAAGCCAAGGGGGTCCTAGCAAGATGGTGAAAGAGGATGGTATGTCAATCACTTGGAAATCCGTGGACAGAGTTCGTGTCCCTACGGAGATGGGTAGAGTAACAATTCCCAACACTGATCTGTATGTAGAGTCATAGGCCTTGATTGTCTGTTTGGATGGTCTTAGAGTGGTTGGGTCCACACCCACTACGTCCATCCTCTGTGACGGTAGTACATTGATGGCGGATCCGTTGTCCACAAAGGGTCGAGGAATTTTCTTCCCGCTGATTTCGACTGTGACATGCAGAGATTCATTATGATCAATGCCAAATAGAGGTTCATCGAGCTCTGAAAAGGTGATGATATTCTCGAAGTGAATGTTACTGATCATTTGTGTGACATTCTCGGGGGTGGTGTCCGATGGGACCATAGTAGTGGCCAAGTTCTTCTCGAGCATTTGACGGTGAGCTAGAGATGAGGTGAGTAAAGACCAAAAGGAAATGTGAGCTTGGGTTTGTTTAAGCTGTGTGAGGATGGGATCCTCTTTCTCGGGGTCTAACGGTTCTGACTCCTTATTGAAGACCTTCTTTGTACCCTTGGGATCTGACTGATTGACCTGTCCGGACCTTGTGAGTAGGTTGATTTCGGCTCTCATGTCGCATGGAGACTGTGGTATTTTTACGTATTCTGCGAAGATTTTGGCTATAGACAGTGGTAGAGATTTAAGTGGACCGGAATCGCAATCTCCTAGAAGAGAAGCTTCTAGAGATAGTTCATCTAATGATAGCATATAATAAGAAGAATTACTATCATTAATAAACTTTAAAGTACAGCCTATTTCATTATCACTATAAAACTCGGAGTCTGCCACAATAGGTTCGGCCAGATCACCAATGTTTGTTGCTATACTATTTTCATCCAAAGAGAGTCTAGGCTCTCCGAGAGAACCATCATGAACGAGCTTCAAGATGTCCTTCTTTAAGGCGAAGCAATCTCTTGTTCTATGTCCAGTGGCTTGATGGTAGTGGCGGTATTTCCATACATTGCTTCCCATATGCGTAGAATAACCCTTGAGTTGTCTGAGGAGCCCTTTATTTCACAAGGTCACGGAGAACTTCTTCATTGAGATTTTCAATTGATCGTTGCAGTCCTCAAGTTCTAGCATGGTGATTTGATCAATCTCTACCATATTGACATCCATGGCGATGATCTTCCTTGGGTCCGCAATGATGCTGTCTTTGATAAGCTTCTGTACGATCTGCTTGATGGTGAACCATTCGTTGTTGGTGTGTCCGGACGTTCTATAGTAATAGCAAAACTTGGACATGTCACATCCATGCTTGGGCCATTTGAATCCGGGTTCCAAGGGAGTTATCACCCCAATCTTGACTAGTCCTCCGAATAAAGCATTCATGTCTAGCCCCAGTTCGGCGAAGGCATCTACCATTTCTAGAATACCAATGTCACCTCCGATGAGCTCGACCATGTTGACGCCCCCATTGTTAGGGAGCGGGTTTGCTATGGTGTTTGGACCTTTAGGCTTCTCAATCTTTCCATCGGCTATGAGCTTTTGGATGACTCGCTTGAGTTGTATGCAGTCGTCGGTCGTGTGGCCAATATGCTTATGGTACTTCCAGAACTTGGTTTCATCAAGAATGGCTTTCTTGTTAAATGGTTCAAATTTCTCTATCGGATTGATTAAACCCTTTTTTATCAACACTTCAAAGACTTTGCTAGTGGGCATACCGAAGTCGTCGAAGTGATCTTCTTTCTGGGGAAAGCTGCTTGTAACTGCTTGGACATCGAAGGAGGAGTTGTCTTGGACCATACTCACTTGATCAGGAAAGTAACCATTACCAATCGCCACCCTAAGCTTGAGCAACAAGCATTTGAAGAAGATTTGCTTTTGTTCCTTTGCTTTAGGAGGGTATTGTACTTTCGCTAGTTTGTGATTCCATCTCTTGTAGAAGTCATAAATAGGCTCACTGGGCCTCTGCATTGTGTTCTCTAAATCAGTATGGTTGACGTGCCAATCTAGGTTTGACTGATACTTCTCGCAAAAAGTAGTGGTGATTTGTTCCCACGTCTCTCGTTCGGAGGGATCCAAACTCAAGAACCAACAGAGAGCGATTCCGTCTAAAATGGTGTGGAAGACTCGGGCCATTTGCTCATTGGTGTAGTCACGAACTTTTATAGCTAGCACATAATTGTCGAGATGAGTCTTAGGACAAGTAATTCCATGGAATGTAGAGACCTTCGGCATCTTGAAGTCTCTAGGTAGAGCACCCACATTGCTTGGGTCAATGGTTTTGATAATCGGAGCGGATTGCTTGGAGACCGTGTCGGATAGCTTGAGGATCTGTTCTTGCATGGCAACCACTAGAGGGTGATTGGAGAAGTCAGCGCTACCATAGGCTTAAGTAGCGGGAGGAGGAGTGGAGACTGTGGGAACGTCGGCACCGATACTCAATGGTAGGGAAGGTAGTGGCAACTTAGTAGAGGACAAGTAACTACCCATCAATTCTGGTGACGGCTCATATGGACCCTTGCTGGAGGTTGCTTTAGTACCAAAATCAGGAGGAGGGACCCTTTGGTAGTTGGGCACCTTGAGAGGGATAGCATCATCATTGGCGGGATAAGTCATAGGCACTGTTTCGTCTTCGACCAGAATAGCCTCTCCATTATGGAAGCTAGTTGCCACACCTTTCTTCTTCATCTCAGTATGAAGATGATCTTTGAGTTCTTGATCTAGTGACTTGTTTCGATCTTCAAGCTTAGAGATCTGTAGCATGAGGTTGGTGAAGAAAGCATAGAGCGGTGGCGGGATATCCGAGGGATTGATACTGGTGGCAATTTCTGGATCAGCAGAAGCGGAGACTGGCGGAATGGAGACATTAGGAGTAGTAGGCTCTGATGATGGAGACATTGTTGATGCAGAGACTGAAGACTGAGCTTGCGGAAGGCTTGACCATTGAAGGTGACCACCGAAATGGACCCAAACTTGCTTCTCTGTAGAGGTAGTGGACGAGAGGTTTAGGACGGGACAAGCCTCATGCAATGTATTTTTTTATTTAAAGAATAATGTATTATTAGTCCTAATAGTTGGAAGGGGTACCCCTTTTTGGATTACTATCTACAAAATCTGGATCAGTGGAGGTCATCACTACGTCTATAGACCCCTCGTTTTTCACCTGTATTGCACCTCCCAAACGGACAATTTGGGCGAGGGTCCTATAGGGCAAGCGACTTCCACCGACCTAACTGATCCTAGCGACTAACCATGTTTTAAAGGCATTTAACGTAATTTTTATGTTACTTCCGTTAAGTTTTTAATGAGTTGAGATCCTTGTACAAACCAGTCAACTTTGGAGTGAAAACAGCATGAACGACACGTTAATTGTCTATAAAGAAAAGCTAGTCAAACCAACCGGTCAACTTTGGAGTGTCCTAGACTCTGTGAGTGAATGTTTTCGAAATGAACAAGGGATTAACCTCGACTGCTTCACAAGTGAAAACAGTGAGTTAGATAGCCCGGGTGCCACGAAGATAGAGGTGAAATGATCACCAAAATCAATGCACTCAGCGGAGTATCCAGTAGGGTGTGCAGTATGACACGGACCTAGTGGTGGTGTGCGGGCAACGCACGGGAAGTCTTTCTTTTATTTATCTTTTCTATGGGATTAGGATATTCAAGTTGGCATTTAACCTTATTAAGAGTCTCCACATTGTTTTTATCGAGCTAAAACATTGAGAAAAGCTAACAGAGAGGGTTCGGGTGTCAAGTTACGACAAGAGAAGAATATCAAGTTATCACTCCTATCACCCGATATATCGGACTTTCTATCATGATGAATGTGTTAGTAGTGTGTTAGTGATTGGTACCGGATCCGAAGATTGCCTACGTTCCTCTCATTTGAGAAGCTCAGGTCAGCATAGTTCGTACATAATCGGAATAGAGAGAAGAAGCGGGATCATGCATAATGAAGGGGGAGGAGAAAGAAACATACAAGATGATCACATCCTAGAATAATGATTATACCATTGATAAGATTAATGTGTAGTCATCATATTCATCCTGTGAGAATTACTGATCATGGGAGTAATTACCTAAAGTTTAGGGTTTAGAAGTAGTTCCTAGATCTCGTTGATCATCATCGGCTATGCATTATAAGTATAGATTAAAACATTCGATCTAGCATGTTCAATCTAACATAGTAATAAGAACATCATGAAACATGTATGAAATAACATATAAGCATAAAGATCGCTACCCTAGTCATAGAGCATATTATGAATTCTAGCAAGAACATGAAGAACACGTTATGAATCATATGAATATAGATGTATAAATATAATGAAACTAGCATAAATCAGATCTAAACTAAGAAAACATGTAGAATTCTCACCAATCATGACAAGAACGAAGTCAAATCTCTTGCGCGGATCCGTCGGACCTTCGGGATTGCTAGAAAGGCTTAGAGAGAAAGTTTTGCCGTCAGTTATGGCTGTGGAACTTGGGGGAGAGATTTGTTGTCCTTAATTATGAACTGAGGTCACCTATTTATAGGAAAATCTCACCTGGAAGAAGTGGCCACCTGGCCGTTCCAATTGGATTGGCTCGATTCCCGAGGTTCTGATCAATCTGGACTCCTGAGAACTCCTAGATAACGTCTATCTTTGATCCCTCATCCAATCAGTTAAGAACATCTTCTTATTTGGGCTTTTCGAGAAATTTCAGATAAGTCCTGCGCAGCTCATAAATACCTGGGAGGTCCCTGTGAGTTCTAGAATGCCTAATAACTCATTTTCAGGTTGGGTACTAATAACTGGATGTATCCGAGAACCCGTCTGCTGGTTTAAAGTGTATATAAGGAACTGGATGGATCCGAGAACCCATCTTCTGGTTTAAAGTCCGTAAAGAGGACTGGCTGGATTCGATAACCCTTCTGCCGGTTTAAAGTCCGTATAGAGGACTGGCTGGATTTGAGAACCCGTCTGCTGGTTTAAAGTCCGTATAGGGGACTGGCTGGATCCGAGAACCTGTCTGCTGCTTTAAAGTCCGTATAGAGGACTGGCTGAATCTGAGAATTTGTTTGCCGGTTTAAAGTCGTATAGGGGACTGGCTGGATCCGAGAACCCGTCTGCTGGTTTAAAGTCCGTATAGAAGACTGGCTGGATTTGAGAACCCGTCTGCCGCTTAAAGTCCGTATAGAGGACTGGCTGGATCCGAGAACCCGTCTGCCGCTTTAAAGTCCATATAGAGGACTAGAAATGAATGTGAGTTTGTTGAGTATACTTTGTTGATAAAGAGGTGGTGATTTCAAGGGTTCACCATGGACCGAATTGCTGCTTGGAGCTGTATGCTATTCGGAGCCGCAATTGCTGTTGTTTACATGACTTTGTGGGGTGCGGGCACAGTTGACTGCGGACCGAAAAAGATGCTTTCCCTTTAGAGAGGAAAATTGCCGAGATTGGCCTTGGCTGACAAGAAAGACACACCCTACTTTAAGTTTAGTGGGAGTTTCTATTTTACTTCAATTTAGACATGCCTTAGGGGCAGACCAAATTAATGTATGCCCAACTGTGTATTCGAGGGCGGGGTTGTTGTCTTGACCCTGATGATTTTGGGAATGTCTGAGCTCTGTTCCCTTGTGATTTCCTTCTTTGACAAAGGCCGGTTGAGGCATTTCTGAAGCGGAACGCAGGCGCCCCTTCTTGTGGTTGCGGGACGCGCGCGCTTCCCATGTGGGCGCCGGGAGGCGCGCGCTTCTGGGAAGCAAATTCTAAGGCTTGACATTTGCTGGCCAAAAGATCCCCAACAGCTATAATATTAGTCTCTGTTCAAAACCAATCTTCCAACAGCTCTTTTCTGCCATTCATGAACATATTTTCCTTGTTTGATTTTGCTTGTAATCCACATTTTCCATGGCTTCCACCTCTTTCATTCTTGATGCCAAGGTTGTTGGTGACTACGAGAAGGACTTGTCGACCTTCGTGTATTCTTTCAAGACTCATCCTAAGAATGATTTTGTTAAAGACTTCGGATTCCGAATTCTCTTCACGCTACGGACGTTGAAGCCGGATTGGGATTTATTGAAGGCCGCTGTAGCCTTTTGGGATTATGACAGTCACAATTTTAACTTTTCGGCAAATGAAATGGTTTCGCTTGTTGATGACTTTGGTGCAATTTTTGGCATGCCCTTGGCAGGTCAGATTGCCGTCCCCAAATACCATTGTATTGTCATTGATTCTTGGTTTGATTTGTTGAACCTCCCTATCGGAGATGTGAGGAAGATGTTGCATGGCGCCATGGTTGACATAACTGAGTTTCCGATGTTCTTTTGTTTGCATTCGGAGGACATGGCAGTTCAGTCCTTTAAGAGGAATGCCATGGCAGTCTGCCTTTTCAGTGAGGTTCTGTTTGTTACACCCCTTGGGACTGCGGATGCGCAGTTGACTGAGATTACCTTGCAGGCAAATAAGCAACAGTTCAGCATAATCCCTCTCATAGTGGGGAGACCTTGCATGGTCTGGATGAGTTGCACTGGATGGGTGAGATGAGACGGGGAAGCCCCTTTCTCTTGACTATATAGCTTCGAGAGCATTTCATAATTTATTCTCTGGATGGTGATCTTTAACCTTTTTCCGTTCATAGGAGAAAGTTGCTGATTGGAGATTTATCTGAGGATGGTTGGAAGAAATTCTTTGCATCTCGAGGATCGGCTGACATTGAGTGGTGTCCTCCCTCTTGGGGGATTCGTCCTTTCGTGGAATGGACTTTGGGTTTCAGGCATGTGGTCCTCCCCGGTCTCAGAGATTCTTCATTTTATCAGCCTGAGCGATTTCTAAGGAAGTTCGGTCGTCAGCAGATAGTTCCTTTCCCGAGGAGAGGGATACTTCATCCAGTCTCATGCATGGGTCCGGACTTTTCGAGGGAGCTTCAGTTAGCTTGGGGAGATGACCGTCACCGGTGGGCTTCCGTCCCTATTCATCGGGGTAGTATTTTCCTTCCCGAGAGTTACTTGGATTATCTGTTCGGCACCCTTTACCGCGGTATCACTTGGGTTGACATGCTTCGAGCTGAGTTTCTAGTGAAGGACTTTGAACCTAGCAGTGCTTTGAGATATAAGGAAGCTGCTGCCGATTCGAACAATATTCCGGCTGACCCTTTTGGTACTCCTTGGGATGACTTCTATGCTCGGAGGCGTTTTGCTGCACAGAAGGTCGTGGTTCATCTCAGTGTTCCTAGACCTCCCAAGAAGAGTAGGATTGAGAGCTGTTCGGGTGGCTCTTCAAAAGCTAAGAAGAAATTAGATTTTTCCTAGTACCCCAAGATTGCAATTAAATAGACCACTTGTTTAGGATTTAATGTTTTAATGTCTTTTATTGCTCAACATTATCCGTTGTAATGATCAAAATGATTTGAGAATTGAATACAAATTGAATCTTATTATGACATGATTGGGTAAAAATTATTGTTTTAGACCGCACCCGAAGGTTGCCTACGTTCTTCCAGCATAGAAGCTCAGGTCTCCGTAGTTCAAACAAATAAAGACCATTTTTTTTAATTTTTTTTTTGTGTACACCCTGTTTTTTGCCTAGACCGCCCTTTCGGGTTTTCAATCTAGCGGGCTTCGTTTTTGCACTTGTTCTAATTTTTGCCTTGGACGCCCTTGCGGGTTTTCAACCCAGCGAGCGTTTTTTTTTTATGCTCTTTATTTGTTAAGCGTAGAACTTCATGAGCTTGTCGAGGTTGACCTCCTTTGGCAGTTGATCACCATCTAAGTCTACGAGTCGGACTGCACCGCCGTATAGTATCTTCTTGACCACATAGGGACCGATCCATCGGGGTCCCCATTCCCTGAGGGGATTCATGGCATTGGGAGGATGTTGTCTTAAGACCAAGTCTCCCACTTTGATGTTTTGGGGCTTCACCTTTTTGTTGAAAGCCCTTGCCATTCTTTGTTGTTAGGCTCTGGTGCGTTCAAATGCTCTTAGCCTCTTCCCGTCGAGTAGGGCTAATTGTTCATACCGACTTTGCATCCAATCAACCTCGTTGACTTGATTTTCGAGCAAGACCCGTAGAGAGGGAACTTCAAGTTCAACTGGGAGTACGGCTTTGGAACCATAAACCAGCGTGTACGTAGTCTCTCCTGTTGCTGACCGAATTGATGTACGATAGCCCCACAATGCTAGAGGCAATTTCTTGGGCCAATCCCTTCCTATTGAGGCCATTTTCCGTATGATGATCTCAATTGTCTTGTTTGCTGCTTTGATCGCTCCATAGCTTCGGGCGGTACAGGGATGACTTGTGTTTGGTAATTTTGTAGTCAACCAAAAGTGAGTCCATTTCCTTCTAAAAGTGTGAACCATTATCGGAGATGATTTCATGAGGAATACCATATCGGCACATGATGATGTTCTTCATGAATTCGGCCACTTTCTTGGTGTTGAGAACTCGGTAAGCTTGTGCTTCGACCCATTTGCTGAAATAATCTATGGCCACTAGAATGAATGACTGTCCGTTGCTTCCCATAGGATGGACTTTGCCGATGATATCTATGCCCCAACAAGAGAACGGCCATGGTGTGGTCATGTTGTACAGTTGTGAAGGTGGAGCATGTTGCAAATTAGCATGAAACTGGCACTTGGAGCATTTCTTAACTCTCTCGATGTAGTCTCTTTCCATGGTGGTCCAATAGTAGCCAATACGGAGTATCTTCTTGGCTAGCATGATCCCATTCATGTGGGGGCCACACTCGCCTTCATGGACTTCATGCATTATCTCTTGAGCTTCAGCTCATTTGCACATAAAAGATTGATCCCTTCGTGATGTCTCTTGTAGACTCGGTTCCCAATTAGCACGTATCTCGTGGCTTACTTCTGTAATGCCACTTGAGCTTTCTTATTTCTAGTTTCAGGGAAAGTGCTGTCCTTGAGAAAATTCATGATGTCTGTGTACCACTGGGGATTTGTTTGGACTTCATTGATCTTAATACTCATGCAATATGCCGGACTAGTCCTTCTTAAAATTTTGAAGGGTTTCACCATTTTTCCTTTGGGTATCTCAACCAGTTAGGCTATGGTGGCTAGTGCATCGGAAAAGCGGCTCTTATCCCTCGGCAAATAATTGAACATGATGTCTTCGAACTGTTCAACTAACTCTTCGAGGTGTTGACCGTACTGTTGGAGAGTCGGGTCTTGGATTCTCCATTTTCCCGATGTCTGATTGATAAGGAGCAGGGAGTCACTGAATACTTCTAGATCTGTGACATTCTTTCTAAGGCTGCTTCCAGCCACTCTATACATGCCTCATATTCAGCAATGTTGTTGGTAGCTTCGAATTCCAGACGGATTGCAATTGGAGTGTAGATGTCCTTTGGATCGACAAGCAACATTCATATCCCATAAACGTGCTTATTGGCTGCGCGCCATCGAAAAAAAGTTGCCACTTATTTTCCTCGGTTGTAGTGCAAATCAAGTCCTCGCTGAGAAATTGTAAGTCATCCCCCTTCACTTCGTCATACGGAAATTCAGCAAGCTGATCACTGAACACTTTCCCCCTGATAGATTTAAGTGTGACGTAAGTGATATCATAGCCGGCGAGCATGAAATACCACTTAGCTATCCTTGTTGACATGAAAGGCTTCTCGAAGATGTAGCGGAGCGGGTCCAATTGATTGGAAAGGCTTCCATATAGTGTTTGAGATTTTGAGTGACCCAAACCAGTGATGCACATGACTTTTCCAAGACAGAGTAGTTCTTTTTGCCACCTTGAAATCGGCGACTGACAAAGTAAATTGCATTCTCCGATGTGGAGTCTCGTTACACTTGTGCTAGCATATCCCCTAGGGCTTCATCGTTCACTGTGAGGTAGAGCAAGAGAGGCTTTTCTTTGTGCGGTGGAACCAGAACTGGAGGGCATGTCAAGTAAAGCTTCACTTGATCGAATGCTTCTTGGCAAGCATCGGTCCACTTTAGAGCCACATTCTTCTTGAGTAGCTTGAAGATTGGCTCACACATGGAAGTGAGCTAGTGCACGAACCGACTGATGTACTGAAGTCTGCCCATGAAACCTTTGATTTCTTTCTGTGTCTTTGGAGGAGGCATGTCAATGATTGCCTTGATTTATGAGGGATCTGCTTCAATTCCCCTCTCGGTGACCATGTATCCAAGAACTTTGCCTCGGATAACCCTGAAAGTGCACTTTGCGGGATTGAGCCTCATCTTGTGTTGTTGACGCCTTTCGAAGAACTTGCGGAGATCGATCAAGTGTTGACCGTTAGTCCCCTTTGAATGGATGATCATGTCATCCACATAGACCTGAATTTCCTAGTGAATCATGTCGTGGAACAAGTCTGTCACAGCCCTTTGATAACTAGCCCCAGTGTTCCTCAACCCAAATGGCATGATTGTGTAGCAAAAGGTGCCCCACGGTGTTGTGAAAGCAGTCTTGTGTTGATCCTCTTCGGCCATAAGAATCTGATTGTACCCAGGAAAACCATCCACAAATGAGCGGACCTCGTAGGTGGCAGTGGAGTTGACTAGCATGTCGATGTTAGGTAGTTGAAAATCATCCTTTAAAGAAGCTTTGTTCAAATCCTGGAACTCCACTAAAACACGGACCTTGCCATTAGCCTTTCTGACTGTCACCACATTGGCTAGCTATCTTGGATACTCAATAACTTTGATGAATCCCACGCTGAGAAGCTTCTCTATCTCCTCTTTGACTTGTAAAGACCATTCTGGCCTGATCTTTCTATCTCTGATCGGAATCCTGTGCTCGGCAACCTTTCTGTCTAAACACGGCATGTATTTGTATGACCATGCAAACACATCCACAAACTCTCTGAGCAGTGCAATCAATCTGTCTCTCTCTTCCCCCTTGAAGAAGCTTTCGATCATGGTTTCTTTCGGCTCCTCATCGGTACCCAGATTAACAACATGCAATTCTTCATCAGCCCCTGGACCATTTTCACCACGACTACGGACCTGTTGAGCAAGTTCATTTAAGTATGTTTCATTTTTGTGGTCTATTTCATCATAGTCTGAATCGTTATTAACTAGTTCATTAAATTCATTATTAGTTAATTCATCATTTATGATGTTTGCAATCTTGGGGTACTCAGAAAGATCAAATTTTTCATTAGCAAAGAAAGGGAACACACGCTCGGCTATGGCCTCCATATCCTCTTAGGTTAGGGTATCGGAAACACTCTCGGACTCGAAAGTGAATGTTAACAAGTCTTCCTTTGTAACCTTGCGCGGAATGTAACCTATTTTCTTGATCATGAATTCCTCGGATACCATGGGTCCTTTTGTTGAGTACCAGTTGTTGATAGGCTCGGAGCTCGGCTTAATCTCACTGATAGGCTCACTTCCTATGTCGGTGTCATCGGAGATGTCATTGACTTGGAACTCATCCATGATGGAAAGTTCCTCGAACATGGAAGCTAGATCAGTTAACTCCTCCCCCATGGTAATCTTTGTCTCAGACTCCATGGTCACTTTCTTCCCCACCATTCTCGGGGTGACATAGGAGTTGGTTCCTCTTCGTGCTTCTGAATCTCACAATCGGTAAAGACTTCGAGACCGGGCTTTCTGATGCCCTTACTATTGATCCATGGCTCGGGAAAAATTATGTGATCCATTTTTTAATCCATAGATTGAATTACGTTTATTTCCTTATGATTTTCTTTGTGACAGGAATATTTGAAAGTAGAGTTATCCTTACTAAATTCAATTTTTTCATTTCCGACGTTTAAAGTAAGAGTACCCTTTTTAACATCGATTATGGCTCCTGCGGTGGCAAGGAAAGGCCTTCCTAAAATGACTGGAATATTTTGATCCTCCTCAATCTAGAGGATCACGAAGTCGACAGGGATGATTAGGTTCCCTATACGACAAGGCATGTTTTCCATAATACCTATCGGGTATTGTATGGAGCGGTCCGCCAATTGGAGAGAAATGGTGGTGGGTTTGAGTTCCCCCACACCTAGTCTCTCACTAACCAAAAAAGGCATTATACTAATGCTAGCCCCTAGATCAAGCATTGCATTGTCCATGTTACACCTACCTATGCTACAAGGTATTGAAAATGTGCCGGGGTCTTTGAGTTTTGGGGGAAGTTTCTTTTCTAAAATAGCACTTACTTCCTCCGCTAAAGTAAAGTTTTCAAACTCTTCTAAAGACCTCTTTTTAAAAATCATTTTCTTTAAAGGTTTTGCATAAGCAGGCATTTGTTTCACATCATCAGAATATGGAACCTTAACATTTAATGATTTCAAAATTTTCAAAAACTCAGCATGTTGATCATTAACCCCTTTCTTTATTAACCTTTGAGGATAGGGTATCGGGGGAACAAAATATCTACCAAAACTAGGGAATTCAATCTCGTTTTTAACCTCTTCATTAGTCTTGACCACTAATGGGGTCGGACTATGGTTCTCAACTTCTTTGCTCATCGAGATTATAGCATTAGCGTGCTCATTAGGCCTTTGGGGTTGACCGGGAAGACTCCCTTATGGTCTATGCGATGTGCTATCCTGTTGAGCTTTTTGGTTTTCAAGCATCTTATTATGCACGGCTAGGTTATCAAACCTACTATTCATTTGCTTGAAACATTCCCTAAATTCATTATTGATCTTTTCTTGATTGTTTTTACTTTTAACTAAAAAGTCCATTAAAAGATCCAATTTAGATTTAGGGGGAGGGAAAGCATTGTTATTGTTGAAATTCTTTTGTGCAAATCCCGGTGGTTGTGTAGAAGAAGGTTGGGAGTTTAAAACGTTATTGCTTCTATAGGAAAAATTGGGGTGATTTTTTCACTCTGGGTTGTATGTGTTTGAATACATACCCCCTCTTTATCCATTAGAACCAATGAAATTGGCTTGCTCACTAGAAGTAGTATCAAGCAATTCACAACTTTAGATGAGAGGAGAGTAACAGCATCTACATTGTACTTACCTGGAGTCCCTTGTGGTTGCTCCCTCTCGTTTGACCATTGGTAATTGGTCAAAGCTATATTCCCTCAAGTCGTATGCCTCGTCCACTGCCTTATTTATCAATGCTCCTCCTGCTGCGGCATCTATGGTCTCCATTGTTTTAAATGTGAGACCGTTGTAAAATGTGTGCACAATCAACCACCTTTCAAGTTTCGTGGTGTGGGCACATCCTTAGAAGCTCCTTGTAATGCTCCCATGCATCGTAGAGCGACTCAGTTCTGTTCTGACTGAAATTTGTAATTTTGGTACGGATTTGAGCGGTCTTGCTAGGTGGGAAGAAGCGCCCAAGAAAGCTTCTTGTACTTGGTCCCATGTTGTCAAAGAATTTTGGGGGATCAAGTTTAGCCACTACTTTGCCTTACCCCTTAAAGAGAATGGGAAAAGGCGCATCCTTATTGCCTCCGGTGTGACACCTAGGATTCGGGTGGTATCACAATACTCCAAAAAAGATTGGATGTGAAGGTGGGGATCTTCAAGTGCCGAGCCTCCAAATTGATTGTTCATAACCATATGTAGGAGTTGAGGTTTGATCTCAAAATGGGCTGCGTCAGCATTTGGTACGACTATTGGTGTCCTAGTACCCGGGGTACTCGGATTAACGAAGTCCCGAAGGGTTCTAGGTAGTGGTGTACCGGGATCTCCTTTTCCGTTCTGTGCCATTTCTTCTTCTAGACCTTCTCTAAGTCTTCTTAACCTTTCGTGAAAGGTTCTTTCGGGTTCCGGATCAAATTCTTCAAGAACTATCCGGCTCTTTTCATATACTTTGAGAGTAACTAAGGAAATTTTCAAAGACATAAATTCTTCGAAGGTATGTTAAATAGAAAATAAAAACAGAAAAAAAAATAAAGCAAAAAATTAAAAAGTAAACCGTTTGTCCCCAGCAACGGTGCCAAAAACTTGTTTTGGCCTGAGCGAAGGCTTAGTTTATAAAGCGCAAGTGCACTGTAACGACCCCAAAACCCATCCCTATTTATTTTATATTTTTGGGGATTTTAATTTGACATTATGTGTGCATTTTATGTGTTGCATCATATTTTATGACTTGCACATCTTACTTGATTAAATGTGTTATTTACTTAGTTAGTAGTAATAATGGTTAAAGGAGTTAAATGATTAAGTTGAAACTTTAGGGTCCTTGTTGAAAATAAAAGTTAAGGGGCTAAAGTGATAAAAATGGAAGTTGGGTGACTAAAGTATAAAAATGAGGCAAAATATCTTTATAACATGCTTCTTCTCTCCTTTCTCTGTGTTCATTTTTCTCTGCAATTCTCTCGTACTTTCCTAGGAGAAAAAGGTAAGTTCAACCTATTTCGATTTAATTCTTTTATTTACTTATCCGTTTTAAAATCTAATTATATAAAAATGATCAGGGCGTTTAGTAGGTCATTTCTACCCGAACAAAACATATTTCTGTGATACTTTTTCCGGAAATAGGTAAGTTACTAATTCCCCTTAAATAGTAAAATGGTCACATATTTGCTATATGTGTGATATGTGGTGAAATTAATGTGAAAAGAATTTATTTGTGATACTTGTTTATTTGGGACAAAGGAGTATAATTATACTGGGTAAGTGACTTGGTTTGTATGTAAGGATGTATATGGAGTATGTTATATCCTGAGAATGTTAGTATAAGTATTTGAAAGTATACTCCTACTTGTGGTACGGTAAAATATTAACTTGAGTTAAATGCTAAATAAGTATATTATAAAATTATACTATTATTCTTGGGACGGGGAAATTAAATGAAAGTATCCCTAAATGAGTATATTAGTATATTAGAAAAATTATATTTATACTTGTGGAACGGTGGAACGAAATGAGTATAGTTGTTCAAGTTTTGGCCTGGCGGGTGTGTTGGGCGGCCGCCCAAATAGGACGTGCGGCCGCACACTTCTCTAGAAGATTTTTGTCTTTGGACAGAGTGTTTTGGGTGGCCGCACAGTCTGGTGTGGGCGACCGTCCAGGCTGCTGAAAAGTTTGAGTTGTTTAAATCCAAGTGAATTAGAGTTAAATCTTGGTCTAGGTCTTAGGTGATATCCTAGAGTACCTAGAGGGTTGTTGTGGAACACTCTAGTGTTTGAAATTGGTTCCTTTGTGAACAAATGTGTTATGGAATATGAATAAGTGTTACATGGGGTATTGTTGATCATCTTTTGATGTGGTTTGGATTGGTTCATCTTTGTGATGTGTTTGGCTTGATTCCTTATTTTAGAATCATTGCCCCGGTTGTTGTTGTTTAGCAAGTATTCATTATTGTGCTCCTTGTGGAAAGTCTAGCTGGTCTTGTTGTGAGTCAGGCAATGGGAGAATTATAATGGTACAAGTTATGTTCACTATAAGGTTTTCCATTGGTACCTTGTGAGTCAGGCAATGGGAGAATTATAGTGGTACAAGTTATGTTCTCTATAATGTTTTCCATTGGTACCTTGTGTGTCAGGCGGTGGGAGAATTATAGTGGCACACAAGCCAAGTTCACTATAAGGTGTCCACTGTGCCTTCTCTGTTCACCCAGTCCAGATTGGCCTTGGATGGGATGAATCGCTCCCTTTGGTGAGCATTTGGGTTATGACTTTGTGTCATATTTCCCTATTGTTACTTGGGTTCTTATGGTTATGATTTGGTTTTCGGGATCCCGGCTTCAACTATTTATGCTGCTCAGATGTTTTTCTAAGATGGTTTTCTCAGACAGTTATTTTATTGGGTAAACCTTGGCTTGGTATCCACCTGAGTGTGGCCTTTGTGGAAATTGTGGTATATGAGTTGATTTTACCCCTCTACTATGTGCTATGTGATTGCTATGATACTATTCTTTATGATTATCATTTTAGCATGAAGCGTAGTTGCATTTTAGTAGCTTACTGAGATTCATTCTCACCGTTTATTTGTTTACTGTTTTAGATAAAGGCGAGTCCAGGGGATAGGACACTTTGGCACGGGAGGACGTTACAGTGGTAAGAGTTGGAATTTTTTTGTAAAGGCTACATTACTTAGATGTAGTACTTTTGGGTAGAGTTTCCGTGACTTCATCATTCTGTAACACCTATTTTGGATAATGTGGGTGTATGTACATGTGTATAAAAGTTTGTAAGCCTTCGGGCTAAGTACCTTCGTTTGTGAAAGAGTTTGTTTGAAAGTTAAATGGAAGTCTTTGAACTTCGAGTGTGGATTTTGTTAAACTTTATGAAAGTATATTTCGAAAAAAAAATCTAAAAGTGTTTTATGACGTCTTCCAATCGTGTCCCGAGCGTGGAGCCAAGTAGGACCACGGGTCTGGGGCGCGACAGTTGGTATCAGAGCTAGGTTGTAGATGGTCTAGAATGACTAAGTGACCTAGGAGGGTAGTTGGGTAGAGAGTGAGTAACGTTGAGTGTTTTATGCAGGTAATCACTGAAGATGGTTGGAACAGAGGGTGATCAGTCGGGGCCTTCAGGGCTGGGTAATGCTAGAGAAGAGGTTCGAACAATGTTCCAAGGTATGTTTGAAACTGTAATGAAAATAATTGACGATATAGTTGAGCATAAAAGCAAGGTTGAAGCCTCAGATGTGACCAAACGAGGAGGACAGTTAAAACCACAACCCCAGCGTGGTAATAGTAAAGAATACCAAGGGACATCTTCGCAAGCTAAGGAATCTTTTCAAGGGCCACGGAATAGAAGAACTCAAGGCAAACGAGTATGTAGCTATTGTCGGAAGGAAGGGAATTTAGAAGAAAGATTTTGGAAGAAGCAAGGCAAATGTATGAGATGTGGTCAGTTGGGTCACTTTCAGAGGAATTGCTCTAGATTTAAGAATCAGTTATCGGGAAATGTAATTGGGTCTTCTCAGGGCCAGAAGAGGGATTTTTCAGGGAAGCTTAAAGTACAAGGTAGTGTTTCTGCAATTAATCAACAACAAATTTCAGATCCTTCTAATATGATTGGAGGTATAATTTCAATGTCTAGTTTGAGGGCACGTACACTTATAGACCCTGGCTCTTCGTATTCTTATGTGTCTGTGCATTTTTCTTCTCGATTACATGTGTCTCCTGAGTCTCTACCTTAGGTGTTAGAGGTGTCTATCCTAAGGGGGAGTGTTTGGTGATTGATAGAGTGTTGCGCACTTGTGATGTGCAAATTTGTGAGCATGTTTTACTTGCTGGTTTAGTTATTTTTCCATAGCAAGATTTTGATATTATTGTGGTGGAGTTTTATATGCTAGTGTGCTTTAATTAAGCATGGTAGATATATGTGTTTAGCATTCATGCTATTTATGCATTAAAGTCTGAATATTTTTTTTATCATAAGGTTATGCCTGGTATTTGGTTTATGGGGTTAGCAGCAGAGTGTCTATAGCTAAACTAGAGAATGTACTCTTCCTTTGTGGGATCTCAGATATGTTTTCTATTGAGTAGTACATGACTGATGAAAACCTTGGATTATCTTGAGTTGTTCGGTATAATGCTATAGTGTTGATATCTAGTACAATATATCCATAACATTGGTTGAGTTAAAAGAGTAAAAGATTCAACTTGAGATATTTCTTGACAAGGGATTTATTACGTTTAGTATATCTACGTGGGATGTATCATTATTGTTTATTATGAAAAGGTATGGTATTTTGCGATTGTATATTGAATACTAAGAGCTCAACCAGATGACTATAACGAATCATCACTTGTTATTTTATATGGGGGATATAATTGATCAACTTCAGAGATTAGTGGTTTATTCAGTGGTTGACTTGAAGTGATTATCATTAGTTGAAATTTTGAGTTGAGTATATTTTAAAAACAATTTTTCATACCAGGTATGGGCATCATAAATTGTGGTCATAGTGTTTGAATTAACAACTACTTCAGTGGTATTGTTGGATATGCTGAGTTGTATCTGTAGCCGTAATTGGATTGCTTTGTGAGAGGCAATAGTTGTGAAATCAAGGCATTATGTCTTCTTGATAGAGGATATATTATTTTGAGAAAGTTTCAATTCAGGCATGGTTATTGATTCTTTAAATATGGAAGCAACAGTAATTGGATAAATCCTACTTCAGTAGCAGAGGTATGTAACTTGTTGAGATTGGCATATGGTTAGAGATTCATTGATGGATTTCTAAGGTAGCTACACCGTTAATTATATGAAACAGGAAGATACACTTTCTCGATGGATTGGTAAGAGTGAAACGAGTTTTTAATTGTTGAAATGAGAGTTGATGACAACTTCAGTATTGATATTGCTTAATGGATTTGACTAGTATTACAGTCATCTAAAGGATATGATTAGTGTTACTATTTTCTAGTGGATATATCGAGTTTTACCATTATAGTGGATCTGATAAATTTATTATTTATGGTGATGCCTTAAAGAGTGATTGAGATGTTCATCGCTCAGAATTGTATGGTAACAATGTGTGCTTTGAGAAGATTGATTTCTTATGAACAAAATTATCCTACCTATAACTTGAGATTTATTGCGATTATATATCCATGGCATTAGTGAATGACCTTTATAAAGCCATATTGAAGTGTTTACCAACCATGAGAGTTAAAGTATTGGTTTTTCCAAAGAGAGTTACACATGAGATAATGCAGGTAGAGTGCCATGTTATATAATCCAGGAAAGGTAATGTGTTAGAGGATACATTGACTTATAGTTCATGTTTGATAGAACTAAATGGGGAATGTTAGAGGAATTAACATTTTAGAGTTTTTGTGAGTTGAGACATGGTGTGATTTTGCGATTGTGGAAGCCTTAAGTTTCTACTCTATTGAATGATTTCAACTATAGAAAATTACTAGTGGAATGAATGATGATAGACAACATGATTTTGTTCGTTGTTAGTGATGGAACTTTAACTTTTGTAGCAGAGTATGTAGTCGATACTTAGTGGAACCAACATGCATAACGGAATTCAACTACAGGTACTTGAAGAGATACACAAGACCAATTTAATTATGAATCCAAGTAAATGTAGAGTATTGAGATAATTTGAAGAGTTACATTTGATTTGTTTGACATGCGAAATTCTAAGCATTCAACTAAGTCCTTGAGCTGCGAATAATATGGAAATAAAATATCAGTGATGTCACGACCCGAAATATAGGCTCTATTTTATTAGTAATTAAATGAATTTTATTTAATTATTTGCTTATTTATTTATTTAAGTTATTATTTATTTAAATAATTATGTGTGCAATTTATGTGTTATAATATTTATGCCTAGCATTTTGTTTGGGTTATTCGGGCTAGTGTGGAAGTGTTGAGTCTTAATAGTTAGTCGGGAGTGTAAGTAATTGTGTTAGTATGGGGAGGGGGTCTAGTTGTAACATTTCAAAATAATTTCCCCCTACTCCCTTACCTCCCCTCACCTCCCTCACCTTCTCCCTCACTCATTCCCATCTCCCAGCCACTCTCCTCTCTCTCTCTCCATTTGTGAAAGGTAAACATTTCTTGTTCTTCTCTCTTCATTTACTCCTCCTTCCTCTCGTCTTCTCTCATTTCTTCAATCGTGAACATTGTTTAGATCGTCGATAGGATCGCGTAGAATCAAAAAGATTTGAAATCCATCAACTTTGAGAAAAATCAAGTAAGTTGCTTTTCCCCCATTTTAATGCTAAAATTTTCATATCATGTTTAGATATTGTTTGATGTGTTACATTTGAAATTTGGATGAGTTTTGAATTTGTTTGGAATTTATTTGGGTTTTTGATCAAAAATGGTGAAATCTTGAATGTTGGGTTTGATTCTTGATTTTGGTTGTTAAATGTTGTTTTAGGAGTCTTTTTAGACTTATAAGTTGTTTTGGCACGTTAGTATATGAGTTGGAAGGTTGGATTTTGGGTTGAATGTGTTTTGGGTTTGAAAATGGAAGAACCCATGTTGTTCTTCCCGATTTCTGGAAATCCAGAGCATTGTGCGACCGCACAAAACTTCCTGGGCGGCCGCGCATCTTTCTGAAAGCTTTTGTTCTTGTTTTGAGGCTTTTTGGGCGACCGCACAACCCACTTTGGGCGGCCGCACAGTCCTCTGAAAAATTACATTTGTTATTTGGTGTGGTTGAAGATCGTGTTTTGGTCAAGGCCTTTGGTGTCCTCCTAGTTGACCATAGTGAACATTATAGCACCCTCTAGTGATAGAATTGGGTCCTTTGTGATCAAGTTTGTGTTTGAGATTAATTAATTGTTAATTGGGATTTTGGAGCACCTTTATTGTGTATTGTTGGTTTATTTCACTTTCTTGGTGACTTCTTGGTATGGTTTACCTTTGTGGTAATTTACTTGGATTGGTTCCCTACTTTGGAGCCTTAAGTTGTTCATTCATGCTAAATTATTATTACTTAGCATTTAATTAGAAGCCCAGCTGGCATATTTGTTGCATCGGGCGATGGGAAGGATTATAATGGCAAAGCCAAGTCCATTATAATGTTGACCATTGTTTTGCCCCCTTCTTTACCCCTTCTCCAGATTGGCCTTGGAAAGGATAAGTCAGCGTTCCTTTGTGAATGTATCTGGCTAACGGGCATGACTTTGTGTCATGGTCCTTGTCCCTTGTGACACTTTTATTGGTTATTGGTTCCGGTACCGGGGTTTTCTCTTCGGCTTTCATGCTATTATGAAGATGATGATTTGTTGAGTATTGAAGCTGCGCAGCGATCCTTTATTTGGATGTTCCGGTTTGGAAAACCTTGGCTATATCCTTTGTTATGTGTTTATTTCCGCTGCTATCTGTCATATGATAATTGCTATGTGCTATGTGATAATTATTATTGTTTATCGCTTATTGCTTCATAGCATGTCATGTAGTTGCATTAGTAACTTATTGAGATTTATCTCACCCCCTTTCTTTTATCTTTGTTTTTCCTTAACCCCCCCCCCCAGGTGCTAAGGATTAGTCTCGCTGATCACGAGAAAGAGGACGTCGAGTGTGGATCCGTTCTTTTGGGGAAAGTTGTATAGGTTGGTTTACATTATATCAATGTGTAACCTTTTGGGGATATTTGTACCAAACATTGACGTCATTAGGATTTGTGTATTTTGTAACTTTGGTGTATAAACTTATGGAGTTTGTACTAGTTTTACCTTGTTGTTCAAAAAGGATTTGTAAAACTTTGGAGTACTACCTTTTGGTATCAAATGGAAATTTTTAACTTCAGTATTTCTGAGTTTTGGTCTTAAGTCGACGTCCAGCTCGCGGTCCCGGGCCCGCGGGGTCCGGGGTCGCGACAAGTGATCAGTTGGTTTGTGACAAGCCTTTGAGATTTCTGAGTGGATATGAATCTATTGCGAAAGGTTTTATTGAAGGAGTTACACTGAATAGATGAGACCAATGATGTTGATTGATAGCGGATTGGTTACCAAGTTTTCTCACCTTATCTATTTTGAGGGTATAAATGTTAATTCCAGTTGTTACTTATTTGTTCAGAAGATAGTGCGATTTCATGGGATGCCTACGAGCATGGTGTTAGATATTGGTTCCTTATTTACATATTGATTTTAGCAAGCAATTCAGAAGGCTTTGAATTCAGAATTGGGATATAGAACGACTTTTCATCCTCAGACAGATGGTCAGTTAGGAGGAACCATAATGTGAAAGAATCTACTTGGGAGCTTCGGGACGAAATGGAAAGGAAGTATCCTTGGTTGTTTGAGGGTCGAGGTAAGTTATCCTAAAATTCGGGACGAATTTTCTTTAAGGGGGAGTGATTGTAACGACCCCAAAACCCGTCCCTATTTATTTTATATTTTTGGGGATTTTAATTTGACATTATGTGTGCATTTTATGTGTTGCATCATATTTTATGACTTGCACATCTTACTTGATTAAATGTGCTATTTACTTAGTTAGTAGTAATAATGGTTAAAGGAGTTAAATGATTAAGTTGAAACTTTAGGGTCCTTGTTGAAAATATAAGTTAAGGGGCTAAAGTGTTAAAAATGGAAGTTGGGTGACTAAAGTTTAAAAATGAGGCAAAATATCTTTATAACATGCTTCTTCTCTCCTTTCTCTGTGTTCATTTTTCTCTGCAATTCTCTCGTACTTTCCTAGGATAAAAAGGTAAGTTCAACCTATTTCGATTTAATTCTTTTTATTTACTTATCCGTTTTAAAATCTAATTATATGAAAATGATCAGGGCGTTGAGTATGTCATTTCTACCCGAACAAAACATATTTCTGTGATACTTTTTCTGGAAATAGGTAAGTTACTAATTCCCCTTAAATAGTAAAATGGTCACATATTTGCTATATGTGTGATATGTGGTGAAATTAATGTGAAAAGAATTTATTTGTGATACTTGTTTATTTGGGACAAGGGAGTATAATTATACTGGGTAAGTGACTTGGTTTGTATGCAAGGATATGGAGTATGTTATATCCTGAGAATGTTAGTATAAGTGTTTGAAAGTATACTCCTACTTGTGGGACGGTAAAATATTAACTTGAGTTAAATGTTAAATAAGTATATTATAAAATTATACTATTATTCTTGGGATGGGGAAATTAAATGAATGTATCCCTAAATGAGTATATTAGTATATTAGAAAAATTATATTTATACTTGTGGAACGGTGGAACGAAAGGAGTATAGTTGTTCAAGTTTTGGCCTGGCGGGTGTGTTGGGCGGCCGCCCAAATAGGGCGTGCGGCCGCACACTTATCTGGAAGATTTTTGTCTTGGGACAGAGTGTTTTGGGCGGCCGCACAGTGTGGTGTGGGCGACCGCCCAGGTCTGCTGAAAAGTTTGAGTTGTTTAAATCCAAGTGAATTAGAGTTAAATCTTGGTCTAAGTCTTAGGTGATATCCTAGAGTACCTAGAGGGTTGTTGTGGAACACTCTAGTGTTTGAAATTGGTTCCTTTGTGAACAAATGTGTTATGGAATATGAATAAGTGTTACATGGGTATTGTTGAACATCTTTTGATGTGGTTTGGATTGGTTCATCTTTGTGATGTGTTTGGCTTGATTCCTTATTTTAGAATCATTGCCCCGGTTGTTGTTGTTTAGCAAGTATTCATTATTGTGCTCCTTGTGGAAAGTCCAGCTGGTCTTGTTGTGAGTCAGGCAATGGGAGAATTATAGTGGTACAAGTTATGTTCACTATAAGGCAATGGGAGAATTATAGTGGTACAAGTTATGTTCACTATAAGGTTTTCCATTGTTACCTTGTGAGTCAGGCAATGGGAGAATTATAGTGGTACAAGTATGTTCACTATAAGGTTTTCCATTGGTACCTTGTGAGTCAGGCAATGGGAGAATTATAGTGGTACAAGTTATGTTCACTATAAGGTTTTCTATTGGTACCTTGTGAGTCAGGCAATGGGAGAATTATAGTGGTACAAGTTATGTTCACTATAAGGTTTTCCATTGGTACCTTGTGTGTCAGGCGGTGGGAGAATTATAGTGGCACACAAGCCAAGTTCACTATAAGGTGTCCACTGTGTCTTCTCTGTTTCCCCAGTCCAGATTGGCCTTGGATGGGATGAATCGCTCCCTTTGGTGAGCATTTGGGTTATGACTTTGTGTCATATTTCCCTATTGTTACTTGGATTCTTATGGTTATGATTTGGTTTTCGGGATCCCGGCTTCAGCTATTTATGCTGCTCAGATGGTTTTCTCAGATGGTTTTCTCAGATGGTATTCTCAGACAGTTATGTTATTGGGTAAACCTTGGCTTGGTATCCACCTGAGTGTGGCCTTTGTGGAAATTGTGGTATATGAGTTGATTTTACCTCTCATACTATGTGCTATGTGATTGCAATGATACTATTCTTTATGATTATCATTTTAGCATGAAGCGTAGTTGCATTTTAGTAGGTTACTGAGATTCATTCTCACCCTTTATTTGTTTACTGTTTTAGATAAAGGCGAGTCCAAGGGATAGGACACTTTGGCACGGGAGGACGTTACAGTGGTAAGAGTTGGGATTTGTTTTGTAAAGGCTACATTACTTAGATGTAGTACTTTGGGGTAGAGTTTCCGTGACTTCATCATTCTGTAACACCTATTTTGGATAATGTGGGTGTATGTACAAGTGTATAAAAGTTTGTAAGACTTCAGGCTAAGTACTTTCGTTTGTGAAAGAGTTTGTTTGAAAGTTAAATGGAAGTCTTTGAAATTCGAGTGTGGATTTTGTTAAACTTTATGAAAGTATATTTCGAAAAAAATTTCTAAAAGTGTTTTATGACGTCTTCGAATCGTGTCCCGAGCGTGGGACCAAGTAGGACCACGGGTCTGGGGCGTGACATGCACGGTGTTGTTATAGTATAGAATACGGAAAATTCGGGTCGATCTCACGGAGACAATGTTTACTTTTAGAAATGTTTGCTTTAATAGAAAGAATGGTAAAAAGAATGATTGGGGCTATTAATTGGTTGTCACTAACTAGAAATAGGTTGTAAAACTCTAACTTTGAATTGAATTTCTTATATTTTGAGGAACTCTCGGGATTAGGACTCAAACAATATACATTCATCAAGTAATCATGCTCTTTAGATTTAAAGGTTCATTTTAAAACAAGGATGGTACGCTATGTTGTATCAACTTCTTAACCAAGGCTTAAAACACACGTATTTTAATACTAACACGGCCTTTCTCTCGATGGTTCCGTTCATTAGTAAAACCCAATAAGTTCATTAAAATCCACGTACTTCTACTCAAGGAGCACCCCTAGGCCATTAATCTACTCTCGTGATTAATAGGAACCCATTCACTTCATATGGTTCTGTTAATCAAGATTCACCGCTATGTCCTTCTCTCGATTAACTGAGATTCATACGAAACATGGAGCTCATCATGGTTGTAGGCGTTTTAGTATAATATGAAGAGATTGATTTAAGATGAAGAAGAGAAAAGAAAATCATGAATTAAGTTATGAACATATAAAGTTGAGTTTCCAACCCCAAGAATAAAGAGGGATTACTCACAAGCCATTTGTGAAATCAAAACATGAATAATGTATAAATAGTAAGAAGAAATAATACACTTAATCAGATTTGGATGAAGATAGAAGGCTCAAAATAACTCTCAAGAACTTGTATTATTTCTCCTCAAGAACACCTCAAAAAGATGGAAAATAATAATATTGTGAGACTATAATTTGCTAGAGTAACTTTACAATAATTTCTGGATCCTTAAATCTGGCCTATACAATGTCTATATATAGTGCTAGAGGGTGAAAGTCAAGTCTCTTCAAGAAAAGGCTTCAATCCGAAAAGGCATGCTCTGAACAGGTACTCTGGCACGGTCGTGCTTTAAAAGTGGCACGGCCGTGCTGTTTGAATTGGTACGGTCGTGCCTTAAAGTTGGCGCGGTCGTGCTGAAATTGGTTTCTGGCACATATTGTCGACACAGATGGCACGGTCGTGCTGATTTTGAGGCACGGTCGTGCTAGCTGAAAAGTCCTAATTTTCCACCCTTTTCTTCCCAATTTGCTCCATTTGGTTCCATCTTAAATTCCTTTGCCCCGGTTCACTATTTGAGCTATATTTCAACCTAAAAAGTCCCTATATAACCTGTTCCAACCACAAAACACCAACAAGAATAATATCTGCAAAATAAAGATAAAAATGAATTAATTTAACTAAAATCTAACTAAACTAAGATGAAAAGATAACATTATAGATACTTAAATGACTATAAAATAGTCATTTATCAATAAGTCGGAGGGACAAAATCCCTTTTGAGTTTCTAAGAAAAATAATGGAATCGTCACATTAGTATATAGACCTTCTCGCGGTCCCATATACTCATCGGATTCCAGCACGTTTGTGATACCTACATGTGTCGGGATTAAACTAAATTAATGTAGTAAAGCATAAATGGATTTTTATTTTCGTCCATATTAACCACTTGGGGATGGAGTTTTATTTCGTCCATGATAACCACTTGTTTCTCTTGGAAACAGCATGTATGATTTGAAAACATTAGTTTAGGGAAATCTCGGTACATGAAAACCGACTTGGTCACGGAGTGTTAGACCCTAACTAGAATTGTGTTGGCTTGTGCTCGGCTAAAGAGAGGCTTAAAGGTCACCCCCGGCATGTAGTCATGAACTACGCCACGGACTGAGGTTTACCGTTTCAAGAGAGTCAAGGTCGGGTGGAGCTTGAAACTCTCTAGGACGGGTCACGACGGGTTAGGGGTTATGAACTTGTGCGACTCGATAGTGAGCAATTGATAAGAATTAGTGCACGTAGTGTGAGGTCCACCAAGTGACAAAATATTTTTTACTTTTTTAAAAAAAAAACAAAAGAAAAGAAAATAAGCACGTAATTTACAACTCTCGAATCACCCGTGTGACCGATAAAAAAACAAATTAAAATAGTCAAATGGTCCGAATCAGTCCTTGATGCAGGCACCTGTGCCCACACCCCATTATTTTGTTCTGCTCTGGAAATTGTTCATGTTATAGAAAACCACCCAGAAGCACGTGCCTCTGGCCTGTGTTGTGGGATGTGCGCGCATGGAGCAGAGTCTCTAGGAGGCGCCCGCTTCTGGGTAAACCTGTCAGACTATCACAGACTTTGGACTCAGGGAATCGCCCTGGTCCTGAATGTCTAATGGAACCCCTACAAAGATGATTAGTGTAGAAAAGAGAAGAATAGGAAGAATATTGAGAAGCACCGATTCTGGTTTCTGATGTGAGACGCGCGCGCCTTAGGTCAAGAAGGCCAGAGGCGCACGCTTCCCCCATCAGGAACCAGAATGCCCAGAAAAAAATGTAGACTATGAATAGAACGCAAGTTTAACCATCAAATCTCCCCAGCAGATTCACCACAGTAGATACCCCGGGGAAAGCCACCACATGGCTAGAGCAGTGAACTATCCTAGAATGTCTATTTTGGTTTTAAGTGTTTAGAGTCGCCACCTATGTTTTAGAGGAAAAACCTAATATTTAGCCTATGTTTTGGTACGAAAACAGAGATTCTTGTTATGAGGTTCGGGGATTAGATTACGAGATGGGAAGTACTTAAACACCCATCTTGCCCAACTAATTTTGGTCTTGCTTGTTCGTATTTTACATAAATAAATTGTTCTTCCTATTCTTTGATAATGATAAAGGGGGGTTTAAAAGGGGTGTTTTGAATGTGGGGAGATAACTCCTTGACCAACTTCAATAGAATGAAGTGATCTTTGGTGTCATGTCCCAAAATGGTTTGGGTGATTGCACGTTTGATGAAAGTAAGAGAAGAATAGAAGAGATGAAGTAGAGAAGAGAGAAAAGAGTAACGTTTACCTATTCAAGTACTTCTTAGGGAATTGCCTTGGAAATGCCTTGAAAGTATTTGTGTAGAGTTTTCTTATGTTAAAAATTCCTCCGAAAGGTCCAAGAGGAAGTCCTTTATAATGGTGGAGAAGAGAGGCTTTTATAGTTGTAAAAGAGATGTTTTTGGTGCCAAAACGAAGTCACAAAGAAATCTTTCCCGGGAAAAATCATGTAAAATGAGCAAGGGAGGGATTCTTGGACAGAATCTGTAACTGACGCCCAGAAGCACGCGCCTCCTGCCTTGGTGGCGGGATGCGCGCGCGTCTGGCTCCTACGGACGGAGGCACGCGACTTCAAGATGGCTTTTTCTGATAGAATGGACTAGAAAGTCAGCACTGTTATTCAGTTTAGTCCCTGAACTTGACGGAGTTAGTCAGGAACTTGACAAAAGTAACAGAAACTAACAAGAAACGCTTAAAAATAGGGAGAAACACAAGATCAAATGTGCAATTGGGGTGAGCGGTCCAAGGCGGGGTGTCTACAGGCACGTGACTTAAAATTTCAATAAGGTTCTTTCATATAGAAATGCGCATAACAAAGGTATAATTAATCTAATTAATTAATGACCGGATACTATGTGAATATAATTATGAATTTTATATTTTCATAGAGTCCTACTCTTGGTATAATACATATTGAATAATGAATCATTTCATAGAGTCCAACTCTATTAAAAATATATTACTTCATAGAATCCAATTCCATGAACAATACGTATTCTACAATGCATCTCCAAGTCTGAAAATCACGAATTCAGAAATCTGCACTGCACGCGAACTGCACGAAAAATCTGCACAAAATTCTGGACTGCACGTGCGCTGCACGAATATTCTGCACGAATATCATGCACGAAAATGTGCATTGCACTCGATCTGAACGAACGTAATTTATCAAATCTTGATCCTTTAGGAATTCAACTATTTATGATAATCAAATTATCATAAACATCAAACTCTAAGAACAAACAATTTGTTCTTTAAGATCAAGAATCATCAAATCAATAATCTAATTAAAGAGATTGATGATCCGATAAATAGATTAATCATATTGATCATACAATTTGAAAACCTTGTTCATAATCATACTATATCAAATATATAATTGTTTCACCAAACAATTCACATAAATCCCTTATTCTAAATTCACACCATGCTAGATCATATAGTCAAATCATATATTTAACATGATAATATTAAAATAACCATACATGAACGGGGCTCTGATACCACTGTTGGGTTTTGAGGGTCCATGCGCAGCGGAAGACGGCAATAGAAAAATCAACAAAACCCTAAGCCCAAGATCCATTCATGATGATTAGATTAATATGATGATGAATTTAGAATACTAACCGTTATTGCGCGTTTAAAATTACAGATCTTCAAATCTTCAAGTCTTCAAGCTTTAGATTTGATCTCCTCATTATTCGCGTTCTCCGGATCACGATCACAGGAACATGAACTTGAGATTCAAAAGCTAGAATCCTCTATGTGTATCCACACGCGAATGAATATCTAGAACGATTCTAGATCTGGACTGCTAGGTCCCATCATTAGAAAACACGCTTTCTAATCTTCAAAGGCTATGTGAATAATATGCGTTCTTGATCTTTGATTCTAAATCTTGGATAAAGAATTATCTTTCTCAACATATTAGGTTGAATTAGTTTAATGGCTGGTGAAAATATGTATTTATAGTCCCTAGTCATTAACCCTTAATGACCTAGGTGACCTAAATCCCGTCACCCAATTAAACTGCACAAAATCTGGCCCCAGGAACTCTGGCACGGTGCTCACAAAATGGCACGACCGTGCCATTTGGTGCAAGCCAAACCTGCCGGAGTTAAATACTGGCACGGTTGTGCTTTGTTTCTGTCACGCTCGTGCCGTTTGGCATGGTCGTGCTTTATAACTGGCACGGCCGTGCCCACCAGAATATCAGTTTTTGCCTTTTCTTGATTCGTTCTTTTGTGTGTGACCCCATAGGATTATATCAAGTTGGTAATGAGTCCAAACACATTTGTTCTCATAAATCATGAGCGGACCCTAGTAGGCCATCATCATTACTCAATTGATATAACTTAACGAAGTTCGTTTAAGTACTTCCCATTTCGTAACCTAACCCCTGAACCTCAATACACGAATCTCTGGTTTTCATAACAAAACTTAGGCTATATTAGGTTTTTCTTATGTTCCTCTAAAACATAGGTGGCGACTCTACTACAACTCTAAAACCGATTAGACATCCTAGGATCCTCCCACCGCTCTAGCCAAGTGAGTGGGGGGGCTCTCCCGGGGTATCTACAGTGGCGACTCCACTGGGGATGCTTGAGATTAAACTTGCATTTTGTTTATAATCTACATATTTCTGGGCATTCAGGTTCCTGATAGTGGGAAGCGTGCGCCTTTGGCCTTCTTGGCCTAAGGCGCGGGCATCTCACATCAGAAACCATAATCGCCCGCCTCCCATGTATTCTTCCTATTCTTCATTTTCTGTGCTAATCATTTCTGCAGGGGTTCAAAAATATATTCAGGACCAGGGAAATCCCTTGAGTCCAAGTGTCTGACAGGTTTACCCAGAAGCGGGCGCCTCTCAGTTATTAGGCGCCATGCGCGCGCATCCCACATTACAGGCCAGAGGCGCGCGCTTCTGGGCAGGTTTCCAGAACATGAACAGGTTCCCAGAACAGAACAGAATGATGGGGTGTGGGTACAGTTGCCTGCATCAGGATTGATTTGGACCTCTGAACTGTTTTATTTTATGTTCTTTTATAGGTCACACGGGTGATTTGAAAGTTGTAAATTACGTGCTTCTTTGCTTTTCTTTTGTTTTTTTTAGTTTTTTTAAAAAAAATATATATAAAAAAAAAATTGTCGCTTGTTGGACCCACACTACGTGCATAAAATTCCTATCAATTGCTCACTATCGAGTCGCACAAGTCCATAACCCCAAACCCATCGAGGCCCGTCCTAGGAAGTTTCAAGCTCCACCCGACCTTGACTCTTCCGAAGCGGTAAACCTCAACCCGTGGCGTAGTTCATGACTACATGCCGGGGGTGACTTTTAAGCCTCTCTTTGGCCGAGCACGAGTCAGCACATTCTAGTTAGGGTCTAACACTCCGTGACTAAGTCGGTTTCATGTGCCAAGATTTCCCTAAACTAATGTCTTCAAATAATACATGTCGTTTCCAAGAGAAACAAGTGGCTATTATGGACAACATAAAATCCGTCCCCACATGTATGCTTTACTACATTAATTTAGTTTAATCCCGTCATGTGTAGGATTCACAAATGTGGTGGAATCCGATGAGTATGTGGGACCGCGAGAAGGTCTATATACTAGTGTGACGATTCCACTATTTTCTTAGAAACCCCAAAAGGAACTCTATCCCTCCAACTTATTAAAAAAAAAAATAATAATCATTTTTCTTAATGTGGTATGAGTCGTGTGCCCACTGTGTGTTCAAGCCTCTTCATGGACCGAATGTGTTACTTAAGACTGACAAGGGCCTCTTCTTCAGTTTTGGTCTGATTGGTACTTACCGCATCTACCGAGACTCACCAAACCGGCTAGTTCGTGAATTGATCATTCCGACAACTCCAACAGCATCAATGGCCGGTCCTTCTGCAAACGACTCCAACACCAACAACACCATGTCCCTCGAGCAACTCTCAGCATTGGTCCAAAATCTCCAAGAGCAAGTCTCCACCCTCAACAAGGAGGCTCAAAGAAAAGATGATTTCTGGCAAGCCCACCTTGACAATCAAAGGGAGGCTCATAAAGCCGAAATGGACCAAATAAAGGCTAAGCTCACCAAGCTTTCCAAGGGCAAGGACAAGGATGACATCGGGGAATCCGAATGGACCAAGGGTTTGTTTGAAAGCCCGTATGTTAGTACCCGTAACAAGAAAATGGGGGAACCAAGCACCGAGAACAAGGATCACAAGATGGTCGACTCAATCATGGCCTATATCGACCAACGCTTCAACGGTCTCAACTTGGGGAAAGGATCTGACACAAGCCTTTATCAATCATCAATTCTTATGAGCACAATGGCCGCTCTCCCTGACAAGTTCAAAATACCCGACATCAGCAAGTTCAAAGGCAACTCTTGCCCGATGGCCCACATTGAAACTTACATATGGGCTATGGTTCCAAAGAAGGTATCTCCAAAGGAGATGGCACAATGTTTCCATCTTACCCTCGAGGGGGCCGCCAAAGATTGGTATGCAACTCTCCCACTCGCCGTCCGTCTTGATTGGGATGCTGCCATGCTTGCCTTCAAAAGTCAATATCAAGGCAACACCACTCACCGCCCGACAAAGAAAGAGCTCGAGAACACCACCAAAAGGGACAATGACTCCTTTATTGACTTCACAAGGAGATGGAATGACAAGCTCACCGAAATAGTGGAGAGGCATAACACAAGAGAGCAAATGGACATCTTCCTCAAGTGTTTAAAGATTGATCTCCGCACCCACCTAAGTTGGGCTTTGCTACTCATATTTTGCTTAAATGTTTGAGGCGGGGGTCCGAATTGATGATTTTCTCAAGGAGATCAAGAGAACCACTCCTAGCTTCCGCTACAAGGTCGCCTTTAACTCAACAAAAGAGTCCTCTATCAATGCCGTTACTACCGACAAGGGGAACTACAAGAAAGTCCCACCTCCCCAAGGCAAGAAGTTCCAAAGTGACCATGTCTACACTCCTCTCTAAGGCTTGACTTTAACCGAAGCTTTTGAGGCCCTCAAGGCCAAGGCACAAATTACCCCTCTCCAAGGGTACAAGCCCAAGATGATTACCGCCAACCATGCTCATCACAAGTGGTGTGACTATCATCAACATAGTGGCCTGTTACCGAAGAATGTTTCAGCCTCCGCAATGTTGTTCAAGATCTCATCGACAAGAAGGAATTCATAGTTCCTAGTGACGGTGAGGTTCATGTAATAGAGCTAGGTGAGGGTGAGGAGACCACTCATTAAATTCCCATTGTGAATGAGGGCTCCAATGATATGAATGAAATTGATAATTCTTGCTACGTTGTCACTTATGATGAGATAATGAGGGAAGTCTTAGAGAATAGGAAAAAGAAGCAAAACGGGAGCGTCAACATGCTAACTCGATCCGGCAGGGTCATAGCAAACAATCCCATCACTTCTGCGGCAAGCACCTCTTCTCTAAGATCACAAACTCGCGATACTCCTGAAGATCCTTTATTAGTTTAACTCAAGAAGACTCAAGCCAACATATCCATTTGGGACCTCATTGCATCTTCAAAGAAGCACCGAGACCTCATCATCAGCAACCTCGACGACACATCAGTCTCTCCTGACACAACTCCCGAAGATCTTACTGCTATGATAGGCCACATACACTTTGGCAATGTCATCACATTCGCCGACATGGACCTTCCACCATTGGGGTCCGATCAAAATGAGGCCATCTATCTCAAAGTAAGGGCAAGAGGGAGACCCATTTCAAAAGTTTTAGTTGACGGTGGTTCCGCACTCAACTTAATGCCTAGCCGAATCATGGGCATACTGGGGCTTAAAAATTCAGATTTGTAGCCCTCTAATCAAGTGATCCGAGGATACGATAGCACTACCCACATAGTCATGGGCATGATAAAAATGGACATTTAATTTGGGAGCATGGTTATGTCCGTCTCGTTTCAAGTGCTCGATGTCCCCTCCTCATTCAATTTGCTCTTGGACCGACCATGGATACACAGTTCCAATGCCGTCCCTTCCACTCTCCACCAATATGTCAAGTTCCGAAATGGAGATGAAATAGTGACCGTCATGGCAGAAAATGTCACTATCCACAAGAATGGGGGACCCGTCCACCAAGTTCAACATGGGTAAGAAGACTCCACCCTCTCCGGTGTCTCAATCAACGCCATCGACAAAGAAGGGGGAAATGGACCATGGACCCTCGGCAATCACAAAGTGCTCCGCATGATGAGGAAAATGAATTACTTCCCCGGTTTAGGCCTAGGAAAATATCAGCAAGGGAGAAAGAAACCCGTAGAGGTCCCTTTTATCACAAACAAGTTCGGGCTGGGATATGAGCCTTCCGAGGACGACATGAGATACGAGCAAGCCGTCAAAATGAAAAGGCCCGAGCTCGCAAAGAAGGCCGTTACTATGAAATCCCCAATTTGAGGCCTTATCGCAAGACATTAAATAGCTACTTTGTCCGCCAGGGGGAGGATGTCCCGTACATGATCTTTCCCGAGCCATGGATCAATAACAAGGGCATCAGAAAACCCGGTCTCGAAGTCTTTGACGATTGTGAAATTCAGAAGCGCGAAGATGGACCAATTCTAATGCCACCACGAGAATGGTGGGGGAAGAAAGTGACCATCGAGTCCGAGACAGAGATCACTGTGGGGGAAGAATTGACTGATTTAGCCTCCATGTTTGAGGAACTTGCCATCATGGATGAATGCCAAATCAATGCCATCTCCAACGACACCGACATGGGAAGCGAGCCTATCAGAGAGATCAAGCCGAGCTCTGAACCAATCAACAACTGGTATTCAACAAAAGGACCCATAGTATCCGAGGAGTTCTTGGTCGAGAAAATGGGTTGCATTCCATGCAAGGCGACAAAGGAATATTTATTGACATTCACTTTCGAGTCCGAGAGTGTTTCCAACAACCTCACCCAAGAGGATATGGAGGCAATAGCCGAGCGTGTGTTCCCTTTCTTTGCTAATGAAAAATTTGATCTTTCTGAGTACCCCGAGATTGCAAATGGTCCAGGGGCTGATGAAGAATTTCATGTTGTTAATCTGGGTACCAATGAAGAGGCAAAGGAAACCATGATAGGAAGCTTCTTCAAGGGGGAAGAGAAAGACAGATTGACTGCACTGCTCAGAGAGTTCGTGGATGTTTTCGCATGGTCATACAAAGACATGCCGGGTTTAGACAAAAAGGTTGCCGAGCACAGAATACCGATCAGAGAAGACACCAAGCCTGTCAAGCAAAAGCTCATAAAAATCAAGCCCGAATGGTCTCTGTAAGTCAAAGAAGAGAGAGAGAAGCTTATCAGTGTGGGCTTCATCAAAGTCATCGAGTATCCGACTTGGCTAGCAAATGTAGTGACAGTCAGAAAGGCTAACGGCAAGGTCCATGTTTGCGTGGATTTCTGAGATTTGAACAAAGCTTCCCCAAAGGATGACTTTCCACTACCCAACATCGACATGCTAGTCGATTCAACAGCCGCCTACGAGGTCCGCTCGTTTATGGATGGCTTTGCTGGGTACAATCAGATTCTCATGGCCGAAGAATACCAACACAAGACTGCTTTCACAACACCATGGGGAACTTTTTGCTATACAGTCATGCCGTTTGGGTTAAGGAACGCTGGGGCTACTTATCAAAGGGAAGTAACAGACTTGTTCCATGACATGATCCATAAAGAAATCGAAGTCTATGTGGACGACATGATCATCCATTCAAAAGGGACCGACGGTCAACACTTGATCGATCTCCATAAGTTCTTTGAAAGGCTTCGACAACACAAATGAGGCTCAATCCCGCAAAGTGTACTTTTGGGGTTATCCGAGGCAAAGTTCTTGGCTATATGGTCACCGAGAGGGGAATTAAAGTAGATCCCTCGAAAATCAAGGCAATCATTGACATGCCTCCTCCAAAGACACAGAAAGAAATCAAAGGTTTCATGGGGAGACTTCAGTACATTATTTGTTAAGTGTTTTTCGTTAGTTTCTGTTACTTTTGTTAAGTTCCTGACTGACTCCGTTAAGTTCAGGGACCAAACTGAATAACAGTTCTAACTTTCCAGTCCATTCAATCAAAACATCCTTTTTAAAGCTGCGCGCCTTTGCCTCTATAGGTCAGACGCGCGCGCCTTCCGCCTCCATAGGCCGGAGGCGCGCGCATCTGGGCGTCAGTTACAGATTCTTCCCAAGAATCCTATGCTTGCTCAATTTACACGATTTTGCCCGGGAATTCCCTCTTTGTGACTTCGTTTGGCACCAAAAACAACTCATTTCTACCTATAAAAACACCTCTTCTTCACCATTAAAAGGAGGACTTTTTGAAGACAAGAAAATTATACACAAACACTTTTCAAAGGCATTTTCAAAGCATTCTCCAAAGAAGTATTTGAAGATATTTGAAGTTTAGGTAAAACTTTACTCTTTACTCTTCTCTCTACTTCATACCTATTCTTCTTCTTATACTTTATCAAAGTGTGCAATCACCCAAACCATTTTGGGACATGACACCAAAGGCCACTTCATCCCAATAAAGTTGGCCAAAGAGTTATCTCCCCATATTCAACCCCTCTTTTGACCCCTTAAAATCTCATTTTTTCAAAGAATAGGAAGAATACATTATTTTTTATGTAGATTATGAACAAGTGTTAGTACCCAACCTGAAAATGAGTTATTAGGCATTCTAGAACTCACACTGACCTCCCAGGTATTTACGAGCTGCGCAGGACTTATCCAGAATTTCTCGAAAAGGCCAGATAAAAAGATGTTCTCGACTGATCGGATGAGGGATCGAAGATAGATGTTATCTAATCATCCTCCAGAGTCCAGATAGATGTGCCTCGAAAACCATGTCAATCCCAAGGACCGGCCATGACACGCCCCCAGGTCCAGGGATCCCCTAATAGAACCTCGAACCTGGATGGGAGTGCCTAACGAGGAACAAGAAACTTAACAAAAAAACTTAATGACATTTGCTTATCAAACTGACATGATATATATATATATACTCTAGAGTAAGGAGCTATACTAGCTCATAACACGAGTTCTAGACAAGAAAATTTAAAACCAAACTTAATACATACACAGCGGAAACATGCCTAGCATATAAGCTGGCATCAAGAGTACTATACAAGATGTCTAGTGACAACAAGAACTGAACAAGACTGTCTACCCCAAAATAAGGAGTTACAAAACCCATAATACATCGTCCTCACCAAGTGTAAAAGGACACAAGCCCCAAAACAATCACGACCTGCGAAGTAAGCTCCCAACTATGTCGAGCCTCACTGCGCACTATCCTTCCTTTCCTGGGGGGGGAAACAAATAAAGGGTGAGATAAATCTCAGTAAGCTATTAGATGCAACTACATGACATGCTATCATGAAATTTAAGTAGATACTCAAGTAATCATATATCAAGTATCATCAAGTAACAAGTATATGAGAGGATAATCCACTCATCAAGTAGCACATAAAGCTAAATAAGCAAGTTATAAGGATATTGCTTCCTTCCTTATTCCTCCCAAGAATACCATTGTTGTCGTAGCTTGTATTACTTTGACAATCACGATCAATAACAGGAACTGATTATTCAGTATATATCAGAAGACCCGGTAACCAGTGTCATTCCCAATATCAGTACTCATGAATATTCACGAGGTGTTCAAGACAGGAGTTTAGCATTCACTTAAGTCAGGCTTATTACTCCAACTAAGGAAGCTATGCCCTTACTATGGCCGGTAGTAAGGGGTCAGGCGGAAATACATAGGGACCCGATTGTCACTTAAACCCCAGCTCTCGCGACAAGCGTGAACCTATACATTTTCGAACAAGCAAGGAGAACCAGCTGGACTCACACAAGAATGTACAAGTAGATATTTACTTGAACTACGGGAGAAGAACTAATCCAAAAGTAGTGGACTAGCTCAACAAGGAACATGCTTCAAGTAATCAAGAAGTCACCTTGTTATCAAGCAACTATATGCAATGTTTGCACATACACAACAAGAACATGTCTCATACACGTTAGTGCTTGTTCATAGCACTTTCAAGTTCACTACCATACATATGTATTGGTGTCAAGTCAAGTACAAGATTTTATTATCTTATATTCAAGTCCTAATCCATTTCTATGGATGTTCAAGTCATGTACAAGATTTTAAATGTCTTATACTTCAAGTTATAATTCCAATCTTTGGACATTCAAGCATGTATAAGAGTTATACATTTACTCTTACAAAATCCCAATCCTATTCTTAGGATGTTCAAGTCTAAGACCTTATGCTAATGCCTCTAAGGTGCACAATCATTGGATTCACAACAAGTATAACACATTAGTGCTTATTCATAGCACTTTCAAGACATAAAGAAGAGTTACTACTCTTATACTTAAGTTCTCATTTCAATTCAATGAGTATACATGTTTAAGACCAAGTCTGATGCCCCTAAAGTATCACAACCCTTGCTAGGACATCTTATACTAAGGTTATATACCTTAACTAGGGTTACTTCCAACTTATACAAACTTTACACAATATTTTTGTTTTTCAGATAACTGTGCGGTCGCACAAAATGAACTGTGCGGTCACACACAAGCAGGTCAATTTCTTTGAAAAACCTTTCAGAAAGATGTGCGGTCGCCCAATGTACCAAAATGCGAAATTTTTATTCCTTTCCCAGGTTAAATATTTTCCGTCTCAAACGTAGGAGTAAATTTTACTACCATTTTAACATGCCCAGAAAAGGCATAACATTTCCAAACTATATTTTCCCAAGTTCTTTCATCATTTCATACAGAGGATTTTACTCCTTTTGTCCCAAATTTACAAGTACCACAAAAATCACCCCAACACAAAATTAACATTCACAAGTATCGAGAATAACATTTATGCATGTTATTACAAGCAAGGGGGAGCTAATAACTTACCTAGTCAAAATTCAAGTTGACCCAAACTTATTTCTGTTCGGCCTGGAACGCTCTATTCAACGCCACGAATATTAATCCGGGATCGGAATCAAGAACGGAGGGATAATTAAACTCGAGGAGTCGAGAACAGGGTGAAACCCTAACCTAGCTTTTTAGAACAGAGAGAGCGTAAGAAGATTTGAGAATTTTGCTTTCTCAGAGAAGCAACAACTTGATATACTTTGCAACTATCCAAGAATGACAACTAGGCCCCTCAAGTTTCACTTTTAACAAAAAGACCCCTAAAGTCAAAATTTCACAAATGATCCAAAAGTCAAAACTAGACATTTAACCACCTTAACTATTTAAAGCAGTTAAAAATTTAACCCAAGTAAAACTAACACATAATATGCAAGTTCAAGTATTTAACAAGTATGTCAAATATTTAACAAGAAATTCGATGGGTGTTACATCCTCCCCACCTTAAAGAAAATTCGCCCACGAATTTTACTTACCAAGATTTTCAAATACCAAGATTTTCAAATAGGCTCGGGTATTTATCTCGCATCTCTTTCTCGGTTTCCCAAGTAGCCTCTTCAATTTCATGATTCCTCCAAAGGACCATCACAATAGGAATCCTTTTTGTACGCAATACTTGCTCTTTCCGGTCAAGAATTTCAACAGGTTGTTCCTCATAAGACAAATCAGGCTGAAATGGAATAGCCTCATACTCAAGAACATGTGATTCATCCGCCATATACTTGAGAAGCATAGATACATGGAACACATCATGAATACCCGATAAAGAAGGAGGTAAAGCCACTTTATAAGCCAACTTACCAACTCTTTCAAGAATCTCAAATGGACCGATATAACGAGGAGATAACTTTCCTTTCTTCCCAAATCTCTTTATACCTCTACGAGGAGAGACCTTCAAGAATACAAAGTCACCTACCTGGAATTCAAGATCCCTTCTACGATGATCTGCATAACTCTTTTGTCTACTCTGAGCTGTGCGCAATCTATCTCGAATAAGTTTCACACTTTCAACTGACTGTTGAACCATTTCAGGACCCAAGAGTCTAGCTTCTCCCACTTCATCCCAGCATATAGGAGATCGACATTTTCTGCCATAAAGAGCCTCATATGGAGCCATTTCAATGCTAGACTGAAAACTGTTATTATAAGCAAACTCAGCCAAAGGAAGATGAGTATCCCAACTGCCTTTGAAATCAATAACACAAGCACGTAACATATCCTCGAGAATCTGTATAAGTCTCTCAGATTGCCCATCAGATTGAGGATGAAAAGCAGTACTGAAATTCAATTTAGTACCCATAGCACCCTGAAGAGCCTGCCAGAATCGAGAAGTAAAACGAGGATCTCTGTCAGATACAATACTCACAGGAACCCCATGAAGTCGGACTATCTCCTGAACATACAAAGATGCCAACTGAGACAATGAATATCCCATGGAAACTAACAAGAAGTGAGCTGATTTAGTCAACCTGTCCACTATAACCCAAACAGCATCATGGCCTCGTCTGGTACGTGGCAAACCAGTCACAAAATCCATAGTAATATGCTCCCATTTCCACTCTGGAATTTCTAATGGTTGCAACAAACCTGCTGGACGTTGATGTTCCACTTTTACTTGTTGACAAGTCAAACATTTGGAAACATACTCAGCAATCTCTCTTTTCATATTGTTCCACCAGAAATGTTTCTTCAAGTCTTGGTACATTTTAGTACTTCCAGGATGAATAGTATACTTGGCTTTGTGAGCCTCTTCAAGAACTTTCTTCTTTATCTCAGGATCAACTGGAATACAAACTCGACCTCGGAAGGTAAGAATTCCATCACTATTAAAAGAAAAATCTGGTTGTTTTCCTTCATTCATTCCACTAATGATTTTCTGCAATTCAGAATCAATTACCTGAGCTTTTTTGATCTGTTGGAGTAAATCTGAAATAGCCTTTATATTAGCAAAGATAACTCCATGATTTGATTCACAAGGACTCCAATCACATAAGTCTTCAAACATCTTCCATTCACGAATCATCAAGCAAGAAATATAAGTCTTTCTGCTCAGTGCATCTGCCACAACATTTGCTTTTCCTGGATGATAAAGGATAGTACAATCATGATCCTTCAATTTCTCCATCCATCTACGTTGTCTCATGTTAAGCTCTTTTTGAGAAAACAAGTACTTCAAGCTTTTATGATCGGTAAAGACTTCAAATTTGGTTCCATACAAGTAATGCCTCCATTTATGCAAAGCAAAAATAATCGCAGCCAACTCTAAATCATGAGTAGGATAATTCTTTTCATAAGGAGATAATTTTCGAGAAGCATAAGCTATTACCTTGCCATCTTGCATCAGAACACAACTCAATCCTTCTTTAGAAGCATCAGTATAAACCATGAAATGCTCAGAACCATTAGGCAAATCCAAGACTGGAGCTGTAGTCAAACGCCTTTTCAACTCCTGAAAACTTGCTTCACATTTGTCATTCCACTCAAAAGAAATAGCTTTTCGAGTCATATTAGTCAATGGATTAGCAATCTTGGAGAATCCCTCAATGAACCTCCGATAATAACTAGCTAAGCCCAAGAAACTACGGATTTCTGTCACTGTAGTTGGCCTCTTCCAGTTTACAACTGCTTCAACTTTGGAAGGATCTACTGCAATACCAGTAGCAGACACAACATGCCCCAAGAATGAAACCTTTTCTAACCAGAAAGCACATTTGCTGAATTTTGCAAATAATTGTTTCTCATGAAGAACTTGTAATACCACTCTGAGATGTTGTTCATGCTCAGCCCGTGACTTAGAATACACAAGAATGTCATCAATGAATACCACCACGAAGCAATCAAGATATGGCTTGAAGATACGGTTCATCAAATCCATAAATACAGCTGGAGCATTTGTCAAACCAAATGGCATAACAATAAATTCATAATGCCCATACCTGGTACGGAAAGCTGTCTTTGGTATATCCTCAGATCTGATTTTCAACTGATGATAACCACTTCTCAAGTCAAGCTTCGAATACACTACTGAACCCTGAAGCTGATCAAAAAAGTCATCAATATGAGGTAACGGATATTTATTCTTGATAGTTACCTGATTAAGATCTCTGTAATCAATACACAATCGCAGAGTCCCATCTTTCTTTCTAACAAATAACACTGGTGCACCCCACGGTGATACACTAGGCCTGATGAAGCCCCTTTCAAGCAATTCCTCAAGCTGTGTTTTTAACTCTCTCAACTCAGCTGGAGCCATTCTATAAGGTGCTTTAGAGATTGGTGCTGTACCTGGTAATAACTCAATACAGAACTCAAGCTCTCGATCAGGTGGCATGCTATACTCAGAAGAGAACACATCTGAAAATTCAGACACAACAAGAATATCCTCCATCTTGGGAACAGATAAACTCTGGTCAAGCACACATGCGAGATACCCGGCACAACCACGAGATAAAAGTTTTCTAGCTTTTAAAGCAGAAATAACATGTATAGCATATAAAGGCCTATCACCTTCAAAGGTAAAATCAGGCAAACCAGGAATAGAAAAAGTTACTACTTTTCTATAACAATCAACAGATGCATGATGCACATATAGCCAATCCATGCCAAGAATCACGTCAAAGTCCCTTATAGGTAACACGACTAGGTCAGCAAGAAGGGCATGATCACCCACAAGAACCTCACATTTCTTGTAAATCTCAGAAGTAAACATGCAATCTCCCATAGGGGAAGATACTTCTAGCACATAAGGCATAGAATCAGGAAGAACATGCAAATGCGACACAAAATGAGATGCCACATAAGAATGAGATGAGCCTGGATCTATCAAGACTCGCGCTCTTGTACTAGAAAGTAATATAATACCTCCTATGACCGCAGAAGACTCAGCTACACCCTGCTGATCTAAAGCAAACACTCGACCCTGAACTTTTGGTCGACCCCCACTATCTCTCTTGGAACCTGAGGCTGGTTGACTTGTACCCCCAACTTGATTTCCTCTACTTTTAGAACAATTTCTAGCAAAGTGCCCCGCTTCACCACACACTATACACTTTCCTTGCTTTAGCCAACACTTGTCTTCAGAATGGCCTTCTTTCGAACAAAAGCCACATACTCTCCTGGGACCTTGGACTGTTGTCCTCGAACCAGTTGATACACTACCTTTACTTTCAGTTGGCTGTCGGAATCGACGATCTTGGCGGCCAGATTTACCACCTTTAGAACCAGATCCCTGAGCTTTCTCTGATACACGACCAGTCATGGTTGTTCCCAACTTCACCTTGTGTTCTTCGATATCATTTTCAATAGTATAAGCCTTCTCCACAACTTGCTGATAGCTAGTGAGCTGTAGAGAAAGAAGTTGCTTCCTGTACTCAGTCCTCAACCCTTTAACAAACCTCTGTGCCTTCTTAGCTTCATTTGGAACTAAGTGATCACAATACCTTGCCAATTCTGTGAACTTGGTTGAGTATTGCCCCACTGTCAGACTTCCTTGCTCTAGATTAAGAAATTCCATCTCCTTTCTATCTTGGACTACTGTTGGAATAAACTGTGACTTGAATGCTTTAAGAAAATTCTCCCATGTCTGTGGTACACCTTCCAGTTCCCAACTTTTATTCAACACTTGCCATCAATGTTCAGCGGCTTTCTCAAGTTTAAAGGTTGCAAAGGTTACCTTATCACCACCTGCAGATCTCAAGGCTGTAAAGATCTTCTCAATACTTTCAATCCACTCCTCTGCCCTCTTGGCATCAAATTCCACGTCAAAACTACGAGGTTTCAGCTTCAAGAACCTTGTAAGGCGATTAGGATAATCCCAGTCAACATTATCAACCATTTCTTCTTGAGGAGTTATAGATCTCAGCTGATTACTGCCACTTGTACCTTCAGAACTCATTGTACCTGTAGGTAAACACTCGGTGTTAATAACAACACCCCAAGACTCACCCATACCTAGGCCATAGACCCTATCCAGACTTAGAGCAAACCAAGGTAGCTAAACAGGGTAGCTAAACCAGGGTAGCTCTGATACCAACCTGACACGCCCCCAGGTCCTGGGATCCCCTAATAGAACCTCGAACCTGGATGGGAGTGCCTAACGAGGAACAAGAAACTTAACAAAAAAACTTAATGACATTTGCTTATCAAACTGACATGATATATATATATATATATATATACTCTAGAGTAAGGAGCTATACTAGCTCACAACACGAGTTCTAGACAAGATGTCTAGTGACAACAAGAACTGAACAAGACTGTCTACCCCAAAATAAGGAGTTACAAAACCCATAATACATCGTCCTCACCAAGTGTAAAAGGACACAAGCCCCAAAACAATCACGACCTGCGAAGTAAGCTCCGAACTATGTCGAGCCTCACTGCGCACTATCATTCTTTTCCTGGGGGGGGAAACAAATAAAGGGTGAGATAAATCTCAGTAAGCTATTAGATGCAACTACATGACATGCTATCATGAAATTTAAGTAGATACTCAAGTAATCATATATCAAGTATCATCAAGTAACAAGTATATGAGAGGATAATCCACTCATCAAGTAGCACATAAAGCTAAACAAGCAAGTTATAAGGATATTGCTTCCTTCCTTATTCCTCCCAAGAATACCATTATTGTCGTAGCTTGTATTACTTTGACAATCACGATCAATAACAGGAACTGATTATTCAGTATATATCAGAAGACCCGGTAACCAGTGTCATTCCCAATATCAGTACTCATGAATATTCACGAGGTGTTCAAGACAGGAGTTTAGCATTCACTTAAGTCAGGCTTATTACTCCAACTAAGGAAGCTATGCCCTTACTATGGCCGGTAGTAAGGGATCAGGCGGAAATACATAGGGACCCGATTGTCACTTAAACCCCAGCTCTCGCGACAAGCGTGAACCTATACATTTTCGAACAAGCAAGGAGAACCAGCTGGACTCACACAAGAATGTACAAGTAGATATTTACTTGAACTACGGGAGAAGAACAAATCCAAAAGTAGTGGACTAGTTCAACAAGGAACATGCTTCAAGTAATCAAGAAGTCACCTTGTTATCAAGCAACTATATGCAATGTTTGCACATACACAACAAGAACATGTCTCATACACGTTAGTGCTTGTTCATAGCACTTTCAAGTTCTCTACCATACATATGTATTGGTGTCAAGTCAAGTACAAGATTTTATTATCTTATATTCAAGTCCTAATCCATTTCTATGGATGTTCAAGTCATGTACAAGATTTTAAATGTCTTATACTTCAAGTTATAATTCCAATCTTTGGACATTCAAGCATGTATAAGAGTTATACATTTACTCTTACAAAATCCCAATCCTATTCTTAGGATGTTCAAGTCTAAGACCTTATGCTAATGCCTCTAAGGTGCACAATCATTGGATTCACAACAAGTATAACACATTAGTGCTTATTCATAGCACTTTCAAGACATAAAGAAGAGTTACTACTCTTATACTTAAGTTCTCATTTCAATTCAATGAGTATACATGTTTAAGACCAAGTCTGATGCCCCTAAAGTATCACAACCCTTGCTAGGACATCTTATACTAAGGTTATATACCTTAACTAGGGTTACTTCCAACTTATACAAACTTTACACAATATTTTTGTTTTTCAGATAACTGTGCGGTCGCACAAAATGAACTGTGCGGTCACACACAAGCAGGTCAATTTCTTTGAAAAACCTTTCAAAAATATGTGCGGTCGCCCAAGGATTTTTGTGCGGTCGCCCAATGTACCAAAATGTGAAATTTTTATTCCTTTCCCAGGTTAAATATTTTCCGTCCCAAACGTAGGAGTAAATTTTACTACCATTTTAACATGCCCAGAAAAGGCATAACATTTCCAAACTATATTTTCCCAACTTCTTTCATCATTTCATACAGAGGATTTTACTCCCTTTGTCCCAAATTTACAAGTACCACAAAAATCACCCCAACACAAAATTAACATTCACAAGTATCGAGAATAACATTTATGCATGTTATTACAAGCAAGGGGGAGCTAATAACTTACCTAGTCAAAATTCAAGTTGACCCAAACTTATTTCTGTTCGGCCTGGAACGCTCTATTCAACGCCACGAATATTAATCCGGGATAGGAATCAAGAACGGAGGGATAATTAAACTCGAGGAGTCGAGAATAGGGTGAAACCCTAACCTAGCTTTTTAGAACAGAGAGAGCGTAAGAAGATTTGAGAATTTTGCTTTCTCAGAGAAGCAACAACTTGATATACTTTGCAACTATCCAAGAATGACAACTAGGCCCCTCAAGTTTCACTTTTAACAAAAAGACCCCTAAAGTCAAAATTTCACAAATGACCCAAAAGTCAAAACTAGACATTTAACCACCATAACTATTTAAAGCAGTTAAAAATTTAACCCAAGTAAAACTTGTTGGTAGTGGTGTCCTAGGCACGTTTAATAAACGTTGTAATTGTTATCATTTATTTCATATCAATAAAGAGATGTTTTGATTATTATTGTTGTTCATGTTTACTTATAATAATCTCCGTCCCTAGTACTTGTTAAGCACTAGTATAAAGGCTAAATGATCATGGGATGATCATGTTAGATTTATGGGTACTTGTTTGGAGCAAGGTACTGGACATGACCCGCTTTATGAGATTTATGTCATGGTCTATGTCATACATATATCTCATATTAGTTATGTCATTTGAATCCTTAGACATGAAGTTATTATAGTCTTCCACTTGATGAACATTATGTTTGACATATTCAAACGCTACTTTTAACCGAGTAGTTATAAAGGGTATGATTGGCATAATTGGATTCACGTAGGGAAGAATAATAAGCTAAATGGATTTGTCCCTCCTCGGAGAGATGTCAAGCTTGGGCCTCTCGTAGGAATGATGTTGATGAAATGTTCGGCCGGACTCAAATGGATTGATTGGATCAATAGCATTTGGATTATAAACATATTCGGAATCGAGAAAGTATTGAACAAAACAAGTTGACTCTTTGACCATGACTTGTGTTCAATGACATCGTGGACAAAGGGATTGTGACATATTCTAAAGGAATGCGAACTTGTATCTAGTTATACTATTTGGGTATGTATGACGGTTTGCTAGAACCTAATCATATCTTATGGTTTCATGTTTGAACCCATTGCCAACTTAGTATAATCCTAGAGGGTCACACACAATAGAACGAATCTTTAAAAGGACTACATTGGAATTTTGGAAATTCTGGACTTTCTGAGAAGTGGGCGACCGCACAGTATGGACTGGGTGGCCACACACTTATCTCAGTTTTGTACCAGTTTTGCTTCAGATAGTTGTGCGACCGCACAGTGAATTCTGGGCGGCCGCACAGTGCTGTCGGGTGGCAGATTCCTAATTTGATTAGGAAACGAATTTTGGACGGATTTTGACACAAGTTTCCTATTTGGAATAGGTCATACTTGTGTATAAAAGACCAAATTCAGCCAGCACTCAATGCCAATGATTGTGTGAGTCTCAAAGAGTTTGAGAGGGGGTTTATTTTGTTCCAAGACATTCTTGGTTGAGGAACAAAATAATACACAAAATAAATTCCATATAGTTCTTTTGATTGTGAAAAGGTGTTTCACAATTTGGTCTAGCAACCAAGATCAAAGAAGCTCCTTTGATATTCGTTCGAAGTGTGGATACCGCTAGAGGGTGAAAATCATCATCTTCAAAGTTCGTGTTCAAGCTTTGTGATCGTGATCAAGTCTTCAAACCTCCACCAAAGACCAAGAGAATTTGATAGCCATCAAGGGTTAGTTTATTCCTTTATTCTTATGTTGTATTTGATTTAATCATATGAACGGATCCATGGCTTTGGGTTTCAAAATTTTAAATGCTAAATTCCGCTGCGCATGTTAGATCGAAACCCAACAGTGGTATCAGAGCCCCGTTCATGTTGATTAATTCAATACTTGGATCATGTTATGTGTATAAAAATTGTTTATGTGCCTTGCATGATTTGAATATTGGAATATATGTCGTTTATGTGTTATGTGATTTTATGAGGTTTATTGTTTTGCAACTTTAATCGCACGATTCAATCGCAATAAATAAATTATGGTGGATTCGGAATTGTTGGTTATTAATTTTTGATTGGATCAAAGTTTTAATAATCGGGGAAAAACAATTTTGAGACAAAATTTTCGAACTTAAAAATTCTGCACATTCTGATGGCACTGGGCGACCGCACAAAACGCCTTGGGCGGCCGCACAGTTTTGGGCGACCGCACAAGAAATTTTGGGCGGCCGCACAAGGTGATCAGAAGGTCTGATTTTGGTTGAAAACCAGAATCTGGAATTTTTCGAAAGATTCAACAGAACCAGTAACAGAACCAGTCCAGACTTGCTGATCTGGAATGGGTTTTGGGTAGTTGGTTTGTGTGTGGATTTTGGGGTTTGATTTTCCTATTTGTTTTAGTCTTGTGATTCCTAGATTGGTTCAAGTTTTGGATGGCTAATCTGCGTTTATCGAGATTGTGTTTCCCAAAATTGATCGCAATCAAAGTTTCAAAGATAAAACGAAGTTAGAATTATGAAGAGTTCATAATTGCTAAAATTGAGAAACAAAGTTCTTGATTCAATGATTGGAGATCCATGTGGAATTGTGAATGCAATTGGCCTACGTTCATCGAGACCATCTATTGCTTAGTTTCGGCCACATGGACTACTTTCTTGGTTTCTTGAATTAGTGCGGGATTGTGGTTGCCTAATGGCTTAGTTCGACCGCACTTCTTGTTGTCTTGATTTGGAAATAATAACCGAAGTTGAAATAGTCTCATCCTCATAATTATAGAGAAACTAATGACACATAAATATCATGCTTAAATTAATGGAGATTAATTTAGTGGCTAAACTTGATGTGTAACATGTTTATATTATGTGCTCATAAATGTGTTATATGCTATATATGATGAACCTTCAAAGAAAGTTTTAAGTCCTTTTGCCATGCCATGATTGAAACACTTGTTTAGACATGAGTAATTCTATGTGGGCTCGCCAAAGCGAGGTGCATTGATTTTATTCATGTTTTAGCAAGATGAGTGAATAAGAGTTTCCTATGCGTTTACAATGGTTGGACTTAATTAAGCGTCAAAACAGTTTTGGGCTTAAGGCAAAGATGAGATTTAACATGCATTTTGAAATTGGATTTCTTAAAGAATCTCATGAAAAGAACTGAGAGTCATATGAGATATGATTGACAAGAGTTGTCTACCTAATTGATTTAATTTTGAGCGATGCGCCAAAGCGTACTCAAAATTAGATTAAAGCGGGATCTCAACCCATTTAAATTATACTATACATTGGATGTATAAAGAAGGTTGTATAATTTAGTGGGAGTATTTTGTTTTTTTAAAAAAAAAAATACATTAATTATCTCTTTAATGAAAGTCGGTACTTATTAAATTTTGGAAATTTTGCATATTTGTAGATAATGACTAATAACACTCAATCAATGTCGTTGCGATCGATCCTTGAGAAGGATAAGCTCGAAGAGAATGGTACTAACTTTATGGATTGGATCCGTAGCATAAGAATCGTTCTTAGGCAAGAAGATAAGTTGTACATTCTCGATGGGCCTCTCCCCGCTGAACCACCGCCTACTTCCCCTAGGGTAGAAAGAGACAATTACAAGAAACATCGTAATGATTCTAGAGATGTAAGTTGTCTCATGATTGCCGCTATGTGTTCAAAACTCCAACAAAGTTTGGAACATTTGGAAGCCTATGAGATAGGCGTGGAGTTGAGGACCATGTTTCAAGAGCAAGCTAGGCAAGGGAGGTACAAGACCATTGTTGCATTCACTACTAGTAAAATGAATGAAGGGCAACAAGTGAGTCCTCACTTTCTTAAAATGAAAGGTTATGTAGAGCACCTTGAGAAACTTGGCTATCCAATCCCATTGGAGCTAGCCACGGATCTCATTCTTAATTCATTGCCTAAAAGTTATAATCAGTTTGTAATGAATTATAACATGCATGGAATGGATAAGAATCTCTCTGAGTTGCATGGGATGCTCAAAACTGCAGAGATGAAAATTGTGGAGAAAGGTTCTCCCGTGCTCTTGGTTCATGATGGGAAGAAGGCTAGTGCCAAAGGCAAGGGTAAGGCAAAAGTTGTCAAACCCAAGATAAGCAAGGCAAAGGTTGCCAAGGCTTCTGAGGCAAAACCCGATTCACAAAAGGATGCAATCTGTTTCCATTGTCAAGAAATTGGTCATTGGAAACGTAATTGCAAGGCTTTCTTGGAAGAGAAAAAGAAGAAGAAGAGCAGCAAGGCTGCGTCGACTTCAGGTATCTATATGATAGATATTCTCCTTTCTACCACTGATTCTTGGGTATTGGATACCGGATGTGGTTCTCACATTTGTCTAAATGTGCAGGTGTTGGGTATGCTTATCACTTAGCACTCCTACATTTGTTAGAATTGATTGATACCATAACCTATGAGTATTTTTATGGACTTTAGGACCTCATGTAAAGAAGATTTCCTAAGCAGGATTCGTTTCACTGCGCAGGATGTTCTCTGCGCAGGTCGCCACTGCGCATAGATATCTTGCACAGCCCTTGACCCTGCTCAGTTTTAAAGATCTTATTTCCTAAACTCCAAAGAGATCTTTTTGTGACCAAGCATGGTGCGCATGCTGCTCATGCGCTGAATCCATGCGTGCCGGCAATGCGCATGCCTTTTCTGCGCGGACACAACCTTGGTCAAGTTCCTCATCTCCTGATCTCGCATTCTAGAAGGTTTGGAAAACGCTTAGAAAATGCACGCTTATTAAAAAGCTGAGGTGTGCACAAACGACAAATCCTGCACACTCAGCATAGCCAACGGTGGAGATGCGCTCAAACATAATATCTCAAGTGAAGACAGCTGTCAACCTTCTAGAAGAAGCTTTTGAATTTGGTCTTCATGCTCAGTCTCCAACGGCTCTAAATCACCTGCGCACCAATCATATTGTGCCAGGTCATCATCTTTGATCAGAGCCCCAACGGCTATAAAGGACACCTGCGCACCAATCATGTTGTGCCAGCTCATTGTCCTTGCTCTGAGCTCCAACGGCTATATTCAAGCTCTCAGCTATAAATAGCCTGCTCATCTTCATTTCCAGGCTGCCTTTGAAGCTGCCTTGTGATTTAGCCCTTTTCATCGGCCCTTGATCATCTTCTTCGATCAAGCTCCTCTTGTTGGCCATTATGCTTCAGAGCTCGAGTTTCATGCTTCATTAAGAAACCATGAGGATTTGAAGACTGCTGCTTAGTATTTCCAGATTCTTTAGAACAGCCTTCAAGATCTTCAACCCTCAAAACTCATGCTCATATCACAAAGCCTATATCACCAGAATTTTTGGTGCTCTTCATCTTTCATATTCATAGAGCCCAGAATTTGTCACACACACACCTCTTGAAGCTTTGATCATTTTGATCTAACTTCTTGAGATACACCGGTTTAGTCTAGGATTTGTTCTTCATAGATAATAGATCTTGAGTTAGTATTGAGCTCAAATGTTGTAATTTGTAATACTCTCTCATATTATAAGATCTCCTTTAGAAATCCAAGACTAACCATCTTGGTAGAGGATGTAGATCTTTTATCGATCGAACCTCTCCAAATAGCGTGTTCATTACTCATTGCATATTCCCTGCTTAACTCTTTATGAACTGCTTTGTTTGATCTTTCAGATTGCTACTCTTTGATGTTATAATTGTTATTGCTCATTTGCCTTAGAATCCCATTTTGCGCCACTCTTTAGCCTCATACTTAGCGCGTGCGTTTTTATCTCTGCGCAGTATACCCTGCGCAGAGCTGCTTTAAATTTCCGCTGTGCATTTCACACTCTTGCTGCGCGCTATACTTAGCCAAAATAAGAGTTGTGCGTATCTGCCATTGAATTGCAAAAGGGTTTGAAAAGAATTGAAAAAAACGCTATTCACCCCCCCCCCTCTAGCGATTTTCACACCCTTGTTGCCCCTTTAGGGACCAATAAGTGGTATCAGAGCTAACACCTTCATAAAACATGTTTCTGTTTTTCAAGCTTAACAGCTTGGGTGCCGATTCAATATGGCTTCAAATCTAGGGCAATGGCTAACTTTTTCACATATTCCTCCGCCTGCTCAAACCTCATCAAAATTCAGAAAGCTCTCCAAACCTGGTGGACCCTCAAGCAAAGATCCGTATTCTCTTTCATAGAGACTCAAAGAAAGATGACTTGGTTTACTGCAGAAAACCAGGACATTACGCTTCAATGACTCCTTCAAAATTTGAGTACAAGGAAAAGCAACCCTGCGTACAAAGCATCAAAGCAGTGCAGAATGGTTAATGAAGAGAACTGCGCAGAAAAGGAACTAAGGACTCGGAGACTTGACACTGAAGATAACGATGCTGATTCTGAGGATGGACTACTCTGCTTATTGGCAAATGCTGACTGATTCAAAAGTTGTTTCTGAAATGGAACCTGAGCATGCGCCAAGGACAATCAAAGAAAGATCCCATTACTCTAGTGGAAATGGGACACCTTCACCAAGCAGACAGAATGACAAGCACCTATCTGCCAGAGCCATCTTGACAGAAGCTGCGTCATCACCAACTCCGCAATCGCGCAAGGAATTTCTCAAAGTATGCTGATCTTAAAAGATAACTCTGCTGTAGAGCGCAAGTTAATATTTCAACAAGCAGGAAAGATCTACTTCTCTGCACTCTCTCAAAGTTCAGTTGATATCGACAAGTGGATTCTAGACACTACTAGAGATGTCAACACTCTTAAAGGTGCGCACGAAGGAAGAGATCACTCAGTAATATATGGTGACAACAACAAAGGGCACATAATTGGATTTGGACTAATCATAAAAGATAGTCTCAAGCAACATGCTCTCCATATCACAATTATGAGATAAAGATCTGAAATGCCATACCACTTCAACGTTGTTACATCAAAAATGACGTTTCAGGACTAACTTTGCTCACAAGGACTCGTAAAACGAACTTCTTATCTATTTGATCTTACCGCTATAATTTCTATTACTAATCCTTGTTTTGTAGCAATAAGCTTAAGTGAAAGCAGCTAGCAATGGTATAAGCACCATGCCAGCTTAGTAAGCAACATGAGCAGTTTTCCTCCAGCAAGATTGCTCCGATGTCAAAACGCTTACATCCGCTTCACCTCATATGTTTGGACCGCTCACTACCGCGAAGCTTTGGACTAACCTGTGGTATCTCTATGATATCCTGGCTGCTCTCCTTAATCTCCAAACATAGAAGACATCAATAGAGTTCGACCTTCAATGGAACAGAATTTATGAACAACGATGTCGCTCAATATTGTGAGAACCAACAAGAACCAACAAATGGTATTCTTCACAATTTCTCTGCTGCTGGAGTTCCGCAACAAAATGGCTTTGTGGAAAGAATCGCTCGTTGATTGAGAATGGATAGACAATGATAGTAGAAGCAGTACTTCTAAATGTATTTCTGGGAAGAAGCTGTTAACGGTGCATGCTTTACTCAGAATAAGATTCTTCATCAACAAAGCCCACATCTATACTCCATACGATCTATGGAGAGAGAGAAAGAGCGCCCAACATCGCTTTCATAAAATCTCTTTGGCTGCAAATGCTATAGAGGTAAATTCGACGCCAAAGCAGATGAAGGTATTCTCGTTGGGTATGCCAATCATTCTATAAGCTTTTCATGATCATAATAAGATAAATCTCTAGTTATTTTAAGTATCTGTACATGTTACTTTTTGATGAGCATTTTCTCCTTGAGCCACATTTGGCTCCAAATGATTCTGATGATTCTGCTGAGCATGTTGAGACAGGTACGCAGCCTCAAACTGCACCTGCGCAGAATGTTAATCAAGAAAATCAAAACCAGAATCAAGCAAGTCCATCGCATGCGCATACACCCGATGTTGCGCCAGAAGTGACTACTCCTGATGCGCAAACTCCTCCTCCTGCGCATGACCTTGATGCTGGAGCAAATGAAGTACCCATTGAAGATCTTCGTATTCCTACCACTCAACCTAACTTACCTCCCGAGGTTCGTGAAGTTAGAGATCACCCAACTTCAAACATCATTGGTGATCTCAATGTAGGGGTTCGTACTAGGAGAGCATCAAACTTTGATGATGAATATCACTCCTTCATCTCTCAAATCGAACCAAAGAAGATTGATGAAGCGCTCCAAGATTCAAGCTGGGTTACTGCTATGCAAGAAGAGCTTAACCAATTTGAGCGCTGCAAGGTTTGGACATTGGTACCCAGACCTCATGACCAAGGAGTTATCGGTACAAAATGGGTATTCAGAAACAAGATGGATGAGAATGGAAGCATCACCAGAAACAAAGCAAGGCTGGTTGCACAAGGCTATAGGCAAGAGGAAGGAATCGACTACGACGAAACATTTGCGCCTGTAGCAAGACTTGAAGCTATAAGAATTTTCTTAGCTTATGCGTCTCACAAGAAATTCAAGCTCTATCAAATGGATGTGAAGAGCGAATTTCTCAACGGAGAACTCCAAGAAATGGTCTACGTAGCTCAACCTCCTGGATTTGAAGATAGCAGATTTCCAAATCATGTCTTCAAGCTTCAAAAGGCTTTGTATGGACTTAAGCAAGCTCCAAGAGCATGGTACGATACCCTATCAAAATTCCTGCTAGAGAAAGGCTTTAAGCGCGGTAAAATCGACACAACTCTTTTTATTGCTAAGTATAATGATCATTCTTTACTTGTTCAAATTTATGTCGATGATATTATATTTGGTTCTACTAATGAGTTACTCTGTAAGCGCTTCGAGAAGCTCATGAAAAGCAAGTTTGAAATGAGCATGATGGGAGAACTCACTTTCTTCCTCGGGCTTCAAATCAAACAATTGAATGATGGCATCTTCATAAATCAAGCCAAGTACACAAGGGACTTAATCAAGAAATTTGGACTTGAAAATGCTAAAGCATACGACACTCCAATGGCCACTGGCAATAAGCTTGACAAAGACTTAAAAGGTAAGAAAGTTGATCAAACTTTATATCGGGGTATGATTGGCTCTCTTCTTTATCTTACTGTAAGTAGGCCAGATATTATGTTTAGTGTTTGTGTTTGTGCGCGCTATCAAGCAGACCCTAGAGAAGCGCACTTAGCTGCTGTTAAACGCATTATTCGTTATCTTTCTGGAACTGTTAACATTGGACTTTGGTACACCAAAGATTCGAATTTCGATTTGCTAGGTTATTCAGACGTAGACTACGCAGCATGCACAATAGACAGGAAGAGCACAAGTGGAACTGGTCATTTCTTTGGAAATCGACTTAGCATGGGCAAGCAAGAAGACAAGCTGCTGTGTCCATCTCCACTACTGAAGCAGAATATATTGCTGGTGAAAGCTGCTGCTGCCAAATTCTATGGATGAAGCAACAACCTGTGGACAATGGGATTCATGAAGAGAATTATCCAACTCTCTGCGATAATATGTCCACCATAGCAGTTTTCAATCCTGCCAAGCACTATTATCAAGCTCATAAACATCTAATATCATCTCTTCAAGAATTAACAAGTGATCTCTTGAAAAGAAAAATGGGTATGCCTAATCTTAGCTAACTTGTCCATATGATTTATTAATACTAATGTATTTGCTTGATAAGTGTGCAAAATAGGTAAAGTTTCATGCGCCCTGTGCAACACCTGCGTAAACAACTGTCTGCGCATGAAACAACAGTTCTGAGATTTACAGAATCTCTGCGCTATAAATGCGCTGCGCATAACTATCCATGCGCAATTCATCGTGGACCGCAGGTACGTGTTCTATTCATTAGATTTTGCACATAGGTCCTTGACTGAAAAGTCAACGCTGAGTCACAAGGGTACTTGTGTAATTCAATTTTTCCCACACTTTTATTTTTTCGAATTTTCTTGGGAAATTACCTTTTTACCCTTGCGCATATCCCAGTGTCATCAATGCAAACTGCGATTGTGACAGCGCCTGCTTTCGTATGCCTGCTCACCATTTAATGAGGAAGGTGATGCGACAGCCGTCAGCCTCTTTTCGCTGACACACGCGCGCGCAAAGACTGCGCACGCGCATTCCCCATTCGGCCACGTCACCCTTCTAACGTGCGCCCGTCCTTTCACTGACTCACCATTTATGAGGAAGTCGACTTGACAGTGACCGGCTTAGAACTTCACGCACACGCGCGCATAGGCCTGCGCACGCGCGTTCCCTTTTGTGACACGTGGTATTGCTATCCTGCTCCACTGCACATTTTCTCAAACATTTCGTAGCTATCGTGCGCCTAACTTCTCCTTCCCTACTTAAACCGCTTCTCTCTCTACTTCTCTCTCTTCCCTCTAAACTTTCTCACTCCCTTTCTAACTTCTGCTCTAAACCCTCTTCTCTCATTTCCTGTTCTTCTCTTCAACCTCAACCTTCCTTCTTTCTAAACCATTTCAATGGCTCCCAAGAAAACCAAAACTCAACCAGAAATTATCATCTCTGACTCTTCTTCGCACTCTGGAAACTCTCACGAAGAAGTAGAACGACAATCAACGCATCCCACCGTCAAAGACATGGTATGTTTCACTATAACTTCTTATTTTTTCTCGCCATTGTTGTTCTTGGAAGTCTCAAGACTCCCTTTTTCGTTTTCTCCCTTATTCACTGATCATTTTTGAAATCGATCGTTGTGTTGTGTTCGTATTTGCCTGATCTATTCCTTCATGTAGTTTATTTCATGATCAATGGTCGTTACATATGTTTTTCGTCAATTTCTGAGCTTCGTAACTTCCTTAGCAGTCGAACCGTTTTTCTGAATTTCTGGGTTTGTTTTAACGTCGTTGACCATACTTTTTACATGGTTGACTTCGTCCTGTTCTCGCCGTCATTTCGATGTACTTTTTGTTGAATTTTGACAACTTTTGTTTTTCAGTGTTCTTGGGTGTTGATGTTCTTAACTATTTTTTATTATTTTATTTAGTCTATTTTTCATCCCCCCATCTTTGTGCTCTGCGCACAGTTTCCTGCGCATAGCTTTTTGCGCATATAGGTGTATCTATTTCTCTGCGCACACTTCTTTACCAGTATTTATCTTCTGTGCGCATGATCCCTCTGCGTATGCATTCTTATTTTTTTTGCACCCTCTATTTTCTGCGCATAATTTTGTTTATCATGGAACTTGTGCCAAGGTATATCTGCATTACTTGCATATGCGCACAGCTCCATAAGCAATAGGCTGTCTAATTCTATCTATTGTTTTATGCAGGGACATGTTTATTTCATTCTGGGTTGGGAACTTATTCAGGCAGACCTCTCGTTAGATACGATTGGTCGTCATCTGCTTCACCTTCTCAGCACCTCCGGCATTCTTCCTTTATTCACTCTTGAGCAATCATTCATAGTGCCTGCTCTGTTAGATGAATTCTTCAGCACAGCAAAAGTTGTTCCTGCGCAACTTGAGGGCAAGAAAACAGACATGATCATGGCCACCGTTTAGAGCAGTGATGTAGTGGTTCACCCCAATCACATTCGCAGCCTCCTAAACTTCAATGTTGATAGCTCTTCAGTCAGCTATGATGAGGCTCATCAAAATGCGCTTGCACAGAAGCTCATTGGCATTCCTTCCCTCAACAAGAAATGGCCAATGTATAATAGAAAGGAATTTGGTGAGGTGATGTATCACCTGTGCACCCTAATTGGAGATTCCCTCAACTGCAAGAATGGAAATAATGGACATTTCATCTCTAAGCAGTGGGAATACTGCGCAGCCATCTTCAACGAAGATCAACTAGACTGGCCGCAGATAATTTTTAATGAGATTGTGAAAGGGATGACAAGCTATGAGAAGAAGCTGAACGTAGGGAAGACCAAGTACCGAACTCACTGCAGACTGCTAACCAAACTCCTATTGACTTATGGTGAATTGGCCACCTATGTTGAAGAAAAGTCAATCAAGAAGCAGTCTTGCGACGCAAAGTACTATTCTAGAGTACACCTTCAGAATTTGCGCAGTGAGATAGGCAACGCCGATTACTATGAAATATGGTTGTCTGATGCAGCTCCCAACAAGGAACCCTGGATAGACCCAATTCCTGTGGTCAAATCCAAGAAGAGTGCAGGAAGATCTTCAACGGATGCTGCGCAAGAGACCGCAGAAGAAGCGTACAATCGCAAGGGGAAGGGCATTGCTCCGCCCAGTAGCAAAAAGCTCAAGGATATTCCTTTGGTTCAATCCACCAAAGGGATTTCTATCAAAGAGGCTGATCCTACCATCATTCCAGCGCCTGCTCCCTGAAAGCCAACCTCTATGAAGCGCAAGGCTGCTTTCCGTGGTGATTCAGATGATGATGCTGTTGAGGGGGAGCAAATGCACAAAGCCTCTCAAGAAGCCATCCCCAGTGCTGATATCGCACATACCTCTTCTCGTCTCAAGCAAAAAGTGCGCAGCAGCGCCAAAGGATTGAAGAGGCGCCGCACTAGTTCCGCAGCCACCGACAGCAGTGATTCTTCTCCAGTTCAATCTCCATCTTCAGCCCCTGAGACTCCTACCTCTTCAGCTGAGCTGCGCCAGATCGTGCAGAGCTTGCATTCTGTTCAAGCGAATCAAGTCGCTACGCAGCTGCAGCTTAATCAACTCCTTACTGCTCAAACTGCTTTGTTATATCGTCTTGATATGCAGCGTTTGGAGATTGATACCATTAAGGGGGAGAAAGATGCCAAAGAAGAAGCAAAGGCAAAGGAAAGCACGGAGAGTGCTAAAGCAAAGGCAAGTCCATCTGAGCCTGCACAAGAAAAAGTTCCTATCACTTTGGAACATCTTATCCTGGACTCCCTGAAATCCATCAGTGCTCAGCTTGAAAATGTCAGCGCACAACTCAAAAATGTGTGCACCTTTGGAGCGCTTGATGGTGGACTCAGGGACATTCTGAAAAAGCTCAAGAAAACCCTTGCAGATGGGTTACATAGAGGATTTGATGACCTTCAAGCGCAGATGGTGGCTCAGATAGAGAAGATTGAACAAGGAGGCTCTGCGCATAATATTGAAGAAGTGCATCGATGCATTGCTAAGTCCATGACAGATTTTTCCGTGGCGTTCAACGACAAATTGGACTACGCAATGTTAGACATTCAGGCAAGCGTCAACACTCAGCGCCTCCATACTGACTCAAGATTAGAGCTACGCAAACTTCCATCCTGACGGATAGCAGAGCAAGGTTCAGAGAGCTAGTGGATGACAACGCTGATATGCGCAGAGGAATGAACATTTATGTTGGAAAAGCTGTGGAGTTCCAGGACAAATTTCAAAATTTAAAGGTGGAACTCATGAACAAATTCAACGGTCTTCAGAATGAGGTGCGCGAAGCCCTGCAACGGATCAACATAGATTAGATTTCCTTTGTAAGTAATTTGTTTTTCTTTTGACTTTTTAATTCTCGTTTGCGCAGTATGTTTTATGCGCTATCATTTCGTGCGCTTTTGTTTTTGTGCGCACCTCTCTTTTGTTTTTTTTCCTCGATTAAAACTTGTAATCTGTAACAGTCAATCCTTCAAAGTTTTAATGAGAAGAATGCATCATAAAGCTTTCACAAAAACCTTGTTCAATTCAAATCATTCGTTTGTGGAACATTGAATGCATTATTACTTAAACTCATGCGCATAATCTTAACTGCTCATGTCTTGTACGCATGATGTTTAAACATTCAGTTTAAACGCATACTTAAAACTTCATCTCACATTATTTGTATGCTCTGAATGACATTTTCTATCTTTCCCATCTTGTTAGTTTTTAATCTTTTGGATAGATTAGAAATCTATAGCACTGGCTAGTGTGTGCATTGACTTGAGACATGATTTTACCATTCACATTTTTATGGACATGTTATTATCAAGTACAATGAATTGCCTTTGCTATAGTAGGTAATGGCATCAATCATTTAGGGGGAGATTGTTGGGTATGCTTATCACTTAGCACTCCTACATTTGTTAGAATTGATTGATACCCTAACCTATGAGTATTTTTATGGACTTTAGGACCTCATGTAAAGAAGATTTCCTAAGCAGGATTCGTTTCACTGCGCAGGATGTTCTCTGCGCAGGTCGCCACTGCGCATAGATATCTTGCGCAGCCCTTGACCCTGCTCAGTTTTAAAGATCTTATTTCCTAAACTCCAAAGAGATCTTTTTGTGACCAAGCATGGTGCGCATGCTGCTCATGCGCTGAATCCATGCGTGCCGGCAATGCGCATGCCTTTTGTGCGCGGACATAACCTTGGTCAAGTTCCTCATCTCCTGATCTCACATTCTAGAAGGTTTGGAAAACGCTTAGAAAATGCACGCTTATTAAAAAGCTGAGGTGTGCACAAACGACAAATCCTGCACACTCAGCATAGCCAACGGTGGAGATGCGCTCAAACATAATATCTCAAGTGAAGACAGCTGTCAACCTTCTAGAAGAAGCTTTTGAATTTGGTCTTCATGCTCAGTCTCCAACGGCTCTAAATCACCTGCGCACCAATCATATTGTGCCAGGTCATCATCTTTGATCAGAGCCCCAACGGCTATAAAGGACACCTGCGCACCAATCATGTTGTGCCAGCTCATTGTCCTTGCTCTGAGCTCCAACGGCTATATTCAATCTCTCAGCTATAAATAGCCTGCTCATCTTCATTTCCAAGCTGCCTTTGAAGCTGCCTTGTGATTTAGCCCTTTTCATCGGCCCTTGATCATCTTCTTCGATCAAGCTCCTCTTGTTGGCCATTATGCTTCAGAGCTCGAGTTTCATGCTTCATTAAGAAACCATGAGGATTTGAAGACTGCTGCTTAGTATTTCCAGATTCTTTAGAACAGCCTTCAAGATCTTTAACCCTCAAAACTCATGCTCATATCACAAAGCCTATATTACCAGAATTTTTGGTGCTCTTCATCTTTCATATTCATAGAGCCCAGAATTTGTCACACACACACCTCTTGAAGCTTTGATCATTTTGATCTAACTTCTTGAGATACACCGGTTTAGTCTAGGATTTGTTCTTCATAGATAATAGATCTTGAGTTAGTATTGAGCTCAAATGTTGTAATTTGTAATACTCTCTCATATTATAAGATCTCCTTTAGAAATCCAAGACTAACCATCTTGGTAGAGGATGTAGATCTTTTATCGATCGAACCTCTCCAAATAGCGTGTTCATTACTCATTGCATATTCCCTGCTTAACTCTTTATGAACTGCTTTGTTTGATCTTTCAGATTGCTACTCTTTGATGTTATAATTGTTATTGCTCATTTGCCTTAGAATCCCATTTTGCGCCACTCTTTAGCCTCATACTTAGCGCGTGCGTTTTTATCTCTGCGCAGTATACCCTGCGCAGAGCTGCTTTAAATTTCCGCTGTGCATTTCACACTCTTGCTGCGCGCTATACTTAGCCAAAATAAGAGTTGTGCGTATCTGCCATTGAATTGCAAAAGGGTTTGAAAAGAATTGAAAAAAACGCTATTCACCCCCCCCCCCCTCTAGCGATTTTCACACCCTTGTTGCCCCTTTATGGACCAACAGCAGGGACTAAAGAATAGGAGACTGCTTAAAGAAGGTGAAGTAGATCTATGCGTGGGGAATGGAGCAAGAGTTTCTGCATTAGCCGTAGGGACTTATGAAGTCACTTTACCTTCCGGATTAATTCTTGTTTTGAACAATTGTTATTATGTTCCGGATTTAAGCAGAAATATTATTTCAATTTCTTGTTTGGATAATGAAGGTTTTAAGTTTCTTATTGAGAATAAGAAATTTTCTATTTATTTAAATGATGTGCTTTATGGTATTGCTAATTCATTTAATGGCCTTTATATCTTGGATGTCAAGAATGAAAATAATGTCTATCATGTAAATAAGAAATCTAAACCTAATGATGTAAATCATACTTATTTGTGGCATTGCCGTCTTGGTCATATTAATGAGAAGCGTATCTCAAAACTCCATGGGGACGGACTTTTGGGTTCATGTGACTTAGAGTCATATGATACTTGTGAGTCGTGTCTTCTTGGAAAAATAACTAAGACACCTTTTACCAAGTTGGGTGAAAGGGCAAGCGACTTATTGGGGTTGATACATTCCGATGTATGCAGACCATTAAGTAGCAATGCTAGGGGAGAATTTCAATACTTCATAACCTTCACTGATGATTATAGTAGATTTGGGTATGTTTACCTAATGAAACATAAAAGTGAAGCATTTGAGATATTTAGAATATTTCAAAATGAAGTAGAAAAACAACTTGGCAAAAGTATAAAGGCACTCCGATCAGATCGAGGTGGTGAATACTTAAGTCAAGAATTTGATGATCATCTAAAGAATTGTGGAATAGTTTCACAATTGACTCCACCCGGAACACCGCAATGGAATGGTGTGTCTGAGAGGAGGAATCGGACTTTGTTAGACATGGTTCGATCAATGATGAGTCAAGTTGATCTTCCAATATCCTTTTGGGGTTACGCTCTAGAAACCGCTGCTTTCACACTAAATCGTGTTCCAACTAAATCGGTTCAAAAGACTCCATATGAGATGTGGAGCGGAAAGAAGCCTTGTCTATCTTTCATGAAGATTTGGGGTTGTGAAGTTTTTGTCAAAAGACTTATCTCAGACAAACTTGCACACAAATCAGATAAATGTATTTTCATGGGATATCCTAAAGAAACTAAAGGATATTACTTTTACAACCGAGAGGACAACAAAGTGTTTGTTGCCCGAACTGGTGTCTTTCTAGAGAAAGAGTTTCTCTCCAAAGAAATCAGTGGGAGTAAAATAAATCTTGAAGAAATTCGAGACCCAGAAAATAACATTGAACCAATAGTGGAACAAGAACAAGAACCACAAGGAGTTGTGGAGCCTGTTCAAAATACACAAGCATCTCGCAGATCTAGTAGGTTACGATCTGAGCCCGAGAGATATGGATTTCTCGTAACGGATAGTAATGAGGTATAAATCATTGAGAATGATAACCGTCAACCTACCAAGAGGTGATGTCTTCTCCTGATTCGGACAAGTGGCTTGGAGCCATGGAATCCGAATTGCAATCCATGCAAGACAATCAAGTTTGGAATTTGATTGATGCGCCCGAAGGTGTAAAAACCATAGGATGCAAATGGGTCTTCAAGAAGAAGACTGACATGGATGGGAAGGTGCATACTTACAAAGCTAGGCTTGTAGCGAAGGGTTATAGGCAAGTTCATGGTATTGACTATGATGAGACCTTTTCACCCGTAGCAATGATCAAGTCTATAAGAATTTTGCTTGCCATTGCCGCATATCATGACTATGAAATATGGCAGATGGACGTCAAAACCGCTTTCCTGAATGGAAAACTCCAAGAGGATGTGTATATGACACAACCAGAAGGTTTTGAACAAGATTCTAAGGTATGCAAATTGCAAAGATCCATCTATGGATTGAAGCAAGCTTCAAGGAGTTGGAATCTCCGTTTTGATGAATCGGTCAAAGAGTTTGGTTTCATCAAGAACGAAGATGAGCCTTGTGTATACAAGAAGATTAGTGGGAGCATAGTGCTATTCCTTATTTTATACGTGGATGACATATTGCTCATTGGAAACGACATTCCTACACTTCAGTCTGTGAAGACTTGGTTAGGAAAGTGCTTCGCAATGAAAGATATGGGTGAAGCCGCAAATATACTTGGCATTAAGATCTATAGAGATAGATCAAGGAGGCTACTTGGTTTAAGCCAAAGTACATACATTGACAAGGTCATTAGAAGATTCCGTATGGAAAATTCTAAGAAAGGTACCTTGCCCGTGTTACATGGAGTTTCTCTAAGCAAGACTCAATGTCCTAAGACAAAAGATGAGCGTGAGAAAATGAATGATGTTCCATATGCTTCGGCAATTGGGTCCATCATGTATGCCATGATTTGTACTAGGCCGGATGTGTCTTATGCTTTGAGCATGACAAGTAGATACCAATCCGACCCTGGCGAAAATCACTGGATAGCTGTAAAAGCGATTCTTAAGTACTTGAGAAGAACTAAAGACTCGTTTTTGGTCTATGGAGGAATGGAAGATGATCTCGTTGTAAATGCTTACACGGATGCAAGCTTCCAAACTGACAAAGATGATAGCCGATCGCAATCGGGTTTTGTGTTTATGTTAAATGGTGGAGCTGTAAGCTGGAAGAGTTCCAAGCAAAGTACAACCGCTGATTCTACAACAGAAGCTGAGTATATTGCTGCATCGGATGCTGCAAAGGAAGCTGTTTGGATTAAGAAGTTCATAACTGAACTTGAAGTGGTTCCTAGTATTGCTAATCCAATAGACCTTTATTGTGATAATAATGGTGCTATTGCTTAAGCAAAGGAACCAAGAGCACATCAGAAATCTAAACACATACTTAGGCGTTTTCATATCATTCGAGAGATCGTTGATAGGGGAGACGTAAATATATGCAGAGTACCTACTGATGACAATGTTGCGGACCCGCTAACAAAGGGACTTCCACAAGCTAAACATGATGGTCATGTTAGGTCCATGTGTATTAGATACATGGGAGATTGGGCCTAGGGCAAGTGGGAGATTGTTGGTAGTGGTGCCCTAGGCACGTTTAATAAACGTTGTAATTGTTATCATTTATTTCATATCAATAAAGAGATGTTTTGATTATTATTGTTGTTCATGTTTACTTATAATAATCTCCGTCCCTAGTACTTGTTAAGCACTAGTATAAAGGCTAAATGATCATGGGATGATCATGTTAGATTTATGGGTACTTGTTTGGAACAAGGTACTGGACATGACCCGCTTTATGAGATTTATGTCATGGTCTATGTCATACATATATCTCATATTAGTTATGTCATTTGAATCCTTAGACATGAAGTTATTATAGTCTTCCACTTGATGAACATTATGTTTGACATATTCAAACGCTACTTTTAACCGAGTAGTTATAAAGGGTATGATTGGCATAATTGGATTCACGTAGGGAAGAATAATAAGCTAAATGGATTTGTCCCTCCTCAGAGAGATGTCAAGCTTGGGCCTCTCGTAGGAATGATGTTGATGAAATGTTCGGCCGGACTCAAATGGATTGATTGGATCAATAGCATTTGGATTATCAACATATTCGGAATCGAGAAAGTATTGAACAAAACAAGTTGACTCTTTGACCATGACTTGTGTTCAATGACATCGTGGACAAAGGGATTGTGACATATTCTAAAGGAATGCGAACTTGTATCTAGTTATACTATTTGGGTAGGTATGACGGTTTACTAGAACCTAATCATATCTTATGGTTTCATGTTTGAACCCATTGCCAACTTAGTATAATCCTAGAGGGTCACACACAATAGAACGAATCTTTAAAAGGACTACATTGGAATTTTGGAAATTCTGGACTTTCTGAGAAGTGGGAGACCGCACAGTATGGACTGGGCGGCCGCACACTTATCTCAGTTTTGTACCAGTTTTGCTTCAGATAGTTGTGCGATCGCACAGTGAATTCTGGGCGGCCGCACAGTGCTGTCGGGTGGCAGATTCCTAATTTGATTAGGAAACGAATTTTGGACGGATTTTGACACAAGTTTCCTATTTGGAATAGGTCATACTTGTGTATAAAAGACCAAATTCGGCCAGCACTCAATGCCAATGATTGTGTGAGTCTCAAAGAGTTTGAGAGGGGGTTTATTTTGTTCCAAGACATTCTTCGTTGAGGAACAAAATAATACACAAAATAAATTCCATATAGTTCTTTTGATTGTGAAAAGGTGTTTCACAATTTGGTCTAGCAACCAAGATCAAAGAAGCTCCTTTGATATTCGTTCGAAGTGTGGATACCGCTAGAGGGTGAAAATCATCATCTTCAAAGTTCGTGTTCAATCTTTGTGATCGTGATCAAGTCTTCAAACCTCCACCAAAGACCAAGAGAATTTGATAGCCATCAAGGGTTAGTTTATTCCTTTATTCTTATGTTGTATTTGATTTAATCATATGAACGGATCCATGGCTTTGGGTTTCAAAATTTTAAATGCTAAGTTCCGCTGCGCATGTTAGATCGAAACCCAACAAAACTAACACATAATATGCAAGTTCAAGTATTTAACAAGTATGTCAAATATTTAACAAGAAATTCGATGGGTGTTACAGGCCAGGCTGTCACGACCCGAAATATAGGCTCTATTTTATTAGTAATAAGTAATTATTATTTAATTATTTGCTTATTTATTTATTTAAATTATTGTTTATTTAAATAATTATGTGTGCATTTTATGTGTCATAATATTTATGCTTAGCATTTCATTTGGGTCATTAGTGCTAGTGTAGAAATATTGGGTCTTAGTTGTTAGTGGGGAGTATTGAGTTGGGTAGTATTAGAGGAGGGGGTCGTTGTGTAAGTTTTTAAATCATACTCCTACCCTCTCCCTACACCTCCTTCTCCCTCATACACTCCACCTCTCTCCATCCCTTCCCAGCCAACTCTCCCTCTCTCTCTAGCATTGGGTAAGCTTTTTCTTCTCCTTACTTCTCTCTTCATTTTCTTCATCTTCCTCTCATAATCTCTCATTTCTTAAAACGTGAACCTTGTTTAGATCGTCGATAGGATCGCGTAGAATAAAAAACAATTGAATTCCGTCAACTTTGAGATTTATTAAGTAAGTTACTTTTCCCCCATTTTGATGCTAAAATGTTCATATCATGTTTAGATAATGTTTGATGTGTTATATTTGAAGTTTGGTTGGGTTTTGAATTTGTTTGGAATTTATTTGAGTTTTTGGTAAAAAATGATGAATTGATGAATGTTGGTTTTGATTCTTGATTTTGGTTGATAAAGGGTGTTGTTAAGGTCCCCTTTTTGGTTAAATGATGTTTGGGTACCTTAGGAATCTTGTTGGGAGTGTTGATTTTGGGTGTTATGAAAATGGTAAGGAAATTTGAGGAACCCAGCTCTGTTTTCCTCCCAGCCCGCAGACCAGGCGCCCGCCCGCCTTGACCCGAGCGACCGCCTGCATACCCTTTCCTGTTGGCCAAACCTTCTGTTGAAACAGGCGCCCGCCCGCCCCCTACCAAGTGCCCGCCCGCCCCCTGGTTCAGAATTCTCCCTTTTTGCTTGGTTTAGGACTTAGGGCCTAAATAGTTTAAGTTTATTTCTTCTAATTAACTTAAGATAACATCGTGGAATACCTTATTAATTGGATTTGATTCTTTTGTGAATAAATATGTTCTGGAATTTGATTAAGTACCGTTTTGGGAATGTTGGTTCATCCTTGATATGTTGTTTGGATTGGTTTACCTTTGTGGTAATTTATTTGGATTGGTTCCCTACTTTGGAACCTTAAGTTGTTTATTCATGATAAATTATTATTACTTAGCATTTATTTGGAAGCCCAGCTGGCATATTTGTTGCATCGGGCGATGGGAAAGATTATAATGGCAAAGCCAAGTCCATTATAATGTTGACCATTGTTTTGCCCCCTTCTTTACCCCTTTTCCAGATTGGCCTTGGAAAGGATAAGTTAGCTTCCTTTGTGAATGTATCTAGCTACCGGGCATGACTTTGTGTCATGGTCCTTGTCCTTTGTGACACTGTTATGGTTATTGGTTCCGGTACCGGGGTTTTCTCTTCAGCTCTCATGCTATTATGAAGATGTTGATTGGTTGATTATTGAAGCTGCGCAGCGATCCTTTATTTGGATGTACCGGTTTGGAAAACCTTGGCTATATCCTTTGTTATGTGTTTATTTCCGCTGCTATCTGTTAAGTGATAAATGCTATGTGCTATGTGATATTTATTATTGCTTATTGTATATTGCATCATAACATGTCATGTAGTTGCATTAGTAACTTATTGAGATTTATCTCACCCCCTTTTCTTTTATCTTTGTTTTTCCTTAACCCCCCCCCCCCAGGTGCTAAGGATTAGTCTCGCTGATCACGAGAAAGAGGACGTCGAGTGTGGATCCATTCTTTTGGGGAAGGTTGTTATAGGTTGGTTTACATTATGTAAATGTGTAACCTTTTTGGGATAGTTGTACCAATCAATGACGTCATTAAGAATTGTATATTTATCTTTTGTTGGGCATAAACTTGTGGAAGTTTATGATAGTTGTAATTGGTTATTTTCAAACTTGGATTTGTAAAACTTTGGATCATCACCTTCTGGTATCAAATGGAATTTTTAACTTCGGTATTTCATAGTTTTGGTTTTAGAGTCGACGTCCAGATCGCGGTCTCGGGCCCGCGGGGTCCGTGGTCGCGACACAGGCGGCCACTCTTTCGACTGGGCGGCCACTCCCTCCAGGTCAACTTTTCTTATAAAAAGGTGACCTCAGTTCATAATTTCGACACACAATTCTCTTCCCCGAGTTCTACACCCTAAACTGATAGCAGAATTCTCTCTCTAAGCCTTTCTAGCAATCCCGAAGGTCCGACGAATCCGCGCTAGAGATTCGCCTTTGTTCTTATCAAGATTGGTGAGAATTTGTCATGTTTTCTTAGTTTAGATCTTATTTATGCTAGTTTCATTATGTTTATACGCTTATATTCATATGATTCATAACGTGTTCTTCATGTTCTTGCTAGAATTCATAATATGCTCTATGACTAGGGTAGCGATCTTCATGTTTATGTGTTCATTCATACATGTTCATGATATTCTTATTATTATGCTAGATCTACGGCTTATCCCATGCATAACATGCTAGATCTAATGTTTTAATCCCTATTCATATTGTATAGCCGATGATGATCCACGAGATCTAGGAACTACTTCTAAAACCCTAAACTTTAGGTAATTACTCCCATGATCAGTAACTCTCCAATGATGAATATGATGACTACACATTGATCTTATCAATGGTAAAATCATTATTCTAGGATGTGATCATCTTGCATGATTATTTATCCTCCCCCTTCATTATGCATGATCCCGCTTCTTCTCTCTATTCTGATTATGTGCGAACTACGCTGACCTGAGCTTCTAAAACGAGAGGAATGTAGGCAATCTTTGGATTTGGTCTCAAACACTAACACACTACTAACACATTCATCATGATAGAAAGTCCGACTGCTCGGGCGATAGGAGTGATAACTTGATATTCTTCTCTTGTCGTAACTTGACCCCTGAACCCTCTCTGTTAGCTTTTTCTCAATGTTTTAGCTCGATAAAACAACGTGGCAACTCTTAATAAGGTTAAATGCCAATTTGATCCTAATCCCATAGAAAGGATAAATAAAGATAAATAAAGGAAAGACTTCCCGTCCGTCGCCCGCATGACGGAAAGGGGTATTCACAGTGGCGACTCTGCTGGGGACTAGCTTTGAACATCTTCAAACATAGTGGGTCAAACTTTCATCAATATTATGATTGTACTTACTTGTTCTTTTCCCCCTTGTACTTTATCTCCTGTATATATTTGCTTCCCTTGTACTTTAGTGTGTTAATATCTTAACTATTTCCTATTGTACCCTTTCTAACTGTTTTGCATTGCATACATGTAAAAACAAAAAACTCTTTGTTTTCTCCCTCAAAAATAACTAGTTTTTGTCCACACACTACCACTAGGTCCGTGTCACACTGCACACCCTACTGGAAACTCCGCTGAGTGCACAGATTTTGGTGATCCTGTCGCCTCTATCTTCGTGGCACCCGGGCTATCTAACTCACTGTTTTCACTTGTGGAGCAGTCGAGGTTAATCCCTTGTTCATTTCAAAACCATGCACTTACAGAGTCTAGGACACTCCAAAGTTGACCGGTAGGTTTGACTAGCTTTTCTTTATAGACAATTAACGTGTCGTTCATGCCGTCATCCGTTAAGTCTTTAATGAGTCGAGATCCTTCGAGAGAAAAAAAAAGCACAAAAAATGAAATTCCCTACAAGGGTGTGCATAGTAAGCCGAGTGATACTTTGTACAAGGATCTCAACTCGTTAAAAACTTAACGGAAGTAACATAAATGTTATGTTAAATGCCTTTAAACAAGGGTTAGTCGCTAGGATCCGTTAGGTCGGTGGAAGTCGCTTGCCCTATAGGACCCTCGCCCAAATTGTCCGTTTGGGAGGTGCAATACAGGTCAAAAACGAGAGGTCTATAGACGTAGTGATGACCTCCACTGATACAGGTTTTGTAGATAGTAACCCAAAAACGGGTACCCATTCCAACCATTAGGACTAATAATACATTGTTTTGTAAATAACAAAGTACATTCCATGAGCCTTGTCCCGTCCTAAACCGCTCATCCCCTACCTCTACAGAGAAGCAAGTTTGGGTCCGTTCCGGTGGTCGTCTTCAACGGTCAAGCCTTCCGTAAGCTCAGTCTTTAGTCTCTGCATCAGCAATGTCTCCATCATCAGAGCCTACTACTCCTAATGTCTCCACTCCGCCAGTCTCTGTTTCTGTCGATCCAAAAATCGCCGCCAGTATGAATCCCTCGGACATTCCGCCACCTCTCCATGCTTTTTTCACCAACCTCATGCTACAAATCTCTAAGCTTGAGGATAGAAGCAAGTCTCTAGAAAGGGTCAACCAAGAACTCAAAGATTATCTTCATACTGAGATGAATAAGAAAGGTGTAGAAACTAGCTTCCACAATGAAGAAGTGATCTTTGTCCAAGACGAAACATTGCTTGCTACCTACCCTTCCAACAAGGATGCTATCCCTCTCAAGGTGCCCAACTACCAAAGGCTCCCTCCTCCTGATTTCGGTACTAAAGCAACCTCCAGCAAGGGTCCATATGAGCCGTCACCAGAGTTGATGGGTAGTTACTTGTCCTCTACCAAGTTGCCACCGCCTTCACTACCATTGAGTATTGGTGCCGCTGTGCCCACAGTCCACTACTTCTCCCGCTGCCCAAGCCTATGGTAGCACAGACTTCTCCAATCACCCTCTAGTGATTGTCAAGACCATTGACCCAAGTAACGTGGGTGCTCTACCTAGAGATTTCAAGATGCCGAAGGTCTCTACATTCCAGGGTATTACATGTCCTAAGACTCATCTCGACAGTTATGTGCTAGCTATGAGAGCTCGAGACTGCACCAACGAGCAAATGGCCCGAGTCTTCCATACCACTTTGGACAAAATTTCCTTCCGTTGGTTTTTGAGATTGGATCCCTCCGAACGAGAGACGTAGGAGAAAATCACCACTACTTTCTGCGAGAAGTATCAGTCGAACCTAGATTGGCACATCAACCGTACTGATTTAGAGAACACGATGCAGAGGCCCGGCGAGCCTATCTATACAAGAGGTGGAACTACAAGCTAACGGAAGTTCAATACCCTCCTAAGGCAAAGGAACAAAAGCAAATCTTCTACAAGTGCTTGTTGCCCGAGCTTAGGGTGGCGATTGGTAATGGTTACTTTCCCGATCTGCGGGAAATGGTTGACGCTGGGGTCAGACATGAAGCCGGTATTACTGGTGTTGTTAAAGAAATTGCTAAGAGTGGAAATACCTCATTCCGCTATAAAGCTCCGCCAAATGCCGCTCCTAAAGCTAAAGAAGTGGTCGGTCAAGTGAATATGGTCCAAGACAACTCCGCCTTCAATGTCCAAGCGGTGACAAGAATTTCCCCGGAAAGAAGATCATTTCGATGACTTCGGCATGCCTACTAGTAAAGTCTTTGAAGTATTGATAAAGAAGGGTTTGATCAAGCCGCTTGAGAATTATGAACCATTGACTAAAAGGGCTAACCTCGATGCAAAGAAGTTCTGCAAGTACCATAACTACATTGGCCATACCACTGACGACTGCATACTGCTCAAGCGTGTCATCCAAAAGCTCATAGCCGATGGGAAAATTGAGAAACCTAAAGGACCGAACAACGTAGCTAACCTACTCCCAAACAATGGAGGTGTGAATATGGTCGATGCCAACAAGATAGGCTTGTTAGAGATGATGGACGCCTTCGAACAATTACAAATCACCCTGGATATCATGTACAACGGTCTGATAGCAATGAGGATGATTTAGCCGTTAGAAGAATATCATCCCCGCCCGGACAGCAGTGTAGAAAGGTTTTGTGAGTACCACCAAGTCACCGGTCACGACATCGAAGATTGTTTCGCTCTAAAGACTCCTATTCAAGAACTTATACATAATGGTCAAGTAAAGGACCCTAGGGAGGCTCTCGTTAAAGTTAGAAACGGGACAGACCTCACCAATCTGACCGAAATAGCTGTGGCAGATGGCGAGGCACCCGATGTTGACTCGGATTGTGCTTCAGAAATTATTAATAATAGTGATTTTCCTTATTACTCTCTGTCATTAGATAATCTATCTCCAAATACTGCATGTTCATCATCCTCTGACAACTTCGTATCCATGATCGAAGATCTGACAAACAATGTCGATCCAAAGACGTTGGTCTCACTAATGGTTGGCAAATTGAAGAATTGGTGCACATATAGCGGATCCATAGCAACGACAGACTTCATGATTGAGGAGCTTGGACTGACTGCTTCCCCTATAACCTCCCCTATCGAGTCTCCTGTTAGCTCACCAAAGTCGTCTAGGTCATCTAGGTCCAATGTCTTTACCTATGAATTTGAGTCTTCTTCCAAGTCTAACGACCTCACGTCGGAAGACTATGAAATGGTCGCTAACGCCATATTTCCTTTTGAAAACCTCGACCTTTCCGAGTATCCCACTATAGCCGCTCTTATAAATGATAAATTAACTAATCAATCTAATGATATACAAATAGTTAATAACGATTCATTAAAAGAAGCAGACACAGAAGAACTAAATAACGAATACATCCGAGAAATCTCAGAGCAGGTTATCAATCAAAGGGAAAATCGAGCCCAAGCTGCCGATAAGGTGTTAACATGTGTGAATCTGGGGACAGACGACGAGCCGAAGGAAACACATATTGGGAGCTTCTTTCTAGACGAAGAGCGTGAAGCACTGATTGGGTTGCTCAAGGAGTATGTTGACGTATTTTCATGGTCTTACAAGGATATACCGGGGCTGGACAACTCCATCTTAGAGCACAGAATTCCGATAGCTCCAGATGCCAAGCCGGTAAAACAGAAACTTCGCCGCATCAAGCCAGTATGGTCTCTGCAAGTGAAAGAAGAAATAGAAAAGCTACTCAAAGTAGGTTTCATAAGGGTGATTGTGTATCCGACGTGGTTATCAAACGTCGTTACAGTAAAGAAGGCCAATGGAAAAGTTAGAGTTTGTGTAGATTTCCGTGATCTTAACAAAGCTAGTCCTAAGGATGATTTTCCGCTCCCAACATTGACATGCTGGTGGATGCAACGGCTAACTACGAGGTCAAGTAATTTGTGGATGGTTTTTCCGGGTACAATCAGATCAAGATGGCCGAGGAAGACCAAGAAAAGACTGCTTTCACCACGCCATGGGGAACGTACTGCTACACCGTAATGCCATTCGGGCTTAGAAATGCTGGGGCTACCTATCAACGGGCTGTGACTGCCTTATTTCATGACATGATTCATAAGGAGATCGAGGTCTATGTAGACGACATGATCATACACTCCAAAAGTTCCGACGGTCAACACCGAATTGACTTACGGAAATTCTTCAAGAGACTGAGGGAACACTCCATTCGCCTAAACCCTGCTAAGTGTACGTTCGGGGTCGTTCGAGGAAAAGTGTTGGGGTACATGGTCATGGAATGCGGAATAGAAGCCGACCTGAGAAAGATTCAAGCAATTATGGATATGAAGACACCCCGTACAAAAACTGAGGTCAAGGAATTCATAGGCAGACTACAATACATCAGTCGCTTCATCAACCAGTTGACTACAGTCTGTGAACCGATTTTCAAGCTAATGAAGAAAGCTACCAATGTTGAATGGAATCGTGATTGCCAAGAAGCCTTTGAGTAGATTAAAAGGTACCTGGTGAATACCCTAATCCTACGTCCTCCACACAAGGAGAAGCCACTACTGCTATACTTAACGGTAACAGACACCGCCGTTGGAGCCATGCTGGCACAAGAAGCCAAGGATTCTCAAATAGAAAACGCCATATACTTCATCTGCCGAAAGCTATAAGGCAGTGAGCTCAACTATTCAGCGTTAGAAAAGACATGCACTGTACTGGTATGGGTAGTTTCCAAGCTCAAGCATTACATGGTATCTCACCCCATATGGCTGGTACCAAAAATGGACCCGATCAAGTACTTGTTTGATAAACCATCAATATCCATGAGACTCGCCAAGTGGTTTTTTGGGAGAGTTCGACATCACGTATGTTCCAAGAAAGGCAGTTAAAGGGAGAGCCATGGCAGATCAGTTAGCAGATTCTCCAAGCACCGAAGAACGAGGATCAGACCCCGAATTTCCGGACGACGGTATTTTCACAATGGAAGCCGCGGACAAATGGCAGCTATTCTTCGATGGGGCCGCAAAAAAAGAGGCAACAGAGCGGGGCTTCTTCTAGTTGATCCTAAAGACGAGCATACTCCAATAGCAATAAAGTTGAACTTTACAACCACCAACAATGCTGCTGAATACGAAGCATGCATAGCAGGTTTAGAAGCAGCCATAGAGCGAAATGTAAAAGAGTTGGAAGTATACGGTGATTCGGCACTGATTATAAACCACACGGCAAAGAAATGGAAGACTGTGGACCCCTACTTACAGTTATACCAAGTTTACATGGATGAACTAATCGGACACTTCCGAGAAGTCACATTTCACTATCTCCCACAAGACAGAAACAGATTCGCCGACGCACTCGCCACCTTGGCGTCGCTGGTAGAAATCCCTGAAGGGAGATCAGTCAAGCCTTTTAGAGTTGGCCAAAGAGAAAATCCTGCATATTGTTGTGAAATCTGAAATCCAAACTCAGTCAGAGGCAGTTGAAGGTCAGTGGTATGCGCAAATTTACAAGTTCCTTAAGTATGGGGAGACCTCCTTTGAAGGAAAAGTTAAAGCCAAGAGCCTTCAAGCACTAAAGAGGCTAGCAGGGCAGTTCGTACTACTAGATAATGCTCTATACAAGAGGCACTATGACGGTATCCTACTTTTATGTGTGGGAAGCAAGAAAGCCGAAACCATCATGGAGGAGGTACACAATGGGTTATGCGGTCCGCATATGAATGCAAGAATGCTCCGACAGAAGATTACTCGCCTGGGTTACTACTGGATCACCATGGAGACAGATTGCATCCAATGGGTCAGAAAATGCCACAAGTGTCAAGTATGTTCCAACTTGAACCACATTCCGCCTCACGACCTCTATAGTATGACTACTCCTTGGCCATTCGCAGCATGGGGAATTAATATCATCGGTAAAATTCATCCTGTAGGAAACAACAGTCATGAATTCGTACTAGTGGCTGTAGACTACTTCACCAAATGGGTAGAAGCCCAATCTTATAAGGTGTTGAATTCCAAGAAGGTAGCGCAATTCATCAAAGAAAATAACATGTGTCGCTATGGTGTCCCGAATTCGATTATATCAGACAATGGTAGCCACTTTGGAGCAGAGACAACCCGCTTACTCGCCGAATTCAGAATAGAAAAGAAGAAATCCTCCCCGTATTATCCCCAGACCAACGGAGCAGTCGAAGCAGCTAACAAGACCATCGAGCAGATTATCAGAAAAATGGCCATAAGAGGAAGAGATTGGCCCGACAAGTTACCCTTGGCACTCTGGGGCTACAGAACATCGATACGCACCTCCACCGGCGAAACTCTTTACGCTCTTACATACGGCATGGAAGCAGTGCTCCCCATCGAGCTAGAAGTCCCTTCCCTAAGGGTATTGCTCGAAAATCAAGTGAATGAAGTAGAATGGCTCCGCAGTCGCTACGACCAATTGGCTACCTTGGATGAAAGAAGGCTCAAAGCCATGGAACACATCAGAGCTTATCAGAGAAGGACCACAGACGCCTTTAACAAGAAAGTAAGGCCGGTAGACATCAAAGAAGGAGACTTGGTGCTCAAAGTACGCCTCCCGAACAAGTTCAACCCCTTGGGAAAATGGGCTCCGACATGGACTGGCCCTTACGTCGTACAAAAGATCTTCTCCAGAGGTGGAGTTAGAATGGCAGATTTGGACGGCAACGAGTTCAAGGAACCAGTCAACATCAGTAAGCTCCGTCACTACTACAACTAACCACTACGGTCCTTCTCCACAAGCAATACTCTCCAACAGCGGTACTCTCCATCAACGGTCTTCTACAACGGCCATCCCCCTTGTAAAAAAAATAAAAATATTATTACTCTTTACTTCCCCTCTTCTATCTTCCCTTTCTACAATCAAAAATGAACTACGGTGACCTGAGCCCCTTAGCCCTACTTGTAAAAGGGGAACGTAGGCAGCCTTCAATGGTGCGGTCTCAAAAATAAATAAAAATCCAAATCTGGTTTGAGCAAATTTCAAATAAAGCAAACAATATGTTTATTACTAAAGCAAAATCTCTATTTCCACAAGTCACTACACGTTAACATTTATTTGATGAGTCTAAGCTCGAAAGAAGCTGCGACTAAATAACCTGCTTTGAAATTTAAATAAACTAAAACAAACTAAAATCTAAACTATGTGTCTGCAACGACTGTGGTTGGATACTCGGAGTCATTCCTCCTCTTCCTCTTCCTCTTCCTCATCCTTCTTCAGTTTCTTGTCTCTTCGCCGCGTCTAGCCCGTCTAGTAGGATCATGAAACAAGTCCTTCCTCAACTGAGTCACCCCCATTGAGCCTTCTCTCTTTCTTCTCCTCTCAGTAGGTGCTAATTGAGCCAACTCGGTTACCACTTCCCGTTGCACATTCTCGTCCTCCCTCAAGCGTCTGCTCGAGACATAAGGGATTACTACCCTACGTATCAGTTTTCTCAGAGTCTGTCCCATGTTCCCCAAGGTCGTCTGGTACCAGTCCAAGTATTCTCGAGACAGAAGTATGTCACGCGGTCGCTGTATACAGAGAGTGTTGGGCATGAGATCATAAGACCAGCATCGCTCCAAAAGCACTACAACCCTGACGTCCATAGTTAGGACCCTGGTATTGACCTTGCTACAAGTCTCATCCCAAGAAAAGGGTATAACCTGAGGCATCCCATACTAACGGCACACTCGTACTGCATAGTAGTAAGTAGTCTCATCAAAGGCAGGGACCTGAATCATGTAGAGACCGCTCTGAGTCCACCGTACTCAGATAACCCCCCAATAAGGTACCATCCATTTGACCTGAACCGTACTCATCTGTGCCATATATGTCACCCATACAGAACGAGCCATCCCCGAAAATCACTGCTTTATGCGCCTACTCTGGCAAACCCAAGGTGATACTGGCCCGATAGGTTCCTCCAAGACTCGAAGTCTCTCCTGCAGCCACAAGGTTAACAGTCGGGTACTTCCTCTGGTCATCTTTCGAGCTCCCGAAGCCAACTCTCCAATACCATGCAAAGTCTCCCCAAGCAAGCAAGGGATAATACTACGATTGGCTCGAGCCTGGTCTACCATGTCAAGACAACCCATCGTAGACACTCCTACATAAGGTAGAAATAATACCGAGGCAAACAGACAAAGCGCCAGACAATCCAAGGCCGTGTCAGATTCCACTGTGCTATTAATAAACCTGATAGGCAACCCACAAATATTGACATCGCCATCCAAAAGCAGATTTCTAGCATCTTCAATAGGAATCCTCAGCAGCTGAGAAACTCGAAGGTCTGAAGGCACTTGGGACTGCGGCATAGCTACCCTATCAGTCACTATCGCACTACAAAGAGCCACGAAATCTTCATACGTGGGGGTAATTTCATTGTAAGAAAAGTTGAAGACATGATTCTCATTGTCCCAGAACTTGACAGCAGCACAGATCAGGTTTTCATCAGACTTAACCCTAGACAAAGACCAAAGGCACTTAATTCTGAATCTCCTATCAAAGTTGGCACGAGTTGTCCTTGAGAGCTTCCCAACCCAGATCTTTAAGTTCTTGATGAAGTGGATTTGTTTCTCCTCAGAAATTCTAGGGTGTCTATGTTGGTAGTGGTGCCCTAGGCACGTTTTATAAACGTTGTAATTGTTATCATTTATTTCATATCAATAAAGAGATGTTTTGATTATTATTGTTGTTCATGTTTACTTATAATAATCCCCGTCCCTAGTACTTGTTAAGCACTAGTATAAAGGCTAAATGATCATGGGATGATCATGTTAGATTTATGGGTACTTGTTTGGAACAAGGTACTGGACATGACCCGCTGTATGAGATTTATGTCATGGTCTATGTCGTACATATATCTCATATTAGTTATGTCATTTGAATCCTTAGACATGAAGTTATTATAGTCTTCCACTTGATGAACATTGTGTTTGACATATTCAAACGCTACCTTAACACGATAGTTATAAAGGGTATGATTGGCATAATCGGATTCCCGTTGGGAAGAATAATAAGCTAAATGGATTTGTCCCTCCACGGAGAGATGTCAAGCTTGGGCCCCTCGAAGGAATGATGTTGATGAAATGTTCGGCCGGACTCAAATGGATTGATTGGATCAATAGCATTTGAATTATCAACATATTCGGAATCAAGAAAGTATTGGACATGACAAGTTGACTGTTTGACCATGACTTGTGTTCAAAGACATCGTGGACAAAGGGGTTATGACATATTCTAAAGGAAGCGAACTTGTATCTAGTTATACTATTTGGGTAGGTATGACGGTTTGCTAGAACCTAATCATATCTTATGGGATCATGTTTGACCCCATTGCCAACTTAGTATAATCCTAGAGGGTCACACACAATAGAACGAATCTTAAATAAAAGGACTATATTGGAATTTAGGGTCGAAGGACCTCAAGGGAATTTCTGGAATTATTCTGGGCTTCCTGGTCAACCAAGCGGGCGCTTGGGTTGAACCAGGCGGGCGCCTGAATGATTTCTAAATGGCCCGGACCTTCTGGTCATTCAAGCGGGCGCCTGGTCCTTTGCAGGCGGGCGCCTGGTGCTGCCGACAGGAAAATTTCTAATTTGATTAGGAAAGGTTTTTGGCACAAGTTACCTATTTGGAATAGGTCTTAATTGTGTATAAAAACACCAATTCGGCCAGACCATATTTACTAGTGCTTTTGTGAGTCTCAAAGAGTTTGAGAGAGATTTTATTTTGTTCTAAGATATCATTGATTGAGGAACAAAATAATTCACAAATAAATTCCATATAGTTCTTTATTATATTGTGAAATTGTGTTTCATAATATTGGTCTAGCAACCAAGATCAAAGAAGCTCATTTGATATTCATTCGAAGTGTGGATACCGCTAGAGGGTGAAAATCATCATCTTCAAAGTTCGTGTTCAAGCTTTGTGATCGTGACCAAGTCTTCAAATCTCCACCAAAGACCAAGAGAAAACTTTGATAGCCATCAAGGGTTAGTTCATCCTTTATTCATTATGTTGTATTCTATTTAATCACATGAGCGGATCCATGGCTTTGGGTTTCTTAAAATTTTAATTGCTATATTCCGCTGCGCATGTTACTAGGAAACCCAACAGTCTATCCATCAGAAAATCACAGAAAGAATGAAATCTAGAGCAAAAAAAAAAGAAGAAAAACTGCTGTATGCCTCATCTGTTTACGCAGGCTATTATTATATAGATGAAGGAGTTCAAGTCCTGATCGTACAAGGAGAGATCTGACGAAAATCATGTCAGACCGAGGATTAGCTGTGTGGCCAGTCCTTCCCCATGGTTGGCCACGCGGCCACATAAGCCAGTTCAGACAGATTGCAAGTCCGTCCCCAATAAACACCGGAATGGACCCATCTCAGACATTTCGAAGGTCACAAGTCACAAGAGAGGTCTGATAAAGAAGGTGGAAATGCCCGACAGTGTGCAATCCCTATTTTACCCCTAAGGCTCATGCATTGTACTAAATGTAAAAACATGTAAATAAAATACTAATTAATTACATACCCAAAAGCAAATAATATATTGTACATAAATATGTTTGTCTGTTCCTCTCCCCTCTCTCTAAAAAAATGTAGGAAATAAAAGTCTAGTCTGAATCGGATCCCTCGACATCAACATCCTCTTCCTCATCATCACTCCCATCATCGTCACCATGTCCCCGCTGCTGCACATAATGGGACCCATCGGCTCCTGAGCCCCTAACTCTAGTAGATCTCCGACGGACACGAGATGGACGAGCAGCCTCCACAGGCGACCTCTCCCTCCGCTACGGTAACACCACATCCTCCTGACGACAGGTACATGCAGCGGCCAAACTCCGGAATAACCTCTCAAAGATATTGCCCCGACGAACAGAGCGGATATAAGCCTCCCGAGTCACCTGAGATAGATAAGCACAATTCAGATGCAAGTCTAAAGTGTGTGTGTGTAAGACAGAAATGAAATGAAAAGGATATCATACCATAGCTCCAAGCGGAGGAAGTTGGGCCCCAGTAACCTCATCAGCCTCAGTCGGAGTCAGATCGAAATCTACCTCGGCACCACCCCGCTGCATCCGAATACTGTCCGGGAACCGCGGCATGTCCATAACATATCTAGCTCCTCTACTCAAGCTAGCCGGATAGGCACCAGCCTGCCTCCTTGCCAACACCTGCGGACTCAGCAGTACATGCTCCACAAACCACGCATAGTCAGCACCACTCTGATACAAATGGGCCGGAGTCCTGACCCGGTAGTCACCCTCCTCCTCAGCCTAGCCGGATATAACATGTCTCTCAGAGGCTCACTTGGGGCCGACAACATAGGATGTCTGCTATGCTGCCTGCTGACTCTCTCGCCAAGATACATGGCGTCCCCAGTCAACCCCGTCAAGAAGCAGCGGGAAGTAGAAAACTCCTGAGCCTGACCGACCCCTGCTAACACCTGATCCGACCAAGGAAACAGCTGAAAGTCCTCATGCAGTGGACCACTCAACTTTGCAGTAAAAATCCCCAGATCGGGAGTCTTCCTGGCCTTGCCGCGGCCCTCCAACCGGTTGCTCTTTGCCCAGAACCTCATAACCGGGACTTTCTTTACCCCCTGCACGCCAAAGGGAACAATGTGGAATAGCTCGTAGACCCACACCTGTGGAGAAAAACGACACTTCAGTCTATACAGTTCTAAACAATAGACAGACATGGAATGAGAAGATTGAGTCAAAGACATACCTCGAAGGCAAACTGGAAGCATTCGAAAGACGAGGTACTGGACCTCGAGCAGACATCCAAGGCTCGGTAAATCTCCGCCAGCCCAGCTCCGCCCCAAGAAACCTGACTCGCCTGCTCCAAATCAGCTAGAGCACCCAACAGAGAAAACCGACAGAAAGTCCCCGCACTCAGGAACAGAGTCTGCGACAAGCTATACCACAGAATGGCCCTCACCAGACAGTCAGTATCATGGATGCCCTCAACGAAGCCCTGGATAGCCTTATCCACCAAAGTTCTCAGGCGACCTGCCTCAAAGCCATTCCCCTTCACACCCCTGCCAAGCTGCATCCCAATCAGCTCCACCTGACGGTGTGGGTCCGCAGACAACGACTCGTCAAAAGGTAGCTCCACGTCCGTAAACATAAGCCCCGTAATAGCAGTAAAGTCGGTCGGAGTAACAGTCACCTCTCCCTAACTAAAATGGAATATGTGGATGGTGTCCCACCAATACTCCCTCATCGCCTCAACAAGACCCATCACCTTCTGAGTCCCCTCTACAGCTCGTACCGCATCAAAAAACGGACCGAAGCCCAAAGCCCGGATCCTCTCCTTCACCATCCCAACCGGCGGGAATCTCCCCCATATCTCTGCCACCGCCCTCGTGGACCCACGAGATTTCATCCTCTGCAGGTAAACACAGGAAAGGTACGTTACCCAACTAGCAATATAAATGTGTCTTAAATTAAAGTGTACATGCATGCTTTATTTTATCTACTTGCGCATATATTTTGCCATCCCCAAAATAATCAACAATCTCAGAAAATTAAATAACCACGAACGATTAATTTAATTTAACGCAGTCTTAAAATAATACAGCAAGTATGAAATAAAAGACATAAAAATACCCAAAAGAAATAACAAAAAGTGAGACCGTTACCTCCTTCATCTCCATCAGTCTCCCGCCAGACCAATGTTTGTCGATGCCCGCGTACAAGTCAAAGTGTTGTCCCACCGTGAAATGCCATTCATCGGGACGGAAGTTGCGAGAAGCCATCCTCGCTCATAGTTGATGTTGCCCCTCTTGTTGAGGTGGGTCCGCGCCTTCACCTTGCTCAAACTGCTGTCCCGCACCTTCGCCTTGCTCATAAGGCTGCTCTGCGCCAAATATATAATTAAGCTCCATCTCAAATATAGCAAAATATCTCAAAATCTCTCTTTTTCTCTCTCTTTACCCGATAGAATTGTGAAGAAAAGTAAGGATGAAAGCAACAGTCGGCGGCTGTTTGTAGTAGGGGTGTAAATGGTTCGGTTTGGTTCGGTCTCGGCCGTTTTAGAGACCAAACCACTAGTCATCGGTTTGGAAAAATTCCAAACCGAACCGAACCACGAAAAATTTCAAACCGAACCAAACCAAACTGCCATGGATTGGTTCGGTTTGGTTCAGACCGCGGTTCAGTAATGTGGTCCAGACTGCGGTTTAGACCGTGGTTCAGACCGTGGGCTAGAATATGGTTTAGATCGTGGTTTAAACCACCATTCACACCGAGGTTCATATCACGATTCAAATTATGGTTTACACTCCTTCAACTCTGCGGGAGCCAACCTATAAGGTGCTTTCGAAATTGGAGCCGTACCCGGCAAAAGGTCTATACAAAACTCAATCTCACGATCGGGCGGCATATCATACTCGGTAGAGAAAACATCGGGAAATTCCCAAACTACCCGAACACTATCCAAACTAGGGGATTCCTTCCTAGTATCAAGAACACTAGCCAAATACCCCTCACAACCACTATGCAATAATTTTCTCGCTTTCATATAAGAAATTAAGCGAACCTTTCTACTCAGAGGACTAGCCTCAAACACAAATTTAGGCACATCGGGAATAGAAAAAGTAACAGTTTTCTTACGGAAATCAACGGAAGCATGAAACTTGCTCAACCAATCCATACCCAAAATGACATCAAAGTCTTAGATAGGAAGAACTACCAAATCCGCACAAAGGACACGGCCACAAATAACCACATCACAAGCACGAAAGACTCGATCAGAAATCAAGCATTCTCCTATAGGGGTCGACACCTCTAGCACGTACGGTAAAGACTCGAATGCAGCATTTAACATGGAAGCAAATTGCACAGAAATGTATGAATGAGATGATCCTGGATCTACTAACGCTCGTGCGCTCACATTAGACACAGAAACAATACCTCCAATAACCGAAGGATCATCGGTCGCCTGTTGTTGATTCATGGCATATATCTTTCCTTGAACTTTGGGCTTCCCAGCGGCATCCCTTTTCTGACCCTGATTAGTACCAACCCCTGACCCGGATGACTGACCTCGGTGCCTCGTGCAATCTCTCGCAAAGTGCCCCATTTCACCACAATTGGTACACTTGCCTTGCTTTTTCCAACACCTATCCTCCGTATGGCCTACCCTCTGACAAAAGGTACAAGGCTTCCTATTCTGAATCCCCGAAGTAGTACTCGGATTCCTCGGTGTGGTTTGCCCCTTAAACTGAGATGATGCTCCCGGGTTACCTCGGTTGTCGGAACGGTGTTGTGGTTGAGATTTAGCATGGCTTCCCGGTTTACCCGTACCCACAACCTCGGTTTTCCTTTTGTGTTCCCTAATATCTTGCTCTATCAAGTAGGCTCGGTCTACCGCATCTTGGAAGGTCACAATCCGTTGGGCAATAAGTTGAGTACGGATGGAGGTCTTCAATCCCCGAATGAATCTCATAGCTTTTTGTTCCTCGGTCCTCACCAAATAGTCACAATACCGGGCTAATTCTGTGAACTTAGCCGAGTATTGTGCTATAGACAACAAACCTTGCTCCAGGTTGAGCAGCTCGATCTCCTTTCGGTTTTGATTAACAACCGGAATGAAATGTTCCTTGAATTTGCGCACAAACAACTCCCAAGCATACACCGTGTGAGTATCATCCCAACTAGCTTTAACACCCTTCCACCAATGCTCGGCGGCTCCCACAAGTTTGTAAGCCGCGAACCGGACCTTGTCCTCATCCGTGCAACCAAATACCTCATAAATCTTCTCCATCGACTCAATCCACAACTCAGCTTTCCGAACATCGGGTTCCCCATTGAATTCAACCGGTTTCAGTTTGAGAAATTGCTCCAATCCATAGCGGGGTGGTGCTTGTTCTACCCTCGGACCTTGATCATGTATGGCCTTCATGGCCGCCTCAAACATGCCTTGAAACATAGCACGTGCTTCTTCCCTTGTGTCATTCTGATTCTGTGCCCCACTAGTACCTCCTCTGGTTCTTCTTCCAGACATTGTGAGTAATTACCTGCATAACACATCAACCGTTAATCACTCCGCACACTACTACCCTCCTAGGTCAAACTAATCCACCTGTCGTGACCCCGAACCCGCGGGCCCGGAGTACGCGAGCTGGACGTCAACTTAAAAACAAAACTGTGAAATACCGAAGTTAAAAATTCCATTTGATACCAAAAGGTGATGATCCAAAGTTTTACAAATCCAAGTTTGATAATAACCAAATACAACTATCATAAACTTCCACAAGTTTATACCCAACAGAAGATAAATGTACAATTCTTAATGACGTCATTGTTTGGTACAACTATCCCAAAAAGGTTACACATTTATATAATGTAAACCAACCTATAACAACTTTCCCCAAAAGAATGTATCCACACTCGACGTCCTCTTTCTCGTGATTAGCGAGACTAATCCTTAGCACCTGGGGGGGGGGTTAAGGAAAAACAAAGATTAAAGAAAGGGGGTGAGATAAATCTCAATAAGTTACTAATGCAACTACATGACATGTTATGATACAATAAGTAATAACAACATCAATATCTCATATAACATAGCAATTATCAGATAATAAATAGCAGCGGAAATAAACACATAACAAAGGATATTAGCCAAGGTTTCCAAACCGATACATCCAAATAAAGGATCGCTGCGCAGCTTCAATAATCAACAAATCACATCTTCATAATAGCATGAAAGCCGAAGAGAAAACCCCCGGTACCGGAACAATAACCATAAGAGTGTCACAAAGGACAAGAGCCATGCCACGAAGTCATGCTCGGTAGCTAGATACATTCACAAAGGAAGCTAACTTATCTCTTCCAAGGCCAATCTGGAAAAGGGGTATAGCAAGGGCAAACAATGGTCAACATTATAATGGACTTGGCTTTGCCATTATAATCTTTCCCATCGCCCGATGCAACAAATATGCCAGCTGGGCTTCCAAATAAATGCTAAGTAATAATATATTAGCATGAACAAACATCTTACAATTCCAAAGTAGGGAATCATTCCAATTAGTCACCAAGAAGATGAATTAAACAAACGCGCATCATCAAAGTGCTTCACATTCTCAATTAATAATTTAATCAAGTCTCGTATCACCTTTATTCACAAAGGAATCAAAATCATCATTAAAGTATTCCTAAATGGTCGATTAAGCTTAAGGGGACCAGGCCCAACCAAGGGTTAAAGTAATAACCTAAACCGAAAACAATTAAAGAAACTAGTGCCAGGAATTGGGGCGGGCGGGCGCTCAGGAGTAGGCGGGCGGGCGCTTGAAACGGCAGAAACTTCTGGGCATCAGGATTGCAAGTGGGCGGGCGCTCGAGGGAGGAAGGGCGGGCGCTCGGTCTACGCATTGGCCAGGAACCAGAGCTGGGTAATGCCATTTTCGACCAAAACCACAATCCTTCATTTAAGTATCAAAATCAAAGCTTCCCAATACATTTCTAAAGCTCCTAAACAACACCCAACCTAAAGGGAACCTAAATAACACCCTTTAATCACCCAAACCAACACCAAATCCCCACATTCAAGATTTCACCTTTTTTACCCAAAAACTCAAATAAATTCCAAATAAATTCTATACTCAACCAAGCTTTGAATACAACAACCCAAGCATGATAGGAACATGAAATGAACATTTTAGCTTATTAATGGGGGAAAAGCAACTTACCCGGATTTTCTCAAGGTTGACGGAATTCGAATATTTTGGGGTCCTCACGATCCTAACGACGATCTAAACACATTTCATACTTTGAGAAATGAGAAACAATGAGAGGAAGGAGGTTTAAATGAAGAGAGAAGGAAGAGAGAAATGTTTACCTTTTTCTTGAGGAGAGAGAGAGAATACTGAGAATGAGAAAATGAGAAGAGGAAGAAGGAGAAGGAAGAAGGTGAAGTTTAAAATTGAAGTTACACTTAAACCCCTACGCTTCCAACTAACGCACTTAACCCCAAATAACCCTCTAATCAATTAATTCCCTTATTTCAAACTTAGCCAAATATTACCCAAATAAAGATAGGCACAATTAAATATAATGAAACACAAAATGCTCACACAAATATTTAACCAAATAAATAAATAATAATCATTTAATACTAAAAATTAGAGACGGGTTTTCGGGTCGCGACAATAATCATACTATATCAAATATATAATTGTTTCACCAAACAATTCACATAAATCCCTTATTCTAAATTCACACTATGATAGGTCATATAATCAAATCATATATTTAACATGATAATATTAAAATAACCATACATGAACGGGGCTCTGATACCACTGTTGGGTTTTGAGGGTCCATGCGCAGCGCAAGACGGCAATAGAAAAATCAATAAAACCCTAAGCCCAAGATCCATTAATGATGATTAAATTAATAAGAGAATGAATTTAGAATACTAACCGTTATTGTGCATTTAAAATTTCGGATCTTCAAATCTTCAAGTCTTCAAGCTTTAGATTTAATCTCCTCGTTCTTCGCGTTCTCTAGATCATGATCACAGGAACACGAACTTGAGAAGCTAAAGCTATCATCCTCTATGTGTATCCACACGCGAAAGAATATCTTGAACGATTCTAGATCTGGACTGCTAGGTCCATCATTAGAAAACACGCTTTTCTAATCTTCAAAGGCTATATGAATAATATGTGTTCTTGATCTTTGATTCTCAATCTTGGATCAAGAATTATGTTTCTCAAACATATTAGGTTGTATTAGTTTAATGGCTGTTGAAAAGATGTATTTATAGTCCGTAGTCATTAATCCTTAATGACCTAAGAGACCTAAATCCCGTCACCCAATTAAACTGCACAAAATCCGGCCCTAGGAACTCTGGCACGGTTGTGCTCACAAAATGGCACGGCCGTGCCATTTGGTGCGAGCCAAACCTGCCGGAGTTAAATACTGGCACGGTCGTGCTTTGTTTCTGGCATGGTCGTGCTTTATAACTGGCACGGCCGTGCCCGCCAGAAATTCACTTTTTGCCTTTTATTGATTCGTTCTTTTGTGTGTAACTTCATAGGATTATATCAAGTTGGTAATGAGTCCAAACACATTTGTTCTCATAAATCATGAGCGGACCCTAGCAGGCCATCATGATTACCCAATTGATATAACTTAACAAAGTTCGTTTATCCTCATATAACTTATCACAATCCTTTTGTCACGCGATATCATATTAAACATAAGTCATGGTCCATGTCAACTTATATTGTTCAATACTTTCTCGATCCCGAGTCGATTGATATGAGCAAATGACATTGAACACATCAATTTATTTGAGCGTAGCCACGCATTTCATCAATCTCACTCTTCAAGTGGCCCAAGCAGATATCTCTCTTGAGGGAGGGACAAATTCCATCTTGACTTATCATTCTACCCTACAAGAATCCGATTATGACAATCATAACCTTTATGACTACCTGGTTAAGGGTAGCGGTTGACTATGTCAAACATAAGGTTCATCATATGGAAGACTATGATAATCTCAGGTCTAAGGATATCAAATGATATAACTATATGAGATCTAATTATGACATTTGACCATGACATAAATCTCATAGGTGGGTCAAGTCCAGTACTTGTTCACCAACAAGTACCCATAAGTTTAATTTGTATCATATACACATGATCATCAATTAAACTTATACTAGTTCTTCATAAGTACTAGGGACGGGGATTATTACAATAAACATGTAAAACATATAATAATCCAAGGTTGCTATTGTTGGGTTTCGTAGTAACATGCGCAGCGGAAATAGCATTTAAAATTTTAATGAAACCCAAAGCCCATAGATCCATTCATATGATTAAAACAAATACAACAATATGAATACTAGAAAAACTAACCCTTGATGACTTTGAATTTGGTCTTTGATCTTGGTGGAGAACTTGAAGCTTTGATCACAAAAGTAAGAACACGAACTTTGAAGATGATAAGCTTCACCCTCTAGCGGTATCCACACCACGAACGAATATCAAGAACACTTGATCTTGGTTGCTAGACCAAAATTATGAAACACGTTTTCACAATCAATATGAACTATATGGAATTTTGTTTGTGTATTATTTTGTTCCTCAATCTAGGATGTCTTAGAACAAAATAAAACTCTTTCAAACTCTTTGGAGACTTGCACAAAAGCTATGATATAATTCTGGCCGAATTTGGCTGTTTATATACAAGTTAGACCTATTCCAAATAGGAAACTTGTGTCTAAACCCGTCCAAAATTCTTTTCCAAATCAAATTAGGAAACCAGTCCCGACATGGTGTGCGGCCGCCCAAACAGCTTGTGCGGTCGCACATCTATCTGGAAGGTTTCTGGTACTTTCTGAGCCAAACTGTGCGGCCGCCCAAGCCATTATGTGCGGTCGAACACTTTCCCCAGATTTCCTTATTTACCAAATTCTAATATAGTCCTTATTTAAGATTCGTTCTATTGTGTGTGACCCTCTAGGATTATACTAAGTTGGCAATGGGCTCAAACATGAATCCATAAGATATGATTAGGTTCTAGCAAACCGTCATACCTACCCAAATAGTATAACTAGATACAAGTTCGCATTCCTTTAGAATATGTCATAATCCCTTTGTCCACGATGTCATTGAACACAAGTCATGGTCAACAAGTCAACTTGTTTTGTTCAATACTTTCTCGATTCCGAATATGTTGATAATCCAAATGACATTGATCTAATCAATTCATTTGAGTCCGGCCGAACATTTTCATCAACATCATTCCTACGAGAGGCCCAAGCTTGACATCTCTCCGAAGAGGGACAAATCCATTTGGCTTATTACTCTTCCCTACGTGAATCCGATTATGCCAATCATACCCTTTATAACTACCCGGTTAAAGGTAGCGTTTGAATATGTCAAACATAATGTTCATCAAGTGGAAGACTATACTAACTTCATGTCTAAGGATTTGAATGTATAGATACCCCGGGGAACCACGGCTTGTCTAGAGCGGTGAATTAACCTAGGATGTCTACTTGATTTTAAGAGTCGCCACCCACGTTTTAGAGGAACGCGAGAAAACCTAAGAAAATAGCCTTTTTTATTGATTACGAAACCAAATATTCTTGAGATGAGGGGTTCGGGGGTTAGGTGACGGAGTGGGAAGTACTTAAACACCCACTCCGCCCCGCTTACGCGGGTCTTGCTACTTTTGGTGTTCTAATACTAAAAAGAAAAGTCCTTCAATTATTAATGTAAGAAGTGCTAACAATTACAATGGAAAGAAAGGGGAAATTTACAAAGGAAAATAAAAGAGAATTGTTTTATTTTATTAATTTATACTAAAAGATCACATGTTAAACTATTCTAACAATTATAATAAAATAAAAGTGGAGGAATTTAAAGTAGAGTTGGAATGTAGGGATATAACCTTAACTAACTTCAATATGTGAAGTAGTCATATTGGTTATGTCCCATTAATGGGGATTGCATACATTTAAGAAGAAGAAAATAGAAGAAAAATGAAGCTGTACCTTAAGAAGAGGACTTCAAACGTGGACTTGAAAATGGTGTTTTGTTGTGGAGAAATTGTTGTAGAACAATTTTATGTAGAGTCTTGTTACGAAGAACTCTTGTTGGGAGAATTTGTGTATAATGTGTGTATAGAGAAAATTCAAGTCTAAAAAATGAGGTCCCTTTCCAAGGTAGGAGATGATGGTTTTTATAGGTAAAATTAGGAGGGAAAGGTTGGAGGGAAATTGGTCAATCCATGTGAAATGAAATTGACCAATCAAGAAAAAGATAAATAAAAGAATTAATGAAAGAAATAAAAGAAAATCAAATAATAATAAAATGAAATATTTTGTTTTTATGAAGAATGGCTAGAATAAAGGATTTGGGAGTTATGAAATAAGGGGGAATGAATGTGGATGTAAAAAGGAGGTGTTTGTGATCAATAAGAGATTTTCTAAATAAGAAAAGGGAGGGAAAATGGTGCTATCCGTTACTGCCAAAGTGGGAAGCGCGCGGGTCCGGGCTATTGGACCAAACGCGCGCACGCCCCATGACTATTACGGGAGGCGCCCGCGGGTGAGAATAACAGAATGACAGAATGACTCTAAAAGTTAACTCTGTTATGCAGTTTAGTCCAAAATTAACGGAATCAGTTAGGAACTTAACGGAAGTAACAGAAATTAACAAAAACAAGTTAAATAAAAATACTATGTATGCAATCGGGGTGAGAGGTCCAAAGCGGGGTGTCGACAGAATGACATAACTAATATGAGATATATGTATGACATAGACCATGACATAAATCTCATACAGCGGGTCATGTCCAGTACCTTGTTCCAAACAAGTACCCATAAATCTAACATGATCATCCCATGATCATTTAGCCTTTTATACTAGTGCTTAACAAGTACTAGGGACGGAGATTATTATAAGTAAACATGAACAACAATAATAATCAAAACATTTCTTTATTGATATGAAATAAATGATAACAATTACAATGTTTATTAAGCATGCCTAGGGCACCACTACCAACAGCTATCTCCATAACAAATGAGAACATGACATAACATAAGGCCTTTCTCAAGGGCCTAGGGCATAATCTCCAACAATTACTGTACGCACGTACCGTAGTGGATTTCTTGCTCTTCTCTTGTCTTTCGAATTTGATAGCCAACTTACAAACATCATCAAAAGTTGAGTAAGGATGAACTTCAACCTTTTACTGCAATTGAGGAGATAAACCTTTGATAAACCTTGCTATCTTCATCTCTTCCCTTTCTTCAAGATCACAAACAATTGTTAATTTCTCAAATTCACTAACATATTCACTCACAATAAGGTCTGCATGCTGCAAGGAAGTGAGTTTTAAGTATTGCTCTTGCTCAAAATCCCTTGGCAAGAACCGCTTCTTGAGATGTTTCTTCAACTTCTCCCAAGTATCAATTTTGCTCTTACCCTCACGTCTCCTTTGATTCTTCAAGTTCTTGTAACCACCGAAGCATGCTTTGTCAACTTAATGGTTGCCACTTTAAACTTCTTGTGTTCATCAAAATCCTTGTAGTAAAAAACACGCTCAATCTGCCTTATCCAATCAAGAAAAGTCTCGGGATCCAAATCACCTTCAAATTATGGAGCATCTAACTTCAACCCATGATCATCATTATATGTAGCACGACGCCTTGGTGGACTCCTGAATCATCAGAATTAGAACCATGTCTACTTCTCCCTCTTGCATCACAGAGATTAAAATCAATCAATTTACGCATCATTATATCCATGCTCACCACCGATGTAGTTAATGCCTCCAAACGACTCCATATCTCTGAATCCTCGCGAAAAATGTTGTTACCTGCAATCTCTACACCCACGGACTAAACAACGCTAAGAAGGCTGTTTATAACCGGGCTCTTGGTACCAATTTGATACATAAAATATTGTATTTTTGGAATGGATTTGGATTAACTCAAGAACCTCGTAACAAACAAGAGCTAAAAATAGATAAACTAATCTCGCAAGATTAGGCATGTCCTCGCAAGGGCAAAAAGGGGTTTAAACCTCACAAGGTTTAAGAACAATTCTCGTAAGAATCGAAGTAAGTTCGCAAACTCACAAAGGAAAATTGTATTCAATCACTCATATCGAACAATTACATGTTGTAGGGTATTTATAATAATCTTGGAACATCCTTCCAAGTTAGGATAAACTATACATTAATTATTAAAGGATAAGAAAAAGAAAGATAAGAACTAGATGATGAAAACAATGTAAATTCGTCCAATTTAAACAGTCATATTTGAACAGCCATAACTCTTAAAGAACTTGTCCCTTAGAACGCCATAAGTAGTCATATGAAAGATCAAATCTTCATCTTCATCCTAACGCGGAAATAATCATGATCTGGACTACCAAAACATAGATAAAACCCAAACAAAATAACTGCAGAATCTGCTCAAACATTTGGCCCACTTATTTAAGCCCAACTAATCATATTAACAAAGATTGGGCTTTGATTGAACCCAAAAGTTTGGTCCACACTCTTGGAGCTCAACATCATCTCCTTTCTATTATCTTCTACCTTTGCTTCCGCATCACACAATGGCGTTATTTTGGTCAAAAAGATAAAACAATCCTAAGGGTCAAACCGATCGGTCAAAGGAGTGTCTTAGAATCTGGTATGTATGCATGTGGGCTTATGCAGTGCTTACGGCTTAGGCTCCCCATGAACATCATCTAATTGGAGCGTGTCATAGAGTGGGCACACCATCTTTTGAGAGACCGGCAACTAAGTGGTGACTAAAGTTCGTCCTCCAATTGGGGACCGGGTTTAAAAGGTAGATGTAGTGCAACTATTATATATGAGTGCATGTGTGAGAGAATCAAAATAAAAACAAATAATGGCTGCATCAAGTGGTTGCTGTTAGTACCCGACCTGAAAATGAGTTTATTAGGACTTTCCCAAAAATACAAGGACTTTATAGGAATTAGAAACCTTACAAAGACTTGTCCCGGATTCCCAAAATATCTCATTTATGACAAAATCTATCAAAATAGGTAACAAATGGTTTCCTTAAAACCATGCAGAAACCCTAGCTTAAGAATCAAGTCAGCCGGCATCCTTGGCCACGCGGCCAACTTTGCTCCGCGTTGATCTTGGCCACGCGGCCACTCCTGTCACCGTCTTCAGTCTTGGCCAGGCGGCCAACCTTGCGCCGGATGATCCTGTCCATCAGATCCTCCCCTCAGTTTACTATATAAACCAATCCCAGGCTATTGGTTTAGGGATCCGATTTTGAGAGCTCTAAGTCCGAGTTTTGGAGTTCTTAAACACTATTTTGCTCTCTAATTAGCATTCAAACACTCAAGAATATCCAAGGTTTATTTCTTGCCAACATAGGTAAGTTTTCTAACTTTTTCTTCGTGTTCTTGCATTATTTTTAATGTAGATCTTTTATATTCATGTTCTTGCATGTTTATTCATAGTTTCTTCATATTATTTGCATGCTCATTCATATGTTCATAATATGTTCTTCGCATGTTCTTCATGTTCTTAGATTAAGACCTTATTTATGCTATATCTAGGGTTGCGATCTTCATAATTACATGTTATTTCATAGCCGATGATGATCGAGGGTTCATCAACCCGAGGATGATCTAGGAACTACTTCTAAACCCTAATCTTTAGGTAATTCCCCCCTCATTATGCATGATCCCGATTCTTCTGCCTATTCTAATTCTCTGCGAACTACGCTGACCTGAGCTTCTCACATTGAGAGGAACGTAGGCAATCTTCGGATCCGGTCTAAATCACTAACACACTACATACACCGCATCATGATAGAAAGACCGATCAATTCGGGCAATAGGAGTGATAACGTCCAATATTCTTCTCTTGTTGTAATTTGACCCCCGAACCCATTAAACATGCTTTTTTCAATGTTTTGGCTTTAATTAAAACGGCGTGGCGACTCTCATAATTTTAATGTCGTTAAGAATATTCCCTTTGTAAATAAAAATAATCACAAGATACTTCCCATGCGTCGCTTCATCGGAAAGGGGTATTCACAGTGGCGACTCTGCTGGGGACTGCTTTGAAACTTTTTCAAACTTAGTGGGCCTAACTTTCGTTCACATCATGATGTTTGCCATGTTCTCACATGCACCTTACACTTTGCCATGTTCTCACATGCATCACACGCTTTGCCATGTTTACACATGCACACACCGGCCATGTTTACACATGCACCTCACATACTTTCCATGTTTACACATGCACACACCTGCCATGTTTACACATGCACACACCTGCCATGTTTACACATGCACATGCACACACCTGCCATGTTTACACACGCACACACCTGCCATGTTTACACACGCACACACCTGCCATGTTTACACATGCACCCGCGCACTCCGCCATGTTAATACTTGTACCTTGTACCTTGTACCATGTACCCTTGTTATCTTCGCTTTAGTATTAGGGTCAAACAAAACCCTGCTATGCTCCCTTGTACATTATCTCTCTCTCTCTCTCTCTCTCTCTCTCTCTCTCTCTCTCTCTCTCATGCATTGCATTGCATCATCCTAACATCAAAAACTTCTCTCCTTTCTCCTTAAAAAGAATTAGTTTCTTACCACACACTACCACAGTCCGTGTCAGCACTGCACAGGTCCCCATTACCCGGAGTATTCGATGTGCAGGAATTTGTGTGCTACTGCCGTACTCTTTTCGAGTCACTCGTCTATTCCACTCACCGTATACGGTGGGAACCTTTTACCTAACCTGTGTCAACCCACACTAGTATAGGTAACACACCTAGGTTTTGACCGGTTGGTTTGGCTAGCTTTTTCTTAATAGTCAATTAACGTGTTGTCTATGTCGAGTCATCCCCAAGTCAATGATGAATCGAGATCTTTGAGAGAAAGTGCACAAAAAAGTGATTTCCCTACAAGGGACGTGCCATGGTGAGATGAGTGTTTATTGTCAAGATCTCCGCTCATCATTAACTTGCGTAGGATGCAACATAGACATCACGTTAAATGCCTTTGAGGGAGGGTTAGTCGTAGGATCCGATGGTTGGTGGAAGCCGCTTGCCCTATAGGACCATCGCCCAAATTGTCCGTTTGGGGGTGTGCAATGCAGGTGAAAAACGAGGGGTCTATAGACGTAGTGATGGCCTCCACTGATCGTAGTCTTCTAACTAGTTGCGAAAAAGGGGTACCCCTTCCAACCAATTAGGATGTAAATAATGTATGTTTTTGTAAATTAAAATATACTTTGCATGAGCCTTCCCCCTCTCCTAAAGCTTCATTGCCCTTCAACCTTTCAGCAAAGCAAGTTTGGATCCGTTCGGGTGGTCGACTACAACGTGAAGCTTCTACTCCGTCCACGTTCTCAGTCTCGTCATCAGCTATGTCAACTCCCGCTTCAGCTTCAGCCTCTGCTCCTCCTGCTAGTGCCGCCGAGCTCAACACTGAGGCTACTCTCAATGGTATTCCCCCAAGCCTCCAGAACTTCCTCGCCGGTCTCGAAGCCAAGATCAAGAATCTCGAGGAAAGCAACAAGATGTTGGAAGACCAGAACCAACAGTTGAAGGGTCACATTCAACAAAAGGGGACTAAACTGGTGCCCGATGGGGAGAATTTCATTTATGTCGAGGATGAAGAGGTCAATACCAACTGTCCCCCCAACACCAATGCTACTGCCTTCCCATTCCCAAGCTACCGCAATGTTCCACCTCCTTCTCTCTACACCCAACAAGGTTTCACTACCATGAGCAAGAACAAGGCTGTCTATGAACCTTCCCCTGAACTGCTTGGTGGCTACCTCTCCGCCAGCAAACTACCCGCACCCTCGTTGCCTCTGAGTATTGGGATGGCCGCTGCTACTGCTTCCACTACTCCTCCCGTCATTCTGTCAGAAACTATCCCCGACATCTCCAATCACCCTGTGGTTATGGCCATGCAAGAGCAAATGCGAAAGTTGATCGAGACCGTGGATAAGCAAAGTGCACCGACTACCAAGACAATCAACCCTAGCCAAGTGGGGGCTCTCCCCAAGGATTTCAAGATGCCTAAGGTGGCAATGTTTCATGGTGACTCGTGTCCTAAGACTCATTTGGATAGTTATGTGTTGGCCATGAGGGCTCGTGACTGCACCAACGAACAAATGGCTCGCGTATTTCATAGCACTCTGGATGGTATAGCTCTGCGTTGGTTCTTGGGGATAGAACCAAGCGAGAGGCAAACGTGGGATCAAATCAGTGCCATTTTCTGTGAGAAGTATCAAGCTAACTTGGATTGGCATGTGAATCGAACCGACCTTGAGAACACTATGCAAAAGCCCGGCGAGGCTATCTATGATTTTTACAAGAGGTGGAATCATCGGTTGTGTGAGGTCCAATACCCACCAAAGGCGAAGGAACAGAAACAGATTTTCTATAAGTGCTTGCTACCGGAGATGAAAGCAGCTATAGGTAATGGTTACTTCCCTGATTTGCGGGAAATGGTTGACGCCGGAGTGAGGTACGAAGCAGGGTTCACTGGGATTGTGCCGCCAAAAGAAAGTCCAAAGACCAACAACAACAACTCCTTCCGCTACAAGGCTCCTACTGCGCCTGCGTCTCCTAGGGGTGGAAAGGAGGCCGTCGGCCAAGTGAATATGGTCCAAAAAGAAGTCCCGCTAGATGTCCAAGCCGTAACAAGAAACGGGGCTCCGCCGCAAAGAGAGAGGGAACACTTTGACGATTTTGGAATGCCTATGGGGAAGGTCTTTGACGTGTTAGTCAAGAGAGGTCTTATCAAGCCTTTGGAGAATTACCAGCCCACCTACCCAAGAACTGATTTGGACGCCTCCAAGTTCTGCAAGTACCACAAGCACATCGGGCACACAACGGATGGTTGTATTCAATTGAAGCGCGTAGTACAAGGGTTGATCAATGACAAGAAGATTGAGAAGCCGAAGGGTCCTAATGTGGTGAATAACCCTCTTCCTAACAATGGGGGTGGGGTGAATATGGTGCAAACATGCGAGATTAGTATCCTCGAGCTCATGGATGCCTTCAACAAGATAGGGATCACGATGGTGGATATCTTCATGGCATTAGTGACGTTAGAAATACTCGAACCATTAGAAGGACATCTCCCCCGTCTTGGTTGCGATTTGTCAAGGTTTTGTCACTACCACAAGTGCACCGGTCACACTACCGAAGAATGTTTTGAACTCAAGAAAGCTGTGCAAGAGCTCATCCACAAGGGAGTAGTCGAAGACCCTAGGGATTATGTAGCTAGCAATGTACTCATGGTAGAACTTAGTGAGATCACTGATCCGGCCAAGCCTGTTGTGGCGGACTGTGATGAGATGGGTTGTATTTCAATGACTAATAATAAAGAATCTTCTTGCTACTTGTTGTCTTTATAAGAACTAGTGAGTGAAGTCGAATCTCTAGAGGAAGAGAGCCCCAAGCCCTCTCAACCTCTTTCTTGGGCCGAAATCTTCAAGGAGGCCGAAAAGACCGAAGTTTCGCCCCCTTGTCATGACTCGCCATTGTCTTTGGAGGAGCTACGTATAGAAGTTTGTCTCCTTACAAGATCCGGTCAAATGTACCAATCCGACCCGAAGGGCGCAAAGAAAATCTTTGGGAAGGAACCCGAACAAGCCAACCTAGACAAAGAAGACCCTATCCTCACTCAACTCAAACAAACCCAAGCCCATATTTCACTATGGTCCCTACTCACCTCCTCCCTAGCCCATCGCCTCATGCTCGAGCAAAACCTCGCCGCCACCATGGTACCATCCACTATTACCCCGGAGGACGTCACCCACATGATTGGTAATATCCACTATGGAAACATCATCACTTTCTCGGAGTTAGACAAGCCAGTGTTCGGAGTTGATCATAATGAGCCTTTATACATCACTGTCGAGGTGAACGGCAAGAAAATTCCCCGTGTATTCATTGACAATGGTTCTGCTATTAATATCCTGCCTTCAAGGATGATGGATGTGGTCGGCGTTCATGGGGTTGATTTACGCCAATCCAAGCAAACCATCAAAGCTTATGACTCTACATGCCGCGCCGTGATAGGCGAAGTCACCTTGCCCATTACCATCGGAACAAAGATCTTACCAACCGACTTCCACGTCATAGACATCCCCGCGACCTTCTCACTCCTCCTTGGCCGGCCGTGGTTACATCAGTCGGGCGCTGTCCCATCTTCCCTGCACCAGTGTGTGAAGTTTCAATCTGGTAATGAAGTGACCATCATCTACAGTGATCTCGTAACTACCCAAGGGACGGACACCAAGGGCGTTCTTGTCTTACAGATTCAGCATGGGGAAGAGAGCCGACTATTAAATGGCTTCGAAATAGTCGCTCAAGCACAGATCTGCACCATCGACCTCACCAAAACAACGGACAAAGTGGCACCTGTTGTCAAGATACTGCGTAACATGGGTTTTATACCGGGGCTGGGGCTAGGTAAGAACTTGCAAGGCCCCACAGAATTGGTTGAAAAGGTTGATCATCGAGGGTTGTTCGGTCTAGGGTACACCCTTACTCTTGAAGACAAGATGGAGCAACAAAGGATAGAATTGCTTAAAAAGATGAAGCTTCCCTACAAAAAGCCTGAAATGCAGCCATATCGCCTGTCCCTGAATAGCTACTTTGTCAGGGAAGGCGAGGAGTTCTCGTGTTTTGAGTTCGCCGAGCCATGGATTGACCACACCGGGAAATTGCAGAAAGGGTTCGAGATTTTCAGAGATGTGGAATTCGATCGGTCCAACATGAAGCTGACTTACATGGAATATGACAAAGCCACGGGCAGAGTTAGAACCATCAAGCATGAGTACTCCACCAAGGTTGCAGATGACTTGGCAGATCAACTTGAAGCCGCAACCCTTGACAAGCCAGCAATAGAAGCCGCAGAAACTCCAAGTTTGACTGAGACGTGGGACGGCCAATATCTGCTTCAACATCTGGGTAATCTGGGGCTGCACGAAGACATGGTTGCCGTCATCGGAGACGATTCTGAAGATAAGGTGGACCCAAGGACATTGGTGGTACCCATGGGGGACAAGCTCAAGAATTGGTGCATCATTGGGGGACCCATAGCTACTCCGGAATTTATGATGGGAACACTGGGGCTTACTCCTTCTCCTGTCGCCACTCCTGCAGCATCTCCTGTCACTCACCCAAAATCCCCGTCCCCAGAGTCTAGTGTTTTACATTTTGAATTTGAGTCTTCCTCTAAGTCTGACGACCTTACGTCTGAAGACTATGATCTTGTTGCAAACGCTATTTTCCCTTTTGCCATGAATGAAACCCTCGACCTTTCCGAGTATCCCTCCATAGTCACTCTTTTAACTGATAAATTGGCTAATAATCAAACTAATGATATACACTTAGTTAATAATGATTCATTAGAAGAGGCGGACACAGACACATTAAATGATGAATACATTAAAGAAATTTCAGAACAGGTTATTAATCAAAAAGAATCTCGAGCCCAAGCTGCCGATGAGGTGTTAACGTGCGTGAATTTGGGAACCGAAGCCGAGCCTAAGGAAACGCAGATTGGAAGCTTCTTCAGCGGAGCCGAAAAGGAAGCACTGATTGAGCTACTCAAAGAATATGTGGATGTGTTCCCATGGTCTTATAAAGACATGCCGGGGCTCGACAACTCGATCGTAGAACACAGAATCCCGACAGCACCAGACGCTAAGCCAGTCAAACAGAAGCTGCGCCGCATTAAGCCGGAATGGTCTTTGCAAGTGAAGGAAGAGATTGAGAAGCTACTCCGTGTGGGTTTCATCAGGGTGATCGAGTATCCAACTTGGTTATCAAATCTGGTGACTGTCAAGAAATCCAACGGTAAAGTCAGAGTATATGTGGATTTTCGGGATCTCAACAAAGCTACGCCAAAGGATGATTTCCCCTTGCCAAATATCGACATGTTGGTGGATGCGACCGCCCACTATGAGGTCAAGTCGTTTGTGGATGGATTTGCCGGCTATAACCAAATCAAGATGGCCGAGGAAGACCAAGAAAAAACAGCTTTCACCACCCCATGGGGGACTTTTTGCTATACTGTCATGCCATTTGGGCTGAGGAACGCTGGGGCTACCTACCAACGGGCAGTTACGAATTTATTCCACGATATGATCCACAAGGAGATTGAGGTGTACGTGGATGACATGATTATACATTCAAAAGGGTCTGGGGGCCAACACTTGATAGATCTCAGAAATTCTTCAACAGGTTGAGAGAGCACGCCATGCGTTTGAACCCGGCGAAATGCACCTTTGGAGTTCGTAGAGGGAAAGTATTAGGTTACATGGTCACCGAGAATGGGATCGAAGCCGACCCGAGGAAGATTCAAGCCATCCTGGAGATGAAGCCACCCCGTACCGAGACGGAGATAAAAGGATTCATGGGACGCCTGCAATACATCAGTCGGTTTATCAATCAGCTGACCACCATCTGCGAACCAATTTTCAAGTTAATGAAGAAAACAGCCAGTGTGGAGTGGGATCATGACTGCCAGATAGCCTTCGAAAGGATCAAACAATATTTGGTGAATACCCCAATCCTGCGCCCGCCGCATAAGGAGAAACCGTTGCTACTATACTTAACTGTGACAGACACCGCCGTCGGAGCCATGTTAGCGCAAGAAGCCAAAGATTCCCGGGTTGAGAATGCAGTGTACTTTGTCAGCCGAAAGTTACAAGGTAGCGAGCTCAATTACTCCGCGCTCGAGAAGACCTGCGTAGGCCTAGTATGGGTGGTGACGAAGCTCAAGCACTACATGGTATCCCATCCGATCTTACTAGTCTCGAAAATGGATCCTATCAAGTACCTGTTCGATAAACCATCCCTTTCTATGAGACTCGCTAAATGGTCAGTATTCTTGGGAGAGTTCGACATTACTTATGTATCGAGGAAGGCAATCAAGGGGAGGGCAATGGCCGATCAGCTCGCAGACGCTCCGAGCACTGAGACAAGAGGACCCGACCCCGAGTTCCCGGATGATGACATTTTCGCAATTGAGGTCGCAGAAAGGTGGTAATTATTCTTTGACGGAGCTGCAAACAAACGAGGGAATGGAGTCGGACTCCTACTTATTGATCCCAAAGATGAGCACACTCCCATAGCCATCAAGCTAAACTTTTCAGCAACCAACAACGCCGCCGAGTATGAGGCGTGTATAGCCGGATTGGAGGCCGCCCTAGAACGCAACGTGAAAGAGTTAGAAGTGTATGGAGACTCCGCTTTGATTATTAACCAAACGGCGAAGAAATGGAAAACTATTGATCCTTGCCTGCAGCGGTACCAGGGTTACATGGATGAGTTGATAGCACAGTTCAAAGAAGTTACCTTCCATTTCCTACCACGAGACAGAAATAGGTTCGCGGATGCTCTAGCTACATTGGCCTCCTTAGTTGAAATTACAGAAGGAAGGTCCGTGAAACCATTCAGGGTTGGACGAAGGGAGAACCCCGCCTATTGCTGTGAAATCCAGGTCGATGCAGAGGTAAACAGAGATCAATGGTACGCCCAAATCTACAAGTTCCTTAAGCACGGAGAGATGTCCTTTGACGGAGATGTGAAGGCCAAGAGTCTGCAAGCACTCAAAAGATTGGCGGGGCAGTTTGTGCTATTAGACGATACTTTGTATAAGAGGCATTACGACGGTCTGTTGCTCTTATGTGTCGACAACAAGAAAGCTGAAGCAATAATGGAAGAAGTACACAACGGGTTGTGCGGACCCCACATGAATGCAAGGATGCTTAGACAGAAAATCACTCGGCTGGGCTATTATTGGATTACCATGGAGACAGACTGTATTCAATGGGTTCGACGGTGTCACAAGTGCCAAGTATGCTCCAACCTCAACCACATCCCCCCACACGAATTGTATAGTTCCACCACGCCTTGGCCATTCGCCACGTGGGGTATAGACATTATTGGGAAGATCTCGCCGACCGGTAGTAATGGTCATGAATTCATCCTCGTCGCGGTCGACTACTTCACAAAGTGGGTCGAAGCTCAGTCTTACAAGGTGCTGAATTCCAAGAAGGTAGCACAGTTTATCAAAGAGAACATTATGTGTCGGTATAGGGTTCCTAACCTCATTATATCAGATAATGGCAGTCATTTCGAAGCCGAGTGTGCTCGCTTGCTTGTAGAATTCAAGATCGAACGAAAGAAATCTTCCCCATACTATCCACAGACTAACGGCGCGGTTGAGGCGGCCAACAAGACGATAGAGCAGATAATTCGCAAGATGGCTTCGCAAGGACGGGATTGGCCCGAGAAGTTACCATTAGCACTTTGGGGGTACAGAACGTCAGTCCGCACCGCTACTGGAGAGACCCCTTACGCTTTGACATACGGCATGGAGGCAGTGCTCCCTATTGAGTTGGAGGTACCATCTTTGAGGATCTTGCTCGAGAACCAAGTAAATGAGGTAGAATGGCTTCGTAGTCGCTATGATCAGTTGGCAACGCTCGACGAACGCAGATTTAAGGCCATGGAACACATCCGGGCCTATCAAAGGAGAACGACAAAAGCCTTCAATAAAAAGGTCAAGCCTGTTGACATAAAGGAAGGAGACTTGGTGCTCAAAGCACGCTTACCCAACAAATTCAACCCCCTCGGGAAATGGGCCCCCACTTGGGTAGGGCCATTTGTAGTACAGAAGATCTTCTCCGGAGGAGCGGTCAGAATGGCAGACTTGGATGGCAACCCGTTCAAAGAACCAGTCAACATCAGCAAGCTCAGACGCTACTATGACTAGACTCCCCTCTCCAAAAAAAAAATAAAAAAATAAAAATAAAAATTATTACTACGCAAAAAGAAGCCCGATAGACTGAAAACCCGCAAAGGGCGGTCTATGCAAAATAAGGGTGCGTACAAAGCTCGCTAGACTGAAAACCCGCAAGGGCGGTCTAGGCAAAAGTTAGAGCATTCCCCCTTCTATCTTCCCTTTCTTTAAAATCATTCTAGTCCAACTGGAGTGAACTACGGTGACCTGAGCCCCTTAGTCCTATTTGTAAAAGGGGAACGTAGGAAGCCTTTCAAAAGGTGCGGTCTAAAAAACAAATAAACATCCAAATCTTGTCAAAGCAATAAAGATAGAAGTTGTATTTTCCTGAAAGCAAAAACTTTTATTTCCATAGTCATCGCATGTTAACACTTATTTGATGAGTCTAAGCTTGACATACTTTTTGAATAAATAAACTATTCTGAAATTGAAACTAAAACAAAAGTAAACTAAATTAAACTAATGTGTCTGCACGACTATGGAGAGACGCTCGGGATTACTCCTTAGTGCCATTTGTGCCCTCGGTCTCTTTCTTCTTGCTTTGCCCACGGCAAACTTTCTTCTTGCTAGGATTCTCACAAAATCTTCTTTCGAACTCGCTAACACCTTTAGCCTTGCCATTAGGAGCCTCTTCGCCCTTCCTCTTCTTTGACGCCCCCACTTCTTCTCCGCCTCCGTTAGCCACGCTCTTACTCATCTTCCTCTCATAAGCCTCAGCCTCCTTAATTCTCAATGAAAAACTTGGAGCACAGGATCCCAAAATAGTGCCCCTTAGGGTCTCTAGAGTCTGCTCCGCATGCCCAAGTCTCCCCATGTACCAATCCAAATACTCGCGTGGCAGGAAGGTGTTGTTAGAGCGCGTGAGGAAGGTCCTACGACTAAAGCCGGCCTCGCCCCACATCTGAGAAAGAAGGACTGAGGCACTATCATCCAACTGAAGTATCCCAAAAGGAAAATCATCTCTCTCCTCGTCCCAACCCTCCGGGATGGTCTGCACCAAACCATACTGACGAAGCACTCTAGAGGGATAGTAAAAGGTAGTCCCAGAAAGGGTCGGAACTTTGATCATGTGAAGTCCCACTTGCTTCTCCCTCAGAGTGAATGTGCCAATGGGGCACCACCCACTGAATGTCGTCAGTCACCATTTCCGCCAAATACTTTTCCCAACCTTTGAGAGTCATGCCCTCAAACCGCTCCGCCATGCCTCTAATGCGGTGCATCCATGGGGCCACCTTCAGAGAAGCCGCCGATTTATTCACTCGAAGCCTCTCTTGCAACCACATGGTCAAAAGCCTATCACTACCACAAGGCATCCCACCATAAGCCGCGAGATGGGGAATCCCACAGAGCATCTCCCCAAGAATGGCCGGTACAATGTCATAACCTAAACGAGCCGAATTCACCATGCCCAAACACCCCTCACTAGCAAATCCAACCTCAGAAGGGAAAAGAATAGAGGCAAACAGACATAGCGCAAGATGGTCCAAGGAACGGTCAGAGGCCACATCCATGTGTATAAAGTGTTGTGGCATCCAAGAAAGGTCGACATAACCGCCCCTAGCATACCTATCAAAGTCATCCGCGGGCACGCCAAAGGTCACCAACTTATCCCTCAAGCAAACGAAGTCAAAAGGCAAGGCGACTTTACCCTTCCCTTCGTAGCCACATAAAGCCGCGATGTCCTCATAAGTGGGTGTTATCTCGTTGAATGAAAAGTTGAAGACATGGAGGGTATCATTCCAAAATCTCCCACAAGCTTGCAAGAGGTTGGTATTGGAGTTCATGTGCAAAAGTGACCAAAGGCACTTTATCCCATACCGTTCATCAAGTTTCCTACGACTCGAACCAGGAAGTTTGGCAACCCACTTCTCCAAAGAGGTTATAAAGACTTTCTTCTCAAGACTTGTGATTCTAGCCTCTTGATCCATGGCAAAAAGCAAGAAAATTGGCTAAAAAGGAACTCAAAAAACTGCTCAAAAGGTTGCTGGTACGTTTTTGTGGCTGCAAAGGGTTCATTAAATAGGGCACGGACTCCCACTCTTGCCAGGAAAAGGAAAACCGGAGGCGGCGCAGGATGTGGCCACGCGGCCAACATTGCCCCTGGCCCCGCGGCCGATATTGCCCTTGGCCAGGCGGCCAACTTCGTCCTAGGCCACGCGGCCAACATTGCTCCGGATATTGCCCTTGGCCAGGCGGCCAACTTCGTCCTAGGCCACGCGGCCAACATTGCTCTGGGCCTCGCCATGGCCATGCGGCCAACATTGCTCCATGCAGAAATCCAATTTGTTTCTTCCCACTCCGTGACGGATCCATGCAACTACGTACCTGCCCCGTCCCTTGGCTCATGCATTGTATAAAATTAGGGACATTTGTAAAATAACTAGTTTGCATAAGTAGGCTCTCACAATAAAATTGCATTTTAGAACATAATATACATACATGCATTTTGTACATCTGTTCTATACATACATATCCCTCTGCTCTCTACTAGCTAACAGTGTAGGAAATAAAGATGGAAAGATGGGCCCCGCCTAGTCAGAATCCTCCTCCGTGGTGTCTCCACGCCGCGCTAAAGCCCGAGAGCTACCGGCACCCGAACTCCATCCCCGGACCGCTCGACCACCAATGTGAGAAGAGCCCGCGCCGTTCGGAGACCGCTCACGACGCTGGGGTGACGTAACGTCGTCCCTCTGACAAGTACATGAATGGTACGCCTCCCTCAGTAAGCGCATCAACACGTTCTCCCGTCGAGCTGAACGGATATATGCCTCCCGAGTCACCTGAAAAGGAAGCCAAGGCAAATGATTACAATGCAGAAAGAAATAGATGCGTGCGAACATGACTAATATAAAGCACAAAGCCGTACCCCAGCGTCGGGCGGAGGAATGAATGTCTCCTCAACGAGATCTGCATCAGTCGGCTCCAAGCTAAGCTCCACCTCCCGACCGCCCCTCATCACTCTCACACTACTCGAGCGAAGGGGCATGTCAACCAAAGGCCGACTCCGACCAACGTACCGGGCCGAGCTCGATCCCTCTCCCGATAGCATCCGAGCCCGAACCTGAGGGCTGATCAGCCGTGTCCGCACGTAGCCAGCATAGTCGTCACTCCCTCTGTAATGCTCTGCCGGAGTGGGAGCCAAGAAAGTCGCCAACCTCGCGGGACGGAGCATATCCCGAGGAGGGTCATAAGGAGCCCACGGTAATGCACCAGCCCTGTGCTGACGAACCACCCTCTCCCCAAGATACATGGCCTCCCCGGTGAGACCCACAAGCAGAACCCTAGAAGCGGTCAAATCCACTATATAGGGACCCACCGAAGCCTCATTGGCCGGGCTCCATGGGTAAAATCTAACCCCGATGGGCTCAGACATCGCGAACACCCTCCTCAGATCAGCAGCATCCACCGTCTTCCTATCCCGGTTCGGCGGGAAGGAGCCCTGTTGCCCTTGCACCAGTACGACATGATGGGAACAACCTTGTTAGCACTCATCACCAACTGAAAAGGGGCGACACCGAAGATCTCGTACACCCAAGCCTGTGCATACAATGAAAGAGACATTTCAGACCAAAAGATGGAGCAGAAATCTCAACAATGTGAAAAGAAGGGCAGTCAAGAGCGTACCTCAAAGGCGAACTGGAACCCGTCAAAGGCGGATGAGCTAGCCCTCGAGCAATGGTCCAAAGCCCGGTAAATCTCAGCCAAACCGGCTCCACCCCAAGAAATCCCACCGACTAAGTCCAAGTCTACAAGAGCCCCTAGCAGTGAGTACCGGCAGACAGTAGCCCCACTGGGAAACAAAATCTCTGAAAAGCTGTACCATAAGAACAGCCGGACCAAACAATCCAAATCATACTCCCCCCTACCAAAGGCCTCAATAGCCACCTCCACCAAGCGGTTCACCTTCCCGGCCTCCACTCCATAGCCCTTGACACCTCCCCCCAGGTCGGTGTCGACTCCCAGCAGAGCCTGTCTATAGTCCCGCCGCTCCGCCAAGCTCTCATCAAAAGGCAAAGGGGTGCCAGTAAACCTCAACCCTGTGATGGCCGTGAAATCTGTCGGCGTGATGGTAATCTCTCCCCAGCTGAAGTGAAAGGTATGGGTGGTATCCCACCAGAACTCCCGGCACACCTCTATCACCGCTGCCACCTTTAGGGTAGCCCCGACCATGCGGACACTGTCAAAGAATAGGCCAAAGCCCATAGCCTCGATTCGAGCACGCAAACCGCCCGGTCCCTCCGGCAGGGACGCCCACAGTTTGCCCACAGTCACTGTGGACCCACGAGCCTTGATCCTCTGCAGGTAAACACAGCACAGGTACGTTACCATTCTAGCAATCTACAATTCTAGCAATTTAAATTCTAGCATTCCATTATTCTAGCATTCCATAATATGTGCATAAAACATACAAATGTGCGAGAAGGAAAGGAATGAAAATTCGAAATTTACCTCTCGCGTCTCCGGAAGCCCCATCGACCAATGACGCTCAGAGTCGATGTAAAAATCGTAATCTTGGTCGAACGTAGACCGCAGCAGATTATCGCGATAATTCCGAGTCGCGGCTCGTGGTCTCAAACCGCCCCGTGGAATCAAGGGCGCCGCTTCAAAGCCCGCTCCTGGGTCAGCCCCTACATTTCCTCCGCCCTGAGCATTACCGTGCCCCTCTCCTTGTGGCTCTTGTTGTGGAATCATATATCCACCTTGGCCCGGGAAATCCCTAAATAACGCCTCATTGATCCAATCTGCCATAGCTTCAAGAGATACGTGAAAGGAAGTCTTCAAGATTATCAAAATCTGAACTTTCTCTCTCTAAAAACTCAAATTTTCTCTCTCTAACTCGTCAATGGAGGAAGGAAGAAGAAGAAAGAAGAAAAGAAGAAGAAGAGGGAGGGTTTTTGGTGATGTGACCAAGAATCAGCCCGCCGGCAACCTTGGCCACGCGGCCACTTATGCCCTTGCAACCCCAGCCGTCAGATCAGCGATCCGTGTGAAATAGATCTGACCACTCAGCGGTCTTGGCCACGCGGCCACTATTGCAAGTCAGTGGGTTTGGCCACGCGGCCAACCTTGTCCCTTCAGATAAAATTCCCTTTTTGCCCTTGATCTTTTCCCTTTAATTCATCTTAAATGCCCTTAGCACTACTTTGACTGATATTCGTTACCTTTGGGTGCGGAAAGCCCCTTAAAATTTCCATTCTTCACCGAATATTTGCTTAGGATTTGCATGATTGTAGAGACTTCGGCGCCTCTATGACATACCATCCTAGATCAATCGTAATTGGCAGAAGCCTCGGCGTTTCTGTCTACGAGCGATCCAGCATCTATTTTAGGATTTGCATGATTGTAGAGACTTCGGCGCCTCTATGACATACCATCCTAGATCAATCGTAATTGGCAGAAGCCTCGGCATTTCTGTCTGCGAGCGATCCAGCATCTATTTTAGGATTCGTATGGTTGTAGAGACTTCGGCGCCTCTATGACATACCATCCTAGATCAATCGTAATTGGCAGAAGCCTCGGCGTTTCTATTCGCGAGAGATCCAACATCGATTACTTTAGCGCAATCGGCAGGAGCCCTGGCGATCCTGATTGCGTTTATCATTCCATCTTGGGATTATTTAGACAACGTAGTCTTTATTTTTCCCAAATAACTTCATTGCTTACGAATGTTCGTTCTTCATACAAGATAGTATCCGTAGGTTTATTATCCGCAGCAGAAGCTCGATGTCTCGTCTTTCCCCAATATATCCGAACTACGATCGGCTTGATTCCTCGGAGGATACGTAGGAAACCTGAAAAGGTCCAGCCACCCGACCAACATGGTCATCTCTCATCCCCAGCAGGTGCATTTTCCCCAGCAGAAGACTTTGTTCCCCATCAGAGGACAGTCGTTCCCAATTTCCATCAGATTTGAACTACGTTTGGCTTGATTCCCCCGCGGATACGTAGGTCGCCTGTCAAGGTTCAGCCGTTCCCTTACCTTTCATCTGTTTTGAAACTCATGTTTCAGACGGATCCTTCTTTTATCGTCGACCCCACATTGCCTTGCAAGAAGCGTCGCCGAGGGGCTACTGTTAGTACCCGACCTGAAAATGAGTTTATTAGGACTTTCCCAAAAATACAAGGACTTTATAGGAATTAGAAACCTTACAAAGACTTGTCCCGGATTCCCAAAATATCTCATTTATGACAAAATCTATCAAAATAGGTAACAAATGGTTTCCTTAAAACCATGCAGAAACCCTAGCTTAAGAATCAAGTCAGCCGGCATCCTTGGCCACGCGGCCAACTTTGCTCCGCGTTGATCTTGGCCACGCGGCCACTCCTGTCACCGTCTTCAGTCTTGGCCAGGCGGCCAACCTTGCGCCGGATGATCCTGTCCATCAGATCCTCCCCTCAGTTTACTATATAAACCAATCCCAGGCTATTGGTTTAGGGATCCGATTTTGAGAGCTCTAAGTCCGAGTTTTGGAGTTCTTAAACACTATTTTGCTCTCTAATTAGCATTCAAATACTCAAGAAGATCCAAGGTTTATTTCTTGCCAACATAGGTAAGTTTTCTAACTTTTTCTTCGTGTTCTTGCATTATTTTTAATGTAGATCTTTTATATTCATGTTCTTGCATGTTTATTCATAGTTTCTTTATATTCTTTCCATGCTCATTCATATGTTCATAATATGTTCTTCGCATGTTCTTCATGTTCTTAGATTAAGACCTTATTTATGCTATATCTAGGGTTGCGATCTTCATAATTACATGTTATTTCATAGCCGATGATGATCGAGGGTTCATCAACCCGAGGATGATCTAGGAACTACTTCTAAACCCTAATCTTTAGGTAATTCCCCCCTCATTATGCATGATCCCGATTTTTCTGCCTATTCTAATTCTCTGCGAACTACGCTGACCTGAGCTTCTCACATTGATAGGAACGTAGGCAATCTTCGGATCCGGTCTAAATCACTAACACACTACATACACCGCATCATGATAGAAAGACCGATCAATTCGGGCAATAGGAGTGATAACGTCCAATATTCTTCTCTTGTTGTAATTTGACCCCCGAACCCATTAAACATGCTTTTTTCAATGTTTTGGCTTTAATTAAAACGGCGTGGCGACTCTCATAATTTTAATGTCGTTAAGAATATTCCCTTTGTAAATAAAAATAATCAAAAGATACTTCCCATGCGTCACTTCATCGGAAAGGGGTATTCACAGTTGCCTACATTTCTCTCTTGTAGAGGAAGTCAGACCAAAGTAGTTTACTCATAAAGGCATAGCAATTGTAAAGCATAAAATTTAAGTTTATAATTTCTTGCAAAATAAGGGATAGCACAATGAACATATAAGAGAGTCTCTTTATCATTAGGAGGGTCGTGAGACTCAGAAACTCGGGTGAAACGGATTTGGGATCTCTCTTACGTGTTTAGACGTAGTCGGAACTACTCTTCTAAACAAAAGAAACCAAATCTGTTTTGTGGAGAAGGTGTATCACGCGAGACATTGGATGTCTCGTGCGAGACATCTAGTCCAATGGACGAGAATTTGCAATTTTTGACAAAAAATACAGTGATGATGATAACTTTTAATGTATGTATGTCTAACCCACTTATATGTATCTTCCTCAGTGGAGTCTCCACAGTGATCGCGCACGTTTTCGTCTCTTTTCTCGAGTGCTCTTCCTTTGAATCGATTTCTTTAGAGTCGCCATCATGTTTTCTCATAGAACATGAAACATAGAAATTCATGGGTTCAGGGGTTAAGTTATAAATTTGGAAGGTAAAGTAGCACTAAATCCACCCAATCTAGTATTGGTCTTGCTATTAAAAATTATCATCATCATATTTTAGATAAAAAAAATAAATAGATGAAATCCAATAAATAATTACTTAATCATTGGGAATGTCGGGTTTTGTGCTTTGAGATCATCTTTATGAGTTGAAGAGACTTTAGGTTAAGCATTTTTTTTTATAAAATCACGCTACTCTAAAGAAAAGAGAGAGAGAGAGATGAGAGGAGAGAGGGAGATCGTAGGAAGATTACCTAGCGACAGAAAGAATCTGAGGGATGGCCTTGACTAAAGGCCTTGAAGATCCAAAAAATTTGAGTTGCTTGTGTTTGTAAAGAGATAATTCGCTGGAGAATTATGAGTGTTTAAGAGGGTGATTTGATAAAGCTTCCGCAAAGAAATCAGTCGTTGTAAATAAAGAGGAGGACCCCTTTATTTATAGGTGTAGATGACTTAATGACCAAGCGTAGAGGTGTAGATGGAATGGGAATCAAGTTTGTGATTTAGCAAGGGTTGGATCTGATCACAAAGATCATTGTTTTGATCAAATCTCGAATTGCTAAAGTCTTTGCCAAGGAAGGGACTAAAACCGAAAAGAAACGGAATCAAACTCAAAGTCTGGGGAAGATGTCTTGCATGAGACATCGATGTCTCGTGCGAGACATCTGGTCTAGACAGACTGCTTTCCCCCTAAACCCTGCTTCATTATTCAGTTAAGCCTGGAACTAACAGAGTTAGTCAAAAAACTAACGAAACTTGACAAAACTAATGAATTTTCATCCAAAACACAAACGCGAGACACAAGAGTAATGTGATTATGATTATATGTTCAAAATGGGGTGTCTATAAGTTAGCAGATATATTTACCAAGGCTTTTGACAAAAAGTAGTTTGATACACCACATAGCAAGATGGGCATTTTGAATCCCCATGATCGAACTTGAGGAGGGGGTGTCAAGAGTATTACGCGGCCATACCTTATAAACTAGCACGATCATGCATAACCTGGAAAAATATTCTGGACACACAAAAGTACCTTTGCACGGGCGTGCTACTCATAGTGCCATGCATAACATCTCAAGAAATTCTAGATAAGATGATTAGCTTTGCACGGTTGTTCTTATTAGTGTGCATGAACGTGCCACGAACAGGTAGATTTGCGATTTTAATCTTCTATGTTTATTAGGAAACTAGTATTTTTCTTTTTTGTTGCTTACGTAGTCAATTACAATTCCCTTTCTAAATAGGTTTTCTTTTTACTATATATATTTACAATAATTAATGAAGAATACAAGATTTGAAACCGTAAAATTTATCTCTTAATAGACCCATTGTTTCAGAATAAGGCTTGAGGGAGGGAAAGGGAATAGAGAGAGAGAGACAGAGAGGGAAAGGGAAGGTAGAATGAATCATGCAAGGGAAGTAGGTAGACAAGGAGCCGGATGCCGGTAGGTGTGTGGGGTGAGCCAGAGGTAAGAGGGGATATATATATATATATATATATATATATATAAAGAGAGAGAGAGAGAGAAAAAGTTTGAGATAAATAGGGGGTAGATGGAAAAGATAGATATGGAATGGGAGGGGAGGGGATGTGTTTTGTTTTGATGGGATAGGGGTAATTTTGAGAATTTCTAATTTTATAAGGGAATAACCTCATAGCGAGAGGCTTTTATGACATATAGTTTCTCTTCTTGGATGAGAGAATCTTTAATTGAATTATCTCTTCTTTGTGAAGCAATTGATAATATTAAAGGGGCCATAAAGGAATAATCTAAAAATTGAAAGTGACAGTTCATCACGCACTAACCGACAAACCTACAATTTTCAAACAAGTGACGATTTGGCTAAGACTCTGCTACGTGCCATCTTCCAATTCGTTCCCTTCCAGATATCCAGCATGGTCTGAAGATAAGTCTCCTGTCCAATGCAATGCGATAGATGAGAGAGAAAAAGAATAGTACTACTGTAATGTAAAGGAAGAACTGACAAAAGAAGAAAGTAAAAGCCAAACTAAATTCAGTAATCAAAAAGCTTAGCTACTCAGCAATGGTGAATTGGAATATGGCTGCCAAATTATGCGATTCCTGCAAAACAACGTCGGCCTCTTTGTACTGCAAAGCCGACGCGGCCTTCTTATGTACCGGATGCGACTCCAAGATCCACGCCGCTAACAAGCTAGCTTCACGCCACGCCCGTGTCTGGATGTGCGAGGTTTGCGAGCAAGCTCCGGCGAGTGTAACCTGTAAGGCCGACGCCGCCGCTCTCTGTGTCACGTGCGACAGAGATATCCACTCTGCTAACCCCCTCGCTCGCCGCCACGAACGCTTCCCGGTCGTACCATTCTACGACTCGGTCACGGCGGCGGCTAAGTGTAACAACGGCCACGCCGACGAAGGCGGAATAGGTGCCGGAAGCGATGAAGCGGAGGAAGAGGCCGAGGCTGCATCATGGCTTCTTCTAAACCCTAACCCTAACCCGAAGATTATCAGCAGTCCCGACGATCATCGTCATCGTAATCTCAAGGCGGTTGATTATTTGTTTAACGATATGGATCCGTACCTTGATATAGATCTGATTAATTCAGCGGATCAGAAGCCTACTCTTGAACAATATAGCGATGGCGTTGTTCCTGTTCAAGATGACAAGGGTATCAGTAGTCACCAACCTCTACATCTACAAGAGCAAGCAGCTACAAATGTTGTGGATGGATTTCCTGCCTATGAAATCGATTACTCGGGATCAAAGCCTTTCATGTACAATTTCAACTCCCAATCCATCAGCCAAAGTGTAAGTAATTTTAGACTTGAGTTATGATTAATGATTAAATTGTGGAGTGGAAGATGTGGATCGATCTAGTTTTGGTTGCAGGTATCATCTTCGTCAATGGAGGTGGGAGTAGTTCCAGACAACACAGACGTTTCCAACTCATTTGGTGTAGAGATAATCCCAAACCCTGTCAAGGGATTGGACAGAGAAGCTAGGGTTTTGAGGTACAGAGAGAAGAGGAAGAAGAGAAAGTTTGAGAAAACAATCAGATATGCATCCAGGAAGGCTTATGCTGAAACTAGGCCACGAATTAAGGGAAGGTTTGCTAAGCGCTCCGAGATAGAGGTTGATGCTCTTATCAGCACCCCCGATATCAATGCCTCCTCCGAGTATGGCCTAGTTCCATCCTACTAGCACTTCTTCTACTTCTAGGTGGTGGTTCTTGTTGTCTATCTATATAATCAACCACTAGGGGATTTTGCTGTTTTCTGGACATGATTTTTAGCTCATCACATGTATATATTGCTGCCTGACTTTTTCTTGGATATGCAACAACTACAAGCTTGAATATGCTTCTTATTATGAACCCTAGCGCTAGCAATAATCAATAGTGCAACTTCTGAATTGTCTGTTGTTTAAGCACATTACTTTATCTGATCAAAATGTATTCAAGAATAGGGGTGCAGATGTGTTAAATATGGAGAGACGAATAATCCGTCCCACAAAAATTAGGATTCTTGGTCAATCCAAATATACTTTTAACATTAAGTTGAAGAAAAATAATTATCTTAATGAAAATCTGAAAATAGTTATTGAATTTATTAGTAACCGTGATACAATAACATTTTTTTAATTTTTATTGGCATCATTATTTTTTCTTCAAATTATTTGTCAAAGTATAATTAGAGTGACCCAAAATCCTAATTCGAGTGGGACAGAAGGAGTATTATTTTTGTAAATTTTTTAATCTTTCAAAGTTTAATTAAAATAAATGACTCATGTTTATATTCAACTCTTGTAATTCTAAAACAATTGGAATATTCCTGTTTATTATTATGAATTATATTTGTACATAATTAACAATTTCTAACATATGTAATTTTTGTAAGTTGGCTCAATATAACAATAACCAATTCAGGTAATAAAAATACTTTACACTTGATTGACAATGTCGCTCAATCTCCTAATAAGAGTAGGGGTAATGACAATTTGAGCCCTAAACTAAACTAGGGGTGTCTTCGGTGGATTTTTTTTCTTCAAATAATAGCTTTTTAAATTGCCTATGTACCAAAGTAACACCCAAATTCAGCTATGTACCAAAATGACATCCTTGGATGAAAGCGGCACTTGGAGTGATGTTTTTAGGCTAAAAATGTCACTAGTAGTAACGTTTTTAGGTTGAATTAATCTGCTAATGGTAATTAGAATTAGGGTTTTGAAAAGCTGAAAGCGGCACTGGCAAATACGTTTTCAGTCAGAACAATTCTAAAAACGGCGTTGCCAATGCCGTTTTTAGTTAGGGTTAAAATTCTAAAAACATGGTTGGTAGTGACGTTTTCATCTACAGATAAAAAACCACACCACCCGTTTTCTTTCTCACACCCTTTCATTATTTTGAGCTATCTTCTCTCCGTTTCATACCCATTTACAGTCTAAGTGCTGAAAAAAATTGCTAGAAATCTTTATGATATTTGGTGAATCAATCAAAGCATTTAAGGTACATTTTAATCTTTTCTTATATGTTTTAATTTGTATAATGTAAATTAAATTTAGAGTTATTAGTTGGTTTTTTTGTATATGCATTGTTAATATATTAGGATTTTGTCAGTCGAATTCATTTGTTTAGGAATAAATATGAGTGGTATTCCACTTATTTTCATGTCCTACTGGGGAGGAGATGATGAACACCCGTTTGAAGGTAGTCATTTTGAACAGGGGCCGAAATGTGCACTTAAAGCAAAAACTCGATGGAGGTACAAAAAATTGATTAAGAAGTTATATAAGAAAATTGGGGTAGATCGAACAAATGTTAAGTAGAAAGTTATTTGTAGATATCCTCATCTGGTCGGATATGTGGTTGCAATTACATTCCGTTTCCAGCCGATGATGATATGTGTATGGAAATCATGTGTGATGTTTCTGCTCAATTAGGTGGGATGAGTAGCTTGCAGTTTGTATGTTGTCATGAATTTTGTTGATAATGTACCTTCTAATGAGTTTGAAACAGGAGAGGAGCCGATACAAAATGAGTATTTTCATGACATGGATAACTTTCAGATGGGCTCTTCAAGTTACTACCCTAAGAGAGATGTTGATGAGTTTGAAACACATGTGGAAGAGGAATAGGAAATGGAAGTGGGAGAGGAAGAAGAGGTAGATGAACGTGAAAATGATGATGATGTAGATTATGAAGCTCATTTGCTTGTAAATGAAGAGGGTGATTCTGGATATGAAGATTGTATGAGTCCAACTGATGTTAACGACAATGAGGGTGATGGTGGGGAAGGTGATGATTTGGGAGCACACATGATTACTTATAATGATCCGCAGAATCAACTGTATGAGAGAGGAGACTATCAATTTTACCACGATATTGGGGAAGTATCAGAGATTTATGATAATAGTGAATATAAGTTTTCAGAATGGAATGCGGAAAGAGATGAAATCGCCAAAGGTGAATTTCGCTTCTCAAAGAAGATTGAAGTGCAGTATGAAATAAAGAAGTATCATATTAAGAAAAATCTGCGGTTCAGGGTGAAAAGGAGCACAACGCGAAAGTGGACTATTGAGTGTTTGGCGAAAGAGTTTCCCTGTAATTTCTATGTGAATGTGAGTTTGAAGAATGTTGGGTATTGGGAAGTAACTAAGTACAAGGGTCCACATTCTTGCTTGGCATCAGATGTTAGCGAAGATCATCCAACTAAGATGCTTAGTTTATTGGATGAGAAGTTATGGAATTCATCAAGGCTGATCCTCAGTACAAGATTGCGCTTGTTAAGGCAACAATAAAAGCAATGCACGGTAAGGATATTTCATATCGGAAGGCATGGTGTGGTAAACAAAAAGCCATTGCTCAAGCATTTGGGGACTGGGAAGACTCTTACAAAAAGTTTCCACGTTTGTTAGCAGCTATTCAAAAGTAGAACCCTAGCACCATTGTGGAGTACTCTAATCGTCCTGATGTTGGTCCTCCAGGTATGTTTGACCGTGTGTTCTGGGTATTTGACCCTTGTTTGGAAGCATTCTCTCATTGTCGTCCTGTCATTTCTGTTGATGGCACTTTCTTGCATTGAAGATATAAAGGGGTAATACTTATTTCTATGGGTGTTGATGCGAATGATAGTTTACTTCCACTTGTTTTTTCTATTGTTGAAAAAGAGGACCATGAAAACTGGTATTGGTTCTTACATCTTGTTATCAAACATGTTATTGAGGGTCGAGAAGTTTGTTTGATATTTGATCGCCATAGTGGCATCTTTTCCACGGTTGGAGATAATTCATGGCCACGAACTGTTGTGCACAAGTGGTGTATGTTGCATTGGCGAGCAAATTTACTTCACGCTCACAAAGGTGTAGGCTAAAAAGATCTTTTTTGCCGTGCTGTTAGCGCCACCCAGGACAGAAAGATGAAATTTTTTATGGCTCAGATTCGTATAATCAATCCCGAGGCAATTAAATGGTTTGCGTTGTTGGATGCTAGAAAGTGGTCATTGGCGCATGATTCAGATATAGGTACAACATTAAGACTACCAATTTGTCCGAAGTTTTTAATGGTGTTATGAAAGGAGCACGGGGGATGCCTATTTCAGCAATTGTTGAGATTGCCTTCTATAGGTGTGGAATACTTTCAAAATAGACTCTCAGGAACAATAAGGGCATTAAGGGGGTATCTTGGTAACCCCAACATTAATGCGAGACTACAGTTCAGTCAAAGGTTTCAAAATAAATATGACTTCAACTTGAAGAAGGCTGGCTATCGTGTCGTTGACCCTAGCCCTCGGAGAGGATAAAGAGTAGAGTTGTTTTGCCTTTGACTCATTAGCATGAAAGAGTCTGTTCCCACGTAACTTCAACAAGTTTCATTCTTACTCAAAGACCGAACTGGGAATAGAAGAAGAAGCCTCACATATAATTACCCAAATCAGTTTCAAACTATACTCCTTACTAGATGAAAGAAAAAAAAGTAAAGAGAGGAGAGAAAACGAGTTGATAAAGGGCAGGTTTGAGGGAAACGGAGTTTTTGGTCACTTTGAGATTGAGCCGTACTACGCATGCGAAATCCAAAAGATAACAGATTATCATGATGAAACGATACTGACATTAAGGGAAATCTACATCGAATAGATACGCATAGATTCAATATGTGCATTAAGGTACGAAGGCCTGTTATTTCACAACAACGAAAGCACTTTTCCACTCTTTTATATACTAGGGGATTTGGCTTGGAAAGCGAAATATTCCGGACTACTCATGGATTTGAGTCGATTACCCTGGGTTCCAATGCACAAGATCTTGCAGCACTTACCAATGAGGCCCTATCGATTAGTCTTTCCGAGGGGAAATCTATTATAGATAGTAATACAATTAGACACGCTGTTCATAGATAAAATTGGGATTTACGAGCTGAGGTAAGACATTAACAATTCTGCCCTTCTTTCTCTCTTATTTTTACTAAAGCGTTAGCGTTCACTCGGGAATTTCATAACTTAGATCTGGCTTACCCACTTATGGAATATGCCACAACTCATATTAAGGTTCACTTTCTCTTCTGGCCTTATGGTTCGATCGTGGAATTTCTTTCTTTCGGTCTTTCTGGAATATGAGTGTGTGACTTGTTCTAATTGATCCTATTGATAGTACTTTTTACGGGATGTTCCTTTCCTATGAAGCATGAAATCCCGGGTTATTCGCGTAGAATTAAAGCAAAAAGGGAATGCTCTATAGAATGATTTCCTTTTCAGTTGATTTTATTCACTGATTGGCCAAAAAAATGATAATGAATTCTAAATTCAATGAACTTTGATCAAGCACTTTAATTCTTTTAGTTGCTTTAATAGGCGCAATTGTTGTAGCTCGTCAATAATCACTTTTTAGAGAATCAAAATCAAACTGTATTCTGGACTATCACATTCATTTCCTTTCTATTCTATTTGAATTCATGTATAAAAAAATTATTGACTTTATTAGTTCGTCATGTTAGAAGGTTTAACAATACGTCAATGGGAGTTTATCAAGTGACAACTAGAAAACGCGGTGAAAGAGGTGGAAGGGTTCAAGTCGTGGAGTTGGGTCCTCGAACATGCACTTGTGGCAAATGTGTGCAATATCATTACCCTTGTTCGCATGTTCTTGCGTGATTCAAAGCCCAACATGTCGATGGTTTGAATTTTATTGATTCCTTTTACAGTCTTGAGGATTAGAGGTTTGACCAGGACCAGGAATAGGATGCGGTCCATGATACCAGCGGGGGAGCGATGGATCCATTTTGAGTTTTGTTTGAATTAGTTTTGAGGTCACCGAGCCTTTTAAAAGGAAAGTATTCTGAATAAAAGCGGCATTTCCAGTACCGGTTTTGACATTTCCGATAAAAACAGCATTGGTAGTGCCCTTTTTTACAGTTCCGATAAAAACGGGATTGGTAGTTCCGTTTTTGACAGTTCTGATAAATCTATTTTTGGGACTGATGTCTAGTCTCTTCGATGTACTTGTCTCAAAAGTCATGAAATCTATAATGTTATGGTTAAAGATCATTTATAACATATCAAACATCAACCATGATATGTTTCTTGAATTTAGGAGCATTTTATGATGTCCAAACAAGTTTTACAAGATTAAATCCAAAACAGTCAAAGCTGCCAGAATGGTGTATACCCACAAAAGATCCATTTTATTCATCATGATAACCTAGAATTCAGAGAAAACACAAAACATGAAACTTGTTCATAACATCTTCAATATTAATCACCTAAAATATCAAGCCCAGAAAGCAAGTTTAAGTTGACCAAATGACCTCTAAAATTTGTTAGTCAGAACAGCAAGCACATCATTCTGAGAGCACATAGTGGAAACAAAAAATGGAAAACGATAGTTCTACTAGTTGGAAAAATATGATCTTTACATTCTCATTTTCCTTGTTCTGTGTAGCACAAAATCCATTTTACATGCTAAGACCAAAAACTAGGTTTACTATGAGTAATGGAGATGACAAGACAAAAATGTCTCAACTCAAAGCCTGCTGGACAGTTATGTACATTACGAAAACAACCATCAAAACTCAACCAAATGAAGTGATATGGGCATGAAACTTTGTGTGTATATATACATACAAATACTACATCAATACAAATATGTAGTGACCACATCCCGCTCATATAGGAAATCCGTTAGGGATAAGCAGATGGGGTGTAATTGCTAGGAGGATTACGTGTCCTATCACCTCTCCTAGTCAACATGCGAGAAAATACACGAACCAAACGTGATGTGGAAGTTTGATGTGATGACGATGGTACCTGAGTAGGGTCTATGTGAGTCGTACCGCTACCAAAAGATGGAAACTCCGGAAACGACGTCGGAGGCAGACCAAAGCTTCGCCTTCCACTCCCACTCCCTGGAGGTGGAGTTGGAGTATAATCCATTTGAAAGCTTCGCCTTCCACTCCCACTCCCACTCCCAGAACCATATGATGTAAAACCCATCCCTGGAGATGGAGTTGGAGTATAATCCATCTGAGTGATACCGCTCTGGGGAGGAATCCTATAGGTGTTTCCTCTATGGGAGAAAGAGTCAGAGTCTCTAAAGGTGTTTGGATCCTCGGCATCGTCGTCCTCATTCTATGCCTCCTCTCTCTCCTCTTCCTCATCATGTAACCCCATATCCGGCTGTATCTCTGGATCGTCCTGCATGTGTCAAGCATGTCTACGAACCCGATTTCGCCTTTGTGGCACCCCTTGGACACGATCTTATGGTGGTGGTGGAGCTTCGACGGCATCCAGTCGTTTCAGCTCATTAGTAGCTGCTAAGGAATCTGTGATGAGACGACGAGTAAGAAGTAGCTGTTCTGAGGCTGGATCGTTTGGGCCTGCCATAGCTATGGCATTCTCATTGGATTGGTACGCGCGCTGAAGATTTTGAATCTGTCGAAATCAATTACAGAGAATATAATTATGACGATAAAATGGTAAAACAAAAAATTGGTAAAAGTGTTATGTAGTATTTAGCTTACCAAACCCTCGTAGCGACTAGAATGTGTCGTGTACCCCTCCTTATTTACATCATTTGGATGCTGGATCAATAACTAGTTAATATGTATGTACCATAACATATATTAATGGGTCTAATGTACATCCTCGACACCATACTACCCAGCAACAACCGAAAGATTTCGTTGGTTCCACAATCCTATATACTGTCCGTGGAAGACCACTCAATCAACCTCTGACCGACCTCGCTGATCAATTGCATGCAGACACGTACTCGTGTCACATGGCGTAGGTATAGGTTGTAACAACCTGAACTGCCTCATAACGCGATCTGGAAGGTGCCACTCAACCCGATCAAAACAAATAAGGGGCGCCTTCGTTCTCCATATACCCTATCCCTGCAAGCAATAATCTGAAACTTGGACACCTACGTATGGCCGCCAAAGAATCTGACTCTCAGTCAGATACGTTAGTTGATCTCGGTATCCATGCAGGTTGTGACCGGTAATATGTGAAAACGACAAGGGACCTTGCCACCTACTTATGGAGCAATTGACATAAAAAGTAGTAAATAAAAAGCCTCATAAATAAATAACATATTTTGTGCAGTTAATGAAGTAATTTTAGAATACCTACAACCATATGGCAAGAATGCACCCTCTTGAAGTACAGCATCTCCCCGTGTCCTTTTTGGCCGTGTACACAACAACCTTTCCCAAGCCCAAAGCTAAAAAAATAAAGATAAAAATAAGTGTCAAGTACAACAAATATTTTATTCACTAGTATAATACAATATAATCAAATATAATTGACATACCTGTACTAGTGTTAAGAATCCAGCACAGCCTTTTGAATTGGGCTTCGTCGCTACACATACAAAAAGGCTAAAACCGCACTACCCCAATTGTAATTCTTAATCGTGTCCACGTCCCTAAGCAGTGGGAGGTACATCAACTTCACCAAAGAATTTCTTGTATCCGACATCAGATATGCCCCTAAGCATATAAAATATAAGCCCGAGTATACATGTCAATCAAAGCGGGGGAGGCATCATTGGGAAGCTCTGCGAACAAAGGCAATTGTTCTATAATTCACTTAATCGACAATCTACCACCTTTCAAGTATGAGGAAAGTGGTTGAATCCCAAGTAACTCTAGGCATAACTGACTCCATCCCGCTTTTGTCTTGGTGGTTTCGGAACATATCACAGCTACCCCGTCTATAGGAAAGCCACATAACATGCCAACATCCTCCAGGGTGATCGTCCTCTCCCCAACTGGCAAATGAAATGTGTAGGTCTCTGGACGCCATCGCTCAATTAAAGCCTCTATCAAAGGCCAATCATATTTGAAATGGCCTAGTCTATATGCACCGTAAAATACCACATCTAACAGTTTTTGTTGTATCCTGATATCCAAATCCTTGGGTAGATCCGGACCACGTCTTAATCTAAGACTCTCAACTTCTTGTTGAGCCCAGATATAATGAGATCGGTGGGATGCCTGTAATGTAAGTACAGTGGGATCTAACGGCCTGGGATCAACAAAGGGTCTGTGTTCATTTTGGTCCATCTAAAACACACAACAATACCATAGTTAAATTGCTAAATACATTACAAAAACAAATTTTAACTATATAATTAATCATCATTTGATGCAACAAAAGAAACATGCGAATCCCATTAAATTTCTGACAGAAACGAGGCTGCTCCGTCAAATTTATAACAGAAACTTGTGAATCTCGTTAAATTTCTGACATTTTCAGTTAAGTTTTTGACATAAAATGGCATTTTTGTGATCTTTCTAACAAATAAACACAAAAATTTAACATATATTACTAAATTAAAAGTTAACATACATACACATAAACATAAACTAATTAAAAAAAAACAATTAAAGAGAAATAATACTAACCTTATGATTTCAAAATCATTACTACGAGTAACGATTACACCAAAATTTTAAATTAATCATCATTTAATGCAACAAAAGAAACGTGCAAATCCCATTAAATTTCTAATAGAAATGAGGGTGCTCCGTTAAATTTATAACAGAAACGTGCGAATCCCGTTAAATTTCTGACATTTTCAGTTAAGTTTTTGACAGAAAGTGGTATTTTTGTGACCTTTCTAACAATAAACACAACAATTTAACATATATTTCCAAATTAAAAGTTAACATACATACACATAAACACAAACTAATTTAACAGAAACGTGTGAATCCCGTTAATTTTCTAACAAAAAGAGGCTGCTCCGTTAAATATATAACAGAAACATGTGAATCCCATTAATTTTCTGACATTACAGTTAACCTTTTGACAGAAAGTGGCATTTTTGTAATCTTTCTAACAAATAAACTAAACCTAGTGTTAAATTACTTCAAAATCACAAAAATTTAACTTATATTACAAAGAAATAAACATTCACATAAACACAAACTAATTTAAAAAAAACAAAGTATGAATAATACTAACCTTATGATTTCAAAAACGTTACTACGAGTAACGACTTCACCAAAATTTTCGCAAATTTCCTCTTCTCTTTCTCAGCTCAACAATGGCAGTTTTTTTTTTTTTTTTTTTATTTCGTGTGTGTGCGCTGCTGTGTGTGTTTTGTTGAAGAGGGGAAGGGGTTGTTAGGGTTTAATAAAGGACTGGTGGGTGGGTGGGAAGCCTAGTCAATGTCGGAATCAGTGGCTTCAGAAAACGTTACCGCCACTGCCGACTTCCCATAAGACAGAAATACCAATACCGTCTTTACCTTTTTGTCAGCACAATTAACCCTAACCTAATCCCCCAACTAACCGAGCATAAAAACGGTACGGGTGGTACCGTTTTGAGCCTAAAAACGGTATCGCCAGTGCCGTTTTCACTCGAAGATGTTAGTTTGATACATAGTTAAACTTAAGTGTTACTAGTACATAGCAATTTAAAAAGCTATTATTTGAAAAAAAAATCGTCTTCGGTGGGGGGCCTGATATAAATATTTTTTCGACACACCAGGTCCCATATGCGTTGTTCTCTCAAATTCAGGCTTTTTGACATAATTCGCTAAAAATCCGGTTTAGTTGACATGTGCGCAGCACGTGGTTAACAGCTTGGTAAGTTTGAACTGTGATTAGCTATTGAGGGCTTTAGTGAAATTTTTAAAACTTAAAGGGTTAAGAAATTAATTAAATTTCATTTTCTTTTTTGAAAAATAATCCCTTTTCTAAATAATCAAATTTTATAATAAAATAATTAATTCCCTCTGTCCCTCTGTAATCTACAAAGACAACCAAAATATTGTCTAGGTACTTCGTCGCACTTTAATTAAGAAATTTGAGAAATTTTGATTATCCTTTTGAAAAACTAAACAAAAAGTTAATGAGTATATTATTAATGGTGAATCAATAAAAAAATTAATTTTGTATTTAGGATAACAAATTTGTATTTAAGTTTTAGTCAAAGTACAATTACAATGACAGTTTTTACTTTGATTTTGTAGATTAAAATGGGAAGGTGTGAATACCCCGTCCCGATGCAGCGACGCATGAGAAATTTCTTATTATTTATCTTATTTTATCTTTTCTATGGGACGTGATATTCAAGTTAACATTTAACTTATTAGAGTTGCCACGCCGTTTTATTGAGCTAAAACAATGAAAAAGCTAGTTTGTACGAGTATGAGGGTTCGGGGGCTCAAGTTACGATAAGAGAAGAATATTATAGTGATCACTCCTATCGCCCGAGCAATAGAACTTTCTATCATGATTAAAGTGTGTTAGTATGTGTTAGTGTTTTAGACAGGATCCGAGGATTGCCTACGTTCCTCTCGATGTGAGATGCTCAGGTCAGCGTAGTTCGCACATAGAGTTAAGAATAGAGAGATGAAGCGGGATCATGCATATAGTAGGGGGAGGAGAAAGAATCATGCAAGATGATCACATCCTAGAGTGATGATTACACCATCGATATGATCAATGTATGATCATCGTCACTCATCCTAGGAGAGTTAATGATCATGAGAGTATTTACCTAAAGTTTAGGGTTTATAAGTAGTTCCTAGATATGATAAGATCATCATCGGCTATTACAAGTACATATGAATATTAAAACCCTAATCATAGCAATATAATATGAGTTTTATATGAAAGCATATGAACAAACATGTACAGAGGAAGATCGATACCCTAAAACTAGCATTTATGAATGTATAAACCCTAGATCTAGCATGCATATTATGAACACCATCATGAAAACATGAATAACATAATAAGCATAGGCATAAAATAGATCTAATCCTAAGAACATGGCAAGAACATCTCAAGAAAAGTAGTAAGCCTCACCAATCTTGGCATGAACGGCCGGTGTAGACACCCCGCCTTGACCGCTCACCCCGATTGCATATTTGATTTTGTGTTTCTTCCTATTGTATGTGTTTTCCGTTAGTTTCTGTTATTTTTGTTAAGTTCCTGACTGACTCCGTTAAGTCCAGGGACTAAACTGAATAACAGTGCTGACTTTCTAGTCCATTCTGTCAGAAAAGCCATTTCAAAGTCGCGCGCCTCCGCCCTTAGGGGCTAGAAGCGCGCGCATCCCGCCACCAAGGCAGGAGGCGCGCGCATCTGGGTGTCAGTTACAGATTTTCTCCAAGAATCCCTCCCTTGCTCATTTTATATGATTTTGCCCGGGAAAGATTTCTTTGTGACTTCGTTTTGGCACCAAAATCATATGTTTTACACCTATATAAACTCCTCTAATTCACCATTGAAGAGGAGGACTTTTTATGATTAAGAAAACTCTACACAAAATACTTTCAAGGCATTTCCAAGGAATTCTCCAAGAAGTATTTAAAGTTATTTGAAGCTTAGGTAAACACCACCTTCCTCCTTTATCTCTACTTCATCTCTTCTCATCTTCTTCTATTTTATCAAGTGTGCAATCACCCAAACCATTTTGGGACATAACACCAAATATCGCTTCACTCTATTGAAGGCGGTCAAGGAGTTATCTCCCCACATTCAAAACATCCCTTTCAAACCTTTTTTTTTTTTTTTATCAATATCAAAGAATAGGAAGAACACTCTATTATGTAGACTATGAACAAGCAAGACCAACATTAGTTGGTCGAGATGGGTGTTTAAGTACTTCCCATCTCGTAACCTAACCCCCAAACCTCATAACAAGAATCTCTGTTTTCGTATCAAAACATAGGCTAAATATTAGGTTTTTCTTATGTTCTGTTAAAAACATAGGTGGCAACTCTAACACAAACTAAAACCAAGTTAGACATCCTAGGAATCCATCCCGCGCGTTCTAGCCAAGCCGTGGGGCTCCTCTCGGGGTATCTACAGTGGCGACTCTGCTGGGGACGTTTGAGGGTTAAACTTGCGTTCTGTTCATAGTCTACATTTTTCTGGGCATTCTGGTTCCTGATGGTGGGAAGCGTGTGCCTTTGGCCTTCTTGGCATAAGGCGCACGCGTCTCATATTAGAGACCAGAATCGCCTGCCTCCTATGTATTCTTCCTATTCTTTTTTTTTTTGTATACAAATCATCTTTGCAGGGGTTCCATTAGACATTCAGGACCATGGCAATCCCCTGAGTCCAAAGTCTCTGACAGTCTGACATGTTTACCCAGAAGCGGGCGCCTCCCAGAGACTTTGCGCCATGCGCGCGCATCCACAGAACAGGCCAGAGGCGCGCGCTTCTGGGCGGTTTTCCAGAAGAAGAATAGGTTTCCAGAACAGAGCAGAATAATGGGGTGTGGGCACAGTTGCCTGCATCAGGACTGATTCGGACCATTTGACTGTTTTATTTGTGTTTTTTATCGTTCACACGGGTGATTCGAGAGTTGTAAATTACGTGCTTATTTGCTTTTCTTTTTTTTTTTTTTTTTTTTAAAAAGTAAAAAATGTTTTGTCACATGTTGGACCTCACACTACACGCACTAATTCTTATCAATTGCTCACTATCGAGTCGTACAAGTTCATAACCCCAAACCCGTCGAGGCCCGTCCTAGAGAGTTTCAAGCTCCACCCACCTTGACTCTCTCGAAGCGATAAACCTCAGCCTGTGGCGTAGTTCATGACTACATGCCGGGGGTGACCTTTAAGCCTCTCATTAGCCGAGCACAAGCCAACACAATTCCAGTTAGGGTCTAACACTCCGTGACCAAGTCGGTTTTCATGTGCCGAGATTTACCTAAACTAATGTTTTCAAATCATACATGCCGTTTCCAAGAGAGACAAGTGGTTATCATGGACGAAATAAAACTCCGTCCCCAAGTGGTTATTATGGACGAAAATAAAAATCCGTCCCCGCATGTATGCTTTACTACATTAATTTAGTTTAATCCCGACACATGTAGGAATCAAAAACGTGGTGGAATCCGATGAGTATATGGGACCGCGAGAAGGTCTATATACTAGTGTGATGATTCCATTATTTTTCTTAGAAACCCGAAAGGGATTCCGTCCCTCCGACTTATAAAAAAAAAAGAAAAAAGAAAAGAGTCTTTTTCTTTATGTGGTTTGATTCGTGTGCCCACTGTGTGTTCTAAGCCTCTTCATGGACTGAAAGTGTTACTCAAGACTGACAAGGTCCTCTTCTTCAATTTAGGTCCAATTGGTACTTACCGCATCTACTGAGATTCAGCAAACCGGCTAGTTCGTGAATTGATCACTCCAACAGCTCCGACATAATCAATGGCCGGCAACTCCAACAGCAGCAACACCATGTCTCTTGAGCAACTCTCAGCTATGGTCCAAGTTCTCCAAGAGAAAGTCTCCACTCTCAATAAGGAGGCCCAAAGCAAAGATGATCTTTGGCAATCCCATCTTGACAATCAAAGGGAGGCTCGCCGAAATGGATCAAATGAAGGCCAAGCTCACCAAGCTTTCCATGGGTAAAGACAAAGAGGACAACGATGAGTCCGAGTAGACCAAGGGTTTCTTTGAAAGCCCTTATGTTAGTGCCCGTACCAAGAAAATGGAGGAGCCAAACACCAAAAACAAGGATCACAAGATGGTTGATTCAATCATGGGTTACATAGACCAACGCTTCAACGGTCTCAACTTGGGGAAAGGCTCCGATACAAGCCTTTATCAGTCATCCATTCTCATGAGCACAATGGCCGCTCTCCCCGACAAGTTCAAGATGCCCAACATCAGCAAGTTCAAGGGCAAATCTTACCCCATGGCACACATCGAGACTTATATATTGGCAATGGTTCAGAAAAAGGTCTCTCCTAAGGTGATGGCATAATGTTTCCCTCTTACTCTCGAGGGAGCCGCCAAGGATTGGTATGCAACTCTCCCGCTAGTCTGTCTCGATTGGGACGCCGCCATGCTTGCCTTCAAAAGTCAATACCAAGGAAAAACCACTCACCGCCTGACAAAGAAAGAGCTCGAGAATACCACCCAAAGGGAAAATGAGTCCTTTATTGATTTTACAAGGAGGTGGAATGACAAGCTTGCTGAAATAGTCGAGAGGCCTAATACCAAAGAGCAAATGGACATCTTCCTCAAGTGTCTAAAGATTGATCTCCACACCCACCTAAGTAAGGCTTGCTATGCAGATTTTTCTCAAATGTATGAGGCAGGGGTCCGAATGGATGACTTGCTCAAACAGATCAAGAAAACTGCTCCTAGCTTCCGATACAAGGCCGCCTCTAACTCAACAAAAGAGGCTTCAGTCAATGCCATCACTACCGACAAGGGGAATTACAAAAGGGTTCCTCCACCACAAGCCAAGAGACCTCAAAATGATCGTGTCTACACTCCTCTTCAAGGTGTTTGCGCGCGGGTTTTTGTTTAATCTTCGAGGTGCCTTTTCGTCCTTCGATTTACCCTTTTTTATTGTTTGAGAGTCGCCACCATGTTGTTGTCAGAACACGGACCGAGATATCTGGATTCGGGGGTTAAGTTATGAATTGGGAAGGTCAAGAAGCACCCAATTCACCCAATCCAGGATTGGTCTTGCTAAGAAATCATCAACATTGTTTCAAAATCATGCAAAACGTATGTAAAAAGAAGACAAACAAATAAATAATTTCTTATTTATTTGGGATATTGGATCATGTGCTTCGAGACTATCTCTATGGATTGGAGAGGCTCTAGGCTGATCTTTTAATGGAATCACACTACTTCAAAGACAAAGAAGGAGATGAGAATATAGAAAACAAAGAGTTTTACCTAAGCGTTTTTCAAGAATCCTATGGATGGCCTTAACTAAAGGCCTTAAATCTCCAATAAACTTGGCTTGAATGGTGTTGTGGAGGCTTAAATTTCGTGGGTGAGGAAGAGGGACTGATTATGGGGACCTCTTTGATCAGATTTGGAGTGATTTTTGGGTGAATGAGGATTCTCTCATTTTTTCGGTTCAAGAACCTCTATATTTATAGGGGTTCTGGACCTAGGGTTTTTCCCAAGAAGGTATGTTGTGATGGGAATCCAAGACTTGATTCCCACAGAGGTATTTTTGGACTCTAAGATTGTCCATTAGGTTTTCCTCGGATTGCTTAAGTGTTTGCCAAGAAAAGGGGTTAAGATCAACAAGGAAACTGACCAAAAACCCGACTGTCAAGGGGTATGTCTCGTACGAGACATCAATGTCTCGTACGAGGCATCTCAGTGCTGGAATTCACTTTTTTCCCTCTGCAGTAGTTTTAATGTTCATTTTGGCCCCTGACTAATGGAGTCAGTCAGAAACTTAACGAAACATGTCCAACTTAACGAGTTTCGACCCAAATCAAATGCGAGACACAGAAGTAATGTGATTATGAATGAATGTCCAAAATTGGGTGTCTACAGAGCCCCTCGGCGATGATACTTATGGATAAAGTACCGTCGTCTATAGAAAAGACGCCATTTTGAACTAGGGGTATGGTCGTGCGAAAAAGGTGCCTACGTATTTCTCGGAAGGAAATCAGACCAAACATAGTTCGACTCTGAAAACACGCAAAAACTGAGGTTTAAGGTATTTTGAAAATAATTTTTGAAAACAATACTTGCGGTAAGTAAAGCTTAGAGTTTAGAGAGTAACCCATATAATGAGGAATCAATGGCCTTGACCCAATTCTGAATATACTCCTTTTTGTTGATGACGAACCGTCTCCAGTTGCAATCCATACTGAGGAATCAATCTCTTTGACTCCAATTCTGAACATGCCCTGTTGTTGATGACGAACCGTCTTCGATTTTGGAGACGCCAGTTACCCGGACCTTGCTTCTCCTTCCAATGAGGTTTCCTTATTCGCCGGAAAATGTGAATCCTATGTTATTAACATACGTCTTGATAACATTATCGGACTCTGGGTTTGGAGACGCCAATTACTTGGATCCTTGCTTCTCCTTCCAACGAGGTTGCCTTATTGCCGGAAAAGTGAATCCTATGCCATTAACATACGTCTCGATGGCAATCATGGGATTCTAAATGGTGGGATCCTGTGTTATTAACTTACGTCTTGATAACAGTCATGGGATACCTAGATTTAGAGACACCAATTACTTGGACCTTGCTTCCCCTTTCAACGAGACTGCCTTTCTATTGAAAAATGTGAATCCTATGCCATTTGCTTACACCTTGATGACAATTATGGGACTCTGAATGGTGGGATCATGTGTTATTAACTTACGTCTTGATAACATTCGTGGGATACCTGGTTGTAAATCCTGTGCCATTAACATATGTCTTGATGACAGTCATGGGATATAAAGTTTACTGATGCAGATTTCGTTGCTCACCCATGATCTTGGATGTGCGGTGAGAATAAATTCGTACTGAGAAACAACTTTGCTTGTTCCAATTCTGAAAATATCGATTTGTTGATGACTCAATGTTCCATCTTGAACCGGGTTTAGATTCGACCATTCAGTCAAAAGCAGGGCTCTTTCTGACCTTTCTGTTAAAAGCAGGGCTTTTCTGGAATTTCTCAAGAAAACATGGTTTTCTGAGATTTTTCTGGAGATATCTTGTACGAGATAGTGATGTCTCGTACGAGGCTTCTCTGTTTTTACGCATATCAGAGACGATATCAGGCGCTGAAAGTGATTTTCAAATCACTTTTCTTATTTCATTTCGGGAATTCTCGACCCTAGGCGTTTTTTTCATCCAAAAATCTTTATTTTCACCAAGTTCTAGTGGTTCTTAACCCTTTCAAATGGCCGGTGCAAATCGTTCTCATAGGGAACACCTGTTTGGTAGGCGCATGAGAGGCAAAGTGTGGGCGACGGATGAGTTATACCCGTTTCCCGATGATCATATTTCTCACGCCGTTCGGACGAGGCGTGTAAGGATCTCCTCCTTTGACTGAGTTTCCATGTCAATTTCGTCGTTGCATCTCTCAATTTGGTGCCTTCGCAGTTCGACTTTCATCGACTTTTGCCTAGAATTATTGTTGCTAGGGTTTATCATGTATGGATGATCTTTCGATGGAATTTTACCCTTATTGATGTTGAAAATCATTGTATTATAGTAGTACATGATTTTGAATATCATTCTAGGCAATTCTACGACTTTTCGGGTAAAATACTTAAATGAGGATTTTACCGATTTTCTGACATTTGCCTATTTTGTCTATGTTGTTTGCAGTCATTCAGGGTAATTGATAACTGTAGAGGCAGTGTGCGAGCAGATGCCGAGAGGTGGGCAACTCTCAATGGCGAGATGAAGGAAGAGATCGAGAATCTCGGGCTGAAACCCTTCTTTGACGGCTTAGTCGGTGAGAGGAGGAACGTTTACTTGCTCTAGGATATTCGAGAGCGTTGGTGGGACAGCACTCATACTATGCATATACAGTGGGGGAGGTTACCATGACCCCTACTGACTTTCATGCCATTACTGGGCTTGCCATTGCCGGTGATCCACTTGAGGTTGATACGGATTTCTCTCCCAGTGGGGATGATATGAGGCATTTTCTGGGCTTCTCTGTGCGCACCCTAGGCAAGGGTGTCCCTCTGAAGGCCTTGAGGGACAAGGTTGATGCCTATGTGATTGTTAATGCCGGTCAGATGCACCTTACTGACACCCGTATCGCAGCAGTCCACGGCTTTTTGTGGTGGGCCTTTTCTGAAACGCTATTTTCCAATCATGCGTCGACAGCCTTGTTCACTCTCCTGAGTGTGTTGAGGGACATGCAGCATGTCACTGATGCTAGCTGGGGTTCTACTGGCCTGGCCCACTGCTATGTGGCCATGGATGAGCGTTTGCGGGATCGGGCGAACGCAGGCTTAGGTGGATACAGTCATGCCCGGGAGGTATAATACTCATCTTCTTTTGTATTCCTCCTTAATTTCAGCCCCAGTTCACTTTCTGTCTCGGTAACTCATTCAGTTTTGACATTTTTCTATGTTTCTCCCATTTACAGGCTTGGGGATACGCCATGTTTGGTCTCTTCAATTTTAACCTTCGAGACAACACTGTTATGTTCCCAGATACTTTGAGATGGCGCCGGGATAACAGGGATACCCGTGATGAGCATGCAGAGGGGGATGGTATGATGGTGGAGCGTATGCGGCTGTATTTTGATAGATGGGAGGCCGTCCCTGAGTCCGTTGTCGCCTTCTTTCCTTGGCGGAGTTTGGGCATTGACCATGTTTACGGGTTCGCTGGTATGAGATTACTGATGATTGGCCTCGGTGGGGGATGCTTCTATTTAGGAGAGAGAGTCTCTCGCCAGCAGGGTGGTAGCAGACTCGATGTCATCGTCCCTTTGGACCCACCGGCCCATATGCTTAACTCTTATACCATCGCGGAGGAGGAGAGAGGGGACTTCATCATTGGTCAGGATGCCTTTGACCATATGTCCTTGGAGGCTGATTATCAGGACTTTCTCGCTCGCCTCATGCCTCAGTTGATTATTAGAGGATGATCAGGCTCAGGCCCAGGGAGTTGTCCACATCCCTTTCTGTCCACAGCTTGGACCAGCTTCATTTACCTACAGCATGGCTGAGGGAATAGAGAGTACCGAGGACCTTCCCGCCCAGTACGATATGCCTGAGAAGCTCGTACCTCCTGCCGACGTGACCATGGTATGATTTATGACCCTTCTTCCATCATTTCTGTCATTCTACCATTTCATCTCTCTGTTTATCATTTATCTGAAGATTCTGACATCTCTATTTGTTTCTTCTCAACAGGTGCCCATTGCTGAGTATAGGGAGGTGGCAGGATGGCTTGCCCAATTCATGGCCTATGCCAAGAGGGTAAAGAGAGAGACTGCAGATCTCTTAGGTCGATTGGCTCGCCAGACAGCAGAGTCGGCTTCTTGCGGGAAGAGACCTCGGACTAACGAATGATCACGTGGCGGTGGCGACGTCTTCTTTCTTTTGATGCTGAGTAGATAGGATCCCCCATTCCCTCTTTTTGCTGATGATGTATTTGTTGCCTCGGCGTAGGCGAAGACAATTTTTTTTCTTTGGTTTGTACGTATGTGTAGACACCCCGCCTTGGACCTCTCACCCCGATTGCATACATAGTATTTTTACTTTACTTGTTTTTGTTAATTTTGTTGGGTATGCCCACATATATCTCAGTTTTAATGTAATAAGATTTATTAGATTTGATTGATCCATCACCTAAGTTTTATTTCATGGACTTTAGACCCACATGTAAGAAGTATTTATACTTCATTTTTTTAGGTTGTCCATTGTTATAGAATAGGCTTAGAAATAGCGCAAGAAGATCAAAATTCAAGAAAAATCACTCAGTGAGTTTGAGCCGGGCATATGCGCCTCCTGCGCCACGCGCCACGCGCCTTCTTTATTCGCGCCATGCGCCATTTAGAGCGCGCGCATAAGGATTTCTTCATAAGCAATGTTACGCGCCTCGCGCCCCTTGATTTAGCGCACACATAATGTGCGCCTCTTGGCTCAATGCGCCTCTTGGCTCAAACGCGCCTCAAAGTGTTTATTCAACACTCTGTGATTTATTGAAGATTCAAAGACTTGAAGAGAATTCAAATTATGCCAATGATCCAACGGTGGTTAAAAGATGCATATGCGCCTAATCTGTTGACACGTGTCCATAACGGTCATATTTATGTTGAGTGTCAAAGTGGCCATAATATATGCATGCTCCAATCAACGAGCGACAGCACATCTTATCCACAAGGATTTCCAACGGCTAGTTTTTTGAAGTTCACTATAAATACCCCATAACTTCAACATTTTGAAGTTGCTGAGTTTTGCTAAGAATTTCAAGAATTTCTCTCTCAAAGCATTTGTTGAAGATTTGAAGATTGCCTTCGTTTTTCCAGAATTTCTCAAGAACATCTTCATACCTTCATCCTTAGCACAGATCTTCAAGCTATAACACTTTAGTTTCATTGTGCTCTAAATCATAAAGATCTAAAGAGCCTTGATACTAAAATCACACACGCACCTCTTTAAGTTTGATCACTTAGATCCATTTTTTAGAGATACACCAGTTATTGTTTTGGATTTGTTCATTCATAGAATATTGGATCTTGAGTTAGTGTAGAAGCTCAAAAGTTGTAATTTGTAACACTCACTCATTATATAAGATCTCCATTAGAAATCCAAGACTAACCATCTTGGTAGAGGACGTAGATCTTTCATTGATCGAACCTCTCCAAATAGCTTGTGTTATTATCTTGTCATTTCCTTTCAAGTTATTATCTTCACTCACTATTTGCTTGTTTACTCATTGTAGATTGATTGATCTGAATTGTGTTGTGTTGTTAACTCATTTGCCTTAGTTTCTTATTTCACCCACTTTGAGCCAAAATCCTTAGTGTGTGTGTGCGCCCCTTTATCACACTTTGCGCCTATTTTCATTACTAAATTCCGCTGTGCATTTCACTCACTCACTTAGGCGCATTTCATAACGCTTACTTGATAAAGTGCGCATTTGCAATTGAGTTTATCAAGGGTACGAAAAGAATTTTAAAACAGCTATTCACCCCCCCTCTAGCTATTTTTCATACCCTTGTTGCCCTTTGGGACCAACAAGTGGTATCAGAGCAAACACCTTTATAAAACATTTTTCATTTTTCAAGCTTAACAGCTTGGGTGCCGATGCTAAATGGCAAACTCAAAACCTATGGCAACTGCAAACTACACTCACATTCCGGTCTTTGATGAAGATCATTTTGACGTGTGGAAATTCAGAATATTGACTCATCTCAACTCAATCGATGAAAGGCTCCATGACACCGTCGTTTATGGACCTTATATTCCGATGAAGGCGAATCCAAATCCACGCACCAACGCTGCTCAACCTACAGTTATAAAACCAAGGGAAGAATGGACCGAGGAAGAAATTAGAAGAGTTGCAAATGATGGCAAAGCAAGAAACATTCTTCTAAGCACTCTAAGCACGGCTATGAAACAACAAGTCATGCATTGTGCTACTGCTAATGAGCTATGGGATGCTATTGAAGAGCATATAGAAGGAGACACAGTTTGCAAGGAGAACAAGAAATACGAAGTACAAAAGAGGTTCAACAATTTCTCTCAACTCCCCGATGAAAACTTAAGGCAAACTTATGAACGCTACTGTGAAATTATCAATCTATGTATTTCACTTGGCATGAAGTTTCCCAACAAAGATTTGAATGTAAATTTTCTACAAGCTTTTGGATCAAGATACCTACATAAATATAGCGCTCTTGAAGACGCTGGAACTTTAGATGTATGGACATTAAGGAACCTTTATGCAAATCTCAAAGTTTACGAACTCAAACTCCAACGAATCAGCGAAACTGAAGGAAAGTCAAAATCTATGGCTATGATGGCGCACAGAGAAGCTGCGCCTATACCTGCGCCTGCTCCTGCGCCTGTACAAGATGAGAAAAGTTCAGATCCAAAAATTTCTACTTCTGAGCTATTGGACATGGATGATGAAGACTTCGCTTTATTTGTGAAGAAATTTCAAAAGTTCAGAAAATTCTCAAGACCCGGCTCAACCAACAAATTTCAAGGATCTACCAGCAAAGCTCCTCAAAAGTTTACAAGGAGCAGTGATTCAAAAAGAAAAGAAGATCTTGTTTGTTTTAATTGCAGGAAACCCGGACATTTTGCATCAAGCTGCCCGATCCCCAAATTTGAATATATGCAGAAGAAGAGCAGCCATACTCCCAAATTCACTCCCAAGTTCACTCGTCACAAGGGAATGGTTGCTGAAGAAGAAGCACCAGCAAATGAGCAGAATACTTGGATTGAAACAGACTCCGATGAGAGCGATGAAGATTCCGATGATGGACTCGTTTGTTTGATGGCAAATGATGATTAAGTTGATACTTATGATTCTGATGACGACTTCTCCAAGGATGTTCCCGATATGAATGCCTTGAATAAACCTATCAAGAAATCTGCAGGTTTTCAAGAAGTGAAAAAGAAGAAAGGACCAACCATCAGCGAGCTCGTTGAACAAGGATTTCTCACTCCGGCTCAAAGCGATGGTGGATTGTTATTCTCACGATGTGATCTTGGTGCAAGGAACAAATTGAGAAAAGGAGCATACATTAGACCTCAAGTTGAACCAACTGCTCCAATCTCCAAAATCAATGATGATGAAGTGATCACCGAACAAGAAAAATTGTTCAAGAAGGCTGAAAAGGTAATCACTAGATTTGATAGTATGAAGGAAGCTTTAGCACTATCATGTGATGAAATTTCTCAGCTTAAGACCGAGAAATCTCTACTTAAATCTGAACTCACCCTCCTTAAGGAGCAGATAAAGAGCATGACTCCTCTTACTGTTAAAAACACTTTTCTAACAGAACAGAACTCACTTCTTAAAGTTCAAAACTATGAATTGATTGCTCAAATTACTGATCTTAAAAAGATTACAAATGAGTGGTCCAATTCTCGTGTCACTATGGAGAACATATTTGAGTCCCAAAAAGTTAGTGGTGATTAAAGTGGCTTGGGATTCTCATCAACTAGTGACAACTTTAAATGTGATGTCTGTGCTGAAAGAGATAGTGAATTTACCAACCAACAAACTTTTGAAATTCCCAAGGAAAAACATTCTAATTCAATGGGTAAGGGACAGGAAAAAGTCAAGAGACAAACATTCCATTATGTCTACCCAACGAAGCAATTTGGGAAAGCTAATGGGAAAGATATAGCTACAGATGAACCATCTCCTAGCAAAATCATTCTTGAAAATAGGCGCGCTCCTTCTCCGAGTGCTCATTATGTGCCTAAGATCCACGCGCCTCATCGCCGTGCGCCTCCTATCCCTATGCGCCCTCCAAGAAAAAGCGCTCTAAAATTTCAAAAGAAAGATTTTGTTAAGGCTAGTTCATCTGACCCAAAGAAGAATGCCATCCCCAAGAAAAGTAAAGAGTTTGTGAAAACTCACGTGATTGGTGGCTTTCATCATTGTTCCATTTGTGATTGTTCAGGACACAAGGCCGTGGAATGCCTTTTGCGATTCACTCCCAATTCCAAAGGACGTAAAAATCCTAAGGTCAAGCAAGAGTGGGTTGTCAAAAGTTGCTAACCCTAGGACCCAAAAGGAAAAAAGGAGACCTGCTTAAATGTCTATATTTCAGGTTCTTTGTTTCATGGCTGGATCTTCAAAAGCTAGAAATTATGAATGGATTCTCGATAGTGGGTGCTCAAGACACATGACTGGAGATGAATCCTTATTAGAAGATGTCCATGAAGAAAGAGGTCCCTCCGTAACATTTGGTGATAATAACAAAGGTCAAGTTGTAGCATATGGAAAGCTCAAGAAAGACAAAGTGTGCATTGAAAGAGTCTCACTCGTCGAAGGACTCAAGCACAACTTATTATCCATATCACAATTCTGCGACAAAGGATTAGAATGCCATTTTACTTCAACGCAATGTCTTATCAAGAATGGCAAAACTGGAGCTATCTTACTCACGGGATATCGTAAGACAAATATTTATATTATTGATTTCCATAGTATGAACTCTAGTACTAATCTTTGTTTTGTAGCAAAAAGTGTGAACGAAAATAGTTGGCTGTGGCACAAGCGCTTAAGTCACTTGAACTTCAAGTATCTATCTAAACTCAGCAGGAATAATCTTGTCAAAGGACTTCCCAAGGTTGCTGATCATCATGACAAAAAGTGCGCCGCGTGTCAACTTGGCAAACAACCGAAGCAGTCATTTTCAAGCAAGTCAAACCCTTCAACTACTAGATGTTTGCAACTGCTTCACATTGATCTATTTGGACCAGTCACCACCGCAAGTATTAGAAGAAACAAGTATACTCTAGTTGTGGTGGATGATTATTCAAGATATACATGGGTGGAGATGATGATTACAAAAGATGATTGTTATGATATTCTCACTACCTTATTTCGACTGCTCCAAACCCAAAAAGAAGATGACATCGTTAGTGTTCGATCCGACAATGGAACAGAATTAAAAAACAACGGTGTTGCTCGATATTGTGAAGATCATGGGATAGATCACAACTTTTCAACCGCCGGAGTCCCTCAACAAAATGGAGTTGTTGAACGGAAGAATAGAACGTTGATTGAAGCGGGAAAGACGATGATAGCTGAAGCAAAATTGCCTAAGTACTTTTGGGAAGAAGCTATCAACACTGCATGCTTTACTCAAAATCGTTCTCTCATCAACAAACTTCACAACAAGACTCCGTATGAACTTTGGCGTGGTAGAACTCCCAACATTGCATTCTTCAAGATCTTTGGTTGCAAATGTTATATCCTCTACAACGGAAACGAACATAGAGGTAAATTCGATGCCAAAGCCGACGAAGGTATTTTTATTGGGTATGCCAAACACTCTAAAGCTTTTCGCGTTTTTAATAGAACTACATTAGTGATAGTTGAATCTGTACATGTTACATTTGATGAACATTATCTCCTTGAGCCACATTTGGCTCCAAATGTTGCTGATGATTCTATTGAGCTAAATGATACAGGTGCTCCTATCTATGTTGCGCCCACTCAAGATCAGAATCTATCAACACAAGGAAATCCATCTACATCAAATGCGCCTAATTCAATGTATAATGTGCCTGGTGAATCCTCTATTTTGCCTCATTTCAATGATGCGCCTCATGATTCCTCTCACGCGCCTATATCTACTGCTGAATCTGGTGTTAACCCACATTTCGATTCTGAGCCAATTCAACCCCCAAATTTTAATGACTTTGAATCTGGTGAAGATGTACCAATTGAAGACCTTCAAGTTACTACGACTCAACCTAACTTACCTCCTGAAGTTCGTGAAGTTAGAGGTCACCCAATTGCTAACATCATCGGTGATCTACAAGTTGGTGTTCGTACAAGGAGCGCTACAAACTTTGATGCTTACACTGCTTTTATCTCTCAAATTGAACCGAAGAAGGCTGATGAAGCGCTCCAAGATCCTAATTGGGTTGTTGCAATGCAAGAAGAACTCAATCAATTTGAACGATGTAAGGTTTGGACTCTAGTTCCAAGACCAAATAATCATGGAGTGATTGGTATGAAATGGGTGTTCAGAAACAAGATGGATGAGAATGGAACCATCACAAGAAACAAAGCAAGATTGGTTGCACAAGGCTATAGGCAAGAAGAAGGAATTGACCACGATGAAACTTTTGCGCCCGTAGCAAGACTTGAAGCTATCAGATTATTTCTAGCTTACGCCGCTCACAAGAACTACAAGTTATATCAAATGGACGTGAAGAGCGCGTTTCTAAATGGTGAACTCCAAGAACAAGTCTATGTTGCTCAACCACCTGGGTTTGAAGATTCACAATTTCCAAATCATGTGTACAAACTCCAGAAAGCTTTGTATGCACTCAAACAAGCACCAAGAGCATGGTATGATACACTATCCAAGTTTCTCATCGAAGAAGGCTTCACTCGCGGTAAAATCGATACAACTCTTTTTATTGCCAAACATAATGGTCATAAATTACTTGTTCAAATTTATGTTGATGATATTATATTTGGTTCTACTAATGAATTGTTGTGCAAGCGTTTTGAGAAACTAATGAAGAGCAAGTTTGAAATGAGCATGATGGGAGAACTCATATTCTTCCTCGGGCTTCAAATCAAGCAAATGAGTGAATGCATCTTTATCAATCAAGCCAAATACACAAAGGATTTAATCAAGAAGTTTGGACTTGAAAACGCCAAAGCATACGATACTCCAATGGCCACCGGCAACAAACTCGACAAAGATTTAAAAGGTAAACGTGTTGATCAAACGCTCTATCGAGGTATGATTGGCTCACTCCTTTATCTTACTACTAGTAGGCCTGATATTATGTTTAGTGTTTGTGCTCGTTATCAATCCGACCCTAGAGAAGCACACTTAATTGCTGTGAAACGTATTATAAGATATCTCTCTGGCACTGTTAACCTTGGACTTTGGTACACCAAAGATTCGAACTTTAAACTTGTAGGTTATTCAGATGCGGATTATGCAGCGTGCACAATTGATAGGAAAAGCACTAGTGGCACTTGTCATTTCCTCGGATATCGACTTGTGTCATGGGCAAGTAAGAAACAAGCTTCTGTATCTGTCTCAACAACCGAAGACGAATATATCGCTGCGGGAAGTTGTTGTTGTCAAATACTTTGGATGAAGCAGCAATTGGTGGACTATGATATCATCGAAGAAAATTGTCCCATCTCTGCGACAATACATCAACAATTGCGGTTTCTGAAAATCCTGTCATGCACTCAAAGACCAAACACATCGACATCAAATATCACTTCCTCAAAGACCACGTGGAGAAAGGAAATATACATTTGGAACACGTGGGAACCGACTATCAAATCGCCGACATTTTAACGAAAGCACTCGACGCGAAACGGTTCATGTTTTTGAGAGGTGAAATGGGTATGCTTGAACTCAACTAAATTCAATATAGTTTGGTAATACTAATGATTTTATGTTTTGGTTGAGTTATGAGTATATTAGGTACAAATGTTAGATCAATTCTTCAAAGTTTCAAGGAAACTATGCGCCATACTATGCGCCTTACTAACTGCGCGCCCAACTCTTATTTCTGCGCGCTCAATCTCTATGCGCGCCCTATACCTCACTCTGCACACCTATCCTACAAATAATTTTATCATTCCTACGTGCCTAAGAACAGAGAATAGCGCCTCACTCACCTGCGCGCCCAAAAGCAATTTCTGAGCACTGGTCATTATGCGCTCATGTGAGTGAAATGCGCCTCTCATGCGCGCATTAACTATTGCGGCTCAATCAATACTCAAAATTTAATATCAATGATTGAACGTATTCAATACACAAGTACCAGGTATGTTTATTCTGTTCATTTATTATTGGAATTTTTGTCTTTTGACATTCCATTAATTGTTCAAGGGTACTTGTGCAATTAAATTTTTCCCTCGTTTTACGTTTTTCGAAAAATTTTATTTTCTGGGGATATATTATTTGTTTGTTTTTTTTAAAACCGGATTCATTTTTTCCTTGATTTTTCTTGTTTCGATGATCCGTTTTCTATATCGTTTGTTGGGTTGTGTTCAATTCTTGTTTTCGAATCTGTTGTATCTAACATTTCAACGATCAATGCTTTCATCTTTGCAAATCTGAATTTTTGGTTTTCTAAACTTTTCAAATTTTCGGTTCTTCTTTTGATCATTGTGCTTTCATTGTTGAGTTGTTCATGTTTTTGTTTACATATTTAGATTCCTTATTGTCATGCGGTCATTTTGATATATTATTTGTTTGTTTTGGTGAATTTTCATGATTTTCGTGTTCTTGGTGTTCTTCGAGCATTCAAGGGTCGTTCTTCGTGTTCTTCGTCATTCTTGCATGTTTTGGTCTCTAAAATTTTTTTCTATCTTGTTTTCGAAAATTTGTACTTTTTGATTTTCATTTCTTTCATTTGAATGCTTGTTATTTTGTTTTTGTGTGTTTTTACTAAGTCAAATTTTTTCTCACGATATGCGCCTATATACTTCGTTATGCGCCTAATTACTTTATGCGCCTGAATGCTTTCTGCGCCTCTACTTGTATATGCGCCTAAATCATTCTGCGCCTAAAACCTTATGCGCCTAACTTTGTACTTAGTCAAATTTCGTTGTTTTAATTTTTCCTTAGTATTTACATAGAACCATAATATGCGCCTTGTAACTCTATGCGCCTTTAAAATTTTATGCGCCTAATCCAATCATGCGCCTTGAATCTCTATGATTTTGTGCGCCTGATTCTATTATGCGCCTCTCAATTCTTTATGCGCCTATGTTACTTTGATCATCTTATGTTTCTATGCGCCTCTTTCACTTCTAAAATCAATCAATGTTTATTTTTTCAGGACCTTGCAAATTTCAAACTCGAAGAAACTCTTGATCTGTTAGAGTTATCTGGTGAAGTTATTGGAAGAGAAATCATAGAGACATTGCGCATTGCTGGTCTGCTCCCTTTATTCACCATGGACCAGTCTTTTTATTCTCCGCTCCTCGTGGATGAGTTCTTTTCCACTGCTGTTCTAGTGGAAATTGATGTTAATGGACGCACTCACTACAGGATTGAGGCTCGCGTTCAAAATATAGACGTCCATATCTCCTCATCTGTGATTCGACACTTACTCAGTTTTCCGTCTACGGGTGACGATCGCATTATTGGGCGTCCGATGACTTACTCTATTGATGATCAGAACAGGATGGCTGCTTCACTTCTGAATATTCCCACACTTCAAAATAATATCAAAAACACTGAAATTCGAGATGGTGAGAACTCTTGACTCATATTGCGCACTTGGTGGGAACTTCAATTGTATTCAAAACCGGGAACGTGAATCGATTCACGGTGGAACAATGGGAATACACCGCTGCCATCATGGACAAGGAGAAGCTTCACTGGCCTCACATTTTATTCAAGACGTTGCGTGAGCAGATTGACAAGTATGTGAAGAACAAGAGTGATGGAAAGACCAGGTTTCGCTCTCACTGCCTTCTTCTCATAAAACTTTTTCTAACTTATCCTGAGTTAGTTAAATTTTTGAATGAAAATCCTGAGTATAAAATCAATGATGTTCCAACTTTTGGAAAAGTGAATTTGGACCTCAAAAAGCGCAGAAAGAAGCCTACAAAGCGCGCCAAGGGAATTTAAATCAAATCTGTTGAAGGCTTAGTTGATGAAGACACCGAATCAGATGAGGCGCCAGTTCTTAAAGGCGCACCATTAAAGAAAAGCGCAGTGACGGCAAGCGCAAGACAAAGCGCTGATCCCTTGCCAGGCGCAGAGAAAAGCAAAGGAAAACGGGTGGTTGATGACCCTCCTCGTGCGCCTATCAAACGTACCAGATTTGAATCTGATGAAGAGCGTGATTTAAGGCTAGCGCAGGAAGCCAGCAGACTTGAGGCTCAAAGAAAAAGAGATGAATATTTTCAAGCCAAGCAAGCTGCTGAGTCAGAGAAGCTAGAGCGCAAGAAAGGCGCTGGTTCAAGCGCTGATATTGAGAAAGGCCCTTCTATTCCCCCGCCTACCCAGCGCGTGCCTACTCAACGCGCCCCCACTCCCCGTGCGCCTCCTGTCAAATTTCAAAAGACCAAAGTGTCAAGGGTACAACTCCTTTCTGATTTTTTTGGCGATGATGTTTCAGACATAGATGAACCAGTTCAAGGGGAGCAAGAGACCATTCCTCAGCGCACTCCTTCTCCAGCTGCGCCTCAACCTCCTTCTGGACCAGATCTAATCACAACAGAAACAGTTGATGTTGAAACTGAAGATGAATATGCGTCTCCTACTCTTTCACCTCCTCATGCGCCTCCATCTCCTATTGCGCCCCTACAAGCTGATGCGCCCCAGTCTACCCTTACGCCTCCTCCATCTGCTCCAGATTTGAGCGAGGTACTTACTATTCTTCAATCTTTGCAGCAGGGGCAAGCAAGTTTAGAGCAAGGTCAGACGCAGATAAAGTCTCAATTTGAGCTTCTTACTTCCTTACTTACTGATCAATCTGAAGAGACCGATGCCATTAAGGGGGAGATGAATTCTCTCAAGGACAAACTTTCTGCTCCTACTCCTCCTCCGGCGCAGACTCAGGTACAACCTCATTCTGATCAGGCGCAAACCACCTCTTCTGCGCCTACTTTCATACCTCAGTCTGCTGCGTCTCAATCCAACATGAACGTGTTAGTATCAAAGTTGGATGTGTTGAAAGAATTGGTCGTTACTCACTTCACTGCTGCTCACTCAAGCTCAGACAGACGCGCCGAACACAATTCTTCTGACATTATCACGGCTCAAAATGCCATTGAAGCTCATATTCAAATCTTAGAAGAAAATATTTCTCAGCAGCAGCAAATCACTCAGCGCTCCATTGATGAGTATCAAAACATCAATGTGAATCACTTGAGTTACATCAGAGACGGTATCACTGCCACTCACTCCAGTGTCACTGACACTCAGGGCTTAGCGAACCGTAGTCATCAGCTTGCAAAACAGATTCAGCGCTCCGTTTCAGAGATCGTTGAAGGATTGAAGGACGATGATGCGCCTCCCAACCCTTAGTTTCTATTTTTTGATTGTAAGTTATTAAGAATCTTTTGTAATAGAAACAACTCTTTTGTGTTAGTGATTTTGTGCTTACTTGTTTTAGCACCTTTTGTCTTTGTTCTATTCAAAACTTGTAATCTGTAACTCCTACACCCCAAGTTTTAATGAGAACAATGCATCACTTATTATCAAACCTTGTTCATTCAAACTCTTTGTTTGTAGAACAATGAATATTGTTTAAATTCATATGCATCATATTTGATTGTTTCATACTTTCATGCATTGAGTTTAAACTTGGTTTAAACACATTTCAAATCTAAAATTCATATATCATTTTAAATGTGTTAAACTGTTGTTTCTATCTTTCCATATGTAATGTGTTATCCTTTTTGGAATAGATTAGAAATCTATATCTTGGACTAGTGTGTGCATTAACTTGAGACATGATTTACCAATTTCATTCATTTGGACATGTTTTTATCAAGTATAATGTTTGTCCTTGATATATAGTAGGTAATGGCATCAATCAAATAGGGGGAGATTGTTGGGTATGCCCACATATATCTCAGTTTTAATGTAATAGGATTTATTAGATTTGATTGATCCATCACCTAAGTTTTATTTCATGGACTTTAGACCCACATGTAAGAAGTATTTATACTTCATTTTTTTAGGTTGTCCATTGTTATAGAATAGGCTTAGAAATAGGGCAAGAAGATCAAAATTCAAGAAAAATCACTCAGTGAGTTTGAGCCGCGCATATGCGCCTCCTGCGCCACACGCCTTCTTTATTCGCGCCATGCGCCATTTAGAGCGCGCGCATAAGGATTTCTTCATAAGCAATGTTACGCGCCTCGCGCCCCTTGATTTAGCGCACACATAATGTGCGCCTCTTGGCTCAATGCGCCTCTTGGCTCAAACGCGCCTCAAAGTGTTTATTCAACACTCTGTGATTTATTTAAGATTCAAAGACTTGAAGAGAATTCAAATTATGCCAATGATCCAACGGTGGTTAAAAGATGCATATGCGCCTAATCTGTTGACACGTGTCCATAACGGTCATATTTATGTTGAGTGTCAAAGTGGCCATAATATATGCATGCTCCAATCAACGAGCGACAGCACATCTTATCCACAAGGATTTCCAACGGCTAGTTTTTTGAAGTTCACTATAAATACCCCATAATTTCAACATTTTGAAGTTGCTGAGTTTTGCTAAGAATTTCAAAAATTTCTCTCTCAAAGCATTTGTTGAAGATTTGAAGATTGCCTTCGTTTTTCCAGAATTTCTCAAGAACATCTTCATACCTTCATCCTTAGCCCAGATCTTCAAGCTATAACACTTTAGTTTCATTGTGCTCTAAATCCTAAAGATCTAAAGAGCCTTGATACTAAAATCACACACGCACCTCTTTAAGTTTGATCACTTAGATCCATCTTTTAGAGATACACCGGTTATTGTTTTGGATTTGTTCATTCATAGAATATTGGATCTTGAGTTAGTGTAGAAGCTCAAAAGTTGTAATTTGTAACACTCACTCATTATATAAGATCTCCATTAGAAATCCAAGACTAACCATCTTGGTAGAGGACGTAGATCTTTCATTGATCGAACCTCTCCAAATAGCTTGTGTTATTATCTTGTCATTTCCTTTCAAGTTATTATCTTCACTCACTATTTGCTTGTTTACTCATTGTATATTGATTGATCTGAATTGTGTTGTGTTGTTAACTCATTTGCCTTAGTTTATTATTTCACCCACTTTGAGCCAAAATCCTTAGTGTGTGTGTGCGCCCCTTTATCACACTTTGCGCCTATTTTCATTACTAAATTCCGCTGTGCATTTCACTCACTCACTTAGGCGCATTTCATAACGCTTACTTGATAAAGTGCGCATTTGCAATTGAGTTTATCAAGGGTACGAAAAGAATTTTAAAACAGCTATTCACCCCCCTCTAGCTATTTTTCATACCCTTGTTGCCCTTTGGGACCAACAAGTGGTATCAGAGCAAACACCTTTATAAAACATTTTTTGTTTTTCAAGCTTAACAGCTTGGGTGCCGATTCTAAATGGCAAACTCAAAACCTATGGCAACTGCAAACTACACTCACATTCCGGTCTTTGATGAAGATCATTTTGACGTGTGGAAATTCAGCATATTGACTCATCTCAACTCAATCGATGAAAGGCTCCATGACACCGTCGTTTATGGACCTTATATTCCGATGAAGGCGAATCCAAATCCACGCACCAACGCTGCTCAACCTACAGTTCTAAAACCAAGGGAAGAATGGACCGAGGAAGAAATTAGAAGAGTTGCAAATGATGGCAAAGCAAGAAACATTCTTCTAAGCACTCTAAGCACGGCTATGAAACAACAAGTCATGCATTGTGCTACTGCTAATGATCTTGCCTGGGAAACTGATCTTTGTGACGCCGACTATACGGGATACGCGTGCGTCTGGGCATGTCATTTACTGATTTCTGTCCAAGAATCTCCCCCTTGCTCATTTTATATGATTTTGCCTGGGAAACTGATCTTTGTGACTCCGTCTTGGCACCAAAAACATCCCCTTTCAACTATAAAAACCCCTCCAATCCACCATTGGAAGGGGGTCGCTTTTTCATCTCTTTTTGGATCTATTTTCATCTCTCTTTTACCTCTCTTGGACCTTCTTCTTAGACTTGAAACTTTTCTATACACAAATTCTCCCAACAAGAGTTCTTCGTGACAAGACTCTACACAAATTGTTCTACAACAATTTCTCCACAACAAAACTCTTTTCAAGTCCAAGTTCAAAGTCCCTTTTATAAAGGTACCACTTTTCTATTCTCTTATTTTATTTGCGTCCTACTAAGTATGCAATCTCCATAAAAAGGGATACAACCAAAAGGCCACTTCATTATTGAAGTTTGGTCAAGGTTACATCCCAACATTCCAACATTAATTTAATTCCACTTCATCTCTTAATGTAATGGTGTAGAAAATATTCAACATGTAACCATTAGACATTCAATCAATAAAATCATTTAGCTTTCATTCTCCCCTTATCTTTACTTTGTAGTTGTTAGCATATTTTATCAATTGAAGGACACGTAAATATAAGAACACCAAGAGTAGCAAGACCCGCGTAAGCAGGGCAGAGTGGGTGTTTAAGTACTTACCATTCCGTCACCTAACCCCCGAACCCCTCATCTCAAGAATCATTGGTTTCGTAATCAATAAAAAAGGCTATTTTCTTGGGTTTTTTCGCGTTCCTCTAAAACGTGGGTGGCGACTCTTAAAATCAAGTAGACATCCTAGGTAATTCACCGCTCTAGCCAAGCCGTGGTTCCCTGGGGTATCTACAGTGGCGACTCCGCTGGGGAATATAGAGGGTTAAACTTGCATTTTCTGCTTTTGGTGTTCTTATATCTGTTTTCTGGGCATTCTGGTAAAAAGGATAGGAAGCGCGCGCCTCCGGCCTTCTTGGCCTAAAGCGCGAGCGTCCGACCCTTATTACCAGAATCGCCCACTTTCCATCTTGTCCTTCAAATTTCATATTTCTATGCTAACAAGTTTCTGCAGGGGAAAGTTACACAATTTGGGACCAGGGCAATCTCCTAAGTCCGCGGTTTCTTCTGACATTCTGACAGGTACCCCAGATGCGCGCGCCTCCCACATTCAAGGCGCAATGCACGCGCTTCCCACGTAACTGCCTTGAGTCGCGCTCTTCTGGGCCATTTTCCAAAACATAACAGTAAACAGAACAGTGAACAGAATGGGAAGTTTTGACAGTGTGTGGGCACCGGGCCTGCATACACCCCCTTTTACTTTTGTTTATTCATTTTTATCGGTCACGCGGGTGATTTGAAAGTTGTAAATTACGTGTTTATTTGTTTTTTTTTATTTTCATTGAAAAAAATATATTTTGTCACTTGTTAGACCTCACACTACGCGCATAATTCTTCAACTGCTCACTATCGAGTCGCACAAGTCCAACCCCAAACCCATCGAGGCCCGTCCTAGGAAGTTTCAAGCTCCACTCGACCTTGACTCTTTCGAAGCGGTAAACCTCAGCCCGTGGCGTAGTTCACTACTACATGCCGGGGGTGACCTTTAAGCCTCTCTTTAGCCGAGCACAAACCACACAATTCTAGTTAGGGTCTAACACTCCGTGACTCAAGTCGGTTTCCATGTGCCGAGATTTCCCTAAACTAATGTCTTCAAATCATACATGCCACTCGTTGTTTTGGACGAAATAAAACTCCGTCCCCAAGTGGTTATTATGGACAAAAATAAAAATCCATCCCCGCATGTATGCTTTACTACATTAATTTAGTTTAATCCTGACACATGTAGGATTCACAAGCGTAGTGGAATCCGATGAGTATATGGGACCACGAGAGGGTCTATATACTAGTGTGACGATTCCACTATTTTTCTAGAAACCCCAAAAAGGACCACGTCCTTCCGACTTTTGTAAATAAATAAAAAAAAAAGAGTCATTTTTCTTATGTGGTTAAGTCTTTTTCCTTTGTTTGTGGGTTAATTATTTTACTCAAAATATGTTTGTGGGGCCAACCTAAGATCGACCGTGTTCTCTCAATAGGTTCAATGGCTTCCAACAGCAACAACAACAAGGGTGAGAATACTTCCGTGTCCAACGAAAGGCTCTTCAACATAATAAGAGCCATGGGGGAACAAATGGATAGACTTGTCGAGGATGCCCGCCGCAAGGATGATTTGTGGCAAGACCGTCTTGATCTCGAGAGGAGAATTCATAAGGAAGAAGTGTCCGAACTTAAGGCCCGTTTACGGGAGTTCACCGACAACAAGGCAAAGGTCAACGATAAGGCATGTTCAAGTGGCTCGCCTCTCAAGAGTCACAAAGGCTCTACCAACGACCGTGTGTACACTCCCCTCCAAGGCATGACTGTCACCAAGGCCTATGAAGATCTCAAAGCAAAGGGACAAATTTCCCCTCTCCAAGGGTACAAGCAACCACAACCATGCCCACCACAAGTGGTGTGACTACCACCAATGCAGCGGTCATCTCACCGAGGATTGTTTCTCCCTCCGCGACATCATCCAAGATTCGATTGACAATGGTGAGTTTACCGTGGTTGAAGAACAACAGTTAGAGAGTGAGAACATACAAGAACTCATCAAGGAAGGGGCTCAGATTTGAAATAGGGTCTCAACAAGAGATCATGTCGCAAGGAAGGCTACAACGACAATGGGGACTACAGCAACAATCTCCGTTTCTCTTTCTCTACCTAGTAATAGGAATAAAAAAAAAGAGTCAAATTCCTCTTTAGTGTGCATTAAAGTTTTCTCTCGTCCCATGTTCAATGTCGAGTCTTATTATCAAATAAAAGTCGTTCTTGTCCTCATACACTATTCCAAGTTGTTCAATTTAATTCTTGGCAAAATGATGAAAAGATGTCTAAACAAGTTTTAGAACGAAGTCCATCGCTTGAACGTCTAGGGGCTAAACATCAACGACGACATCAACAACGAAGACATCAAAAGATCAACGGCGAAATCAAGCCAAAGAAAGGTGAAGCAAAAACCATGGAGAAAAATCAAGCAATATTTCAAAGGGGGATTCAAAAAAAAAAAAAAAGCTCGCTAGGTTGAAATCCTCAAATCAACCTAGGCAAAAGTTAGAGCACAAAATAAAAAAAAATAAAAAAATCCCCCTTCATTCAAAGAAGTTCACAACAACAACATCATTCCACCAAATGAAGGACAAAGCAACATCGACAACAATCACGACGAAGCAACAATTCATCACGGTGAATGGAGCATCCACAATAACTATGGTGACCTGAGCCTCTTCACTGGAGGAACGTAGGCAACCTTCGGGTCTGGTCTCATGCAAGAAAGAAGATATGTTTAGCCCTAGAGCGTTATGGTGATCGGCCTTCCTCTCGAACTTGTCATGACATCTTTGTACGATTCATTTGCCAATGAATTAATCACCAAAATATTGAACAACTTTCTTAGATTTGGAATCGCTTTCCGTTCCTTGTTGAGTCTAGGGGTTTCTCTTCTTTTTGCGATACTCCCAGTTTCTTGCAATCAAACTGGGGCTTTCTTTCTCTTCTCTCTTAATGACTTACTTGCCTTCGTGAGTCATTCAAAAAATATACATACATGAAGTCAATATTAGGGACACTTCCCTAGTCGAGTCAATGTCACTCATCTTTAGTGACAAGAGGTCTTCACCGCAAAATCACATGTCTTATCTCCTCAGCCCGAGTCAATGCACACTTCCTCATTAATCGAGTCAAAAAAAAAAGACGCAAAAGAGATGCCCGCTAGATTGAAAACCCGAAAGGGCGGTATAGGCAAAAAATAGGGTGCGTCATAAAAAAAAATGAGAGAGTGAGAGAGAGAAGGGAAAGAGAAATGGAGATCTCCGGCCTCTAAGGAAGACAACTGCACAAGCTCTACATTGGATCTCCTCAACAAATCAATTCCTCACCGAGTCAACTTTGGGATTGCAAAAGGCTCGACAAGATATGGCACCATCAAAGGTTGTCTTGGGTTATCGGCATTATTCTCCAGCAGTGTGCATTTTTGGGTTCATGAAAAGAAGGCCCGTGGTAACCAAGACCCATCTGAGAACGAGCCCATCATAAAAGGGCACGAGGTTGCACAAATAATCCATAGCTAGTCAATTGGCTTGGGTAGCAAATAGCAACAACATGTGTCTCAGTTTTCAAAGCTTCTGCAAGTATGTGCTTCTAAAGTACGCCGAAAGGCTCCCGAGAAATGGAGTAGCTCTTTCCATGCCCTCTCATGTTAGTTCCCTCGCAAATGGTGACGCCCTAGGGGCTATGTGACTCAAGAACAAGGGCTTCTTTTGCTTCATTTGACAATCAATAAGCCCTAGGGTCTATGCTCGAGAAAGATGTGTGAGACTATCCTTAAAGTCTCTCAAAAGGAATGTCGAGAAGCACCTTCTTGTCATGTATGCTCATACTTGTTCCCCCGATCAAGGATAGGCCCTTCTCGTTCCACTCCTAATCAATGGTGTCACTCTAGGGGCTATGATCAAGTTTTAAAGGCTCCCTCGGCATGAAGAAATTCACTTCAGTGTCCCCAGCAGAGTCATGTGCAACATTGGAAGCTTCCTCAATTCGGCACCAAAGGTCCCAAGGGGCTTCGCAATCTACAATCTTTTGGGCTACGGCATTACAGTGATACAAGCAAAGGGAAATATTAGGACTTCGCAATTAACAAGCTTTTGGGCAGTGGTACCCGAGCAATGCAATTTGGGAGTAGTCTTATGGCTCCATGAAAGAGATCAAACTTCAATGGTCCCTCAACACTTCCAGTCAAAAGGCCTCTTGGTTTTAAATGAAGGCTCCGATGATATGAATGAATTTGATGATTCTTGTTAGAACTCACAGCGAGATTATGAAGGAAGTCTTAGAGAAAAGGAAAAGGATTCAATATGCTAGACTCACCCGGATGAGTTATAGCGGGCAATGCCAATATGTTAACTCTATAAGCAGAGTTACGGCCAATCCCAATGTTTCTGCAATACAGCACCCCCTTCTCCAAGATCAAAAGCACAGGCTGCATCCGAAGATCCGCCGTCGGTTCAACCCAAGAAGACTCGAGCAAACATAACGTTCGAGACTTTATCACACCAGGACCTTATCATCTGCAACAACATCACCATCTCCCACGAGACGTCTCCCGAAGACCGTACTACATTTTCAACATGGACCTTCCGCCATTTGGGTATCAACCACAAAAAAAGGGCCATCCATCTCCAAACAAGAGAAAGAAGGAGATCGCCTTCAAGAGTTCTTCCCAATAGCGCCATCCGCTCCCAACATAATGCTAAGCCGATTCTAAGAAAATTTGAGGCTTCACACCGAAAGGTCTCCACATCCCGCCATCTACAAACTTGATAAGCCCATGACATTTGGGGCTTAGCAATCTCTCAAAACTTGGTATCAATGATCTTCTCTTGGGGCTTTCCCACGTTGACAATAAAAGACAGTTTATTTGAATGGGCTAAGAGCTGATTCATCTTGGGGCTTCATAAGCCACTCAAAGTTCAGCATTCGAGGGGCTTTACAGTCAGCAACCCCTTGGCATCTCGGCATCAATAGTCCTTTTGAAGCCCTATAAACGACAAATCTCTTGGGGCTAGACATCAATTTTCATTGGACACCGCGGCGACAACATTCAAGCGAGGCAATCCGGACTTCGATTGAACATGACTTGTTTTTGGGTTGGATTTACAAACACACAATGGTTAATATGGTTCACCCACGAACTAAAGTAAAAAAAGATTTTTCTTTTTCTTTTTTTTTTCTCCTTCTATGTGCAAAAGTATGTGCTTTACTTTGCTTTGCTCCTAGCTTCTCCTCCAGCATTCTCCATCATCCTTTAACTACGCTGGTCTGATTCCTTCCAAGGGATACATAGGCAGCCTTTTGGCACGACCAACCCATCATCCAGAATATTGTCCCACCGACACTCCATCAAAAACGTCATCAAAGGCAAGAACAATTCATCATCACCAACATCATCATTCTCCATCCAAAGCATGGACATTCTTCATCAAAAGCATCAACATCCTTCAGCAATCCATCTCCAATCAAGCGGCAATGGTAAGTGAAGGTATGAATACATCCGAGGCTTTCCTCAAATCATACCGCACACAAAATCACTTTCTCCATTCTTACAAAAACTCTCTCTCATGCAAAACTGCTTTCAAATCACATCGCACTACGAGCACAATTTCTCTCTTCATTTCACACTTCATGCATCTTCTTGCACAACACACATATACCTGCCAAGCACACACATAACAGGTACCACCACGAAGTCAACAGCATTCGCTACTCAAGGCACTTCATCCCCAACAGAAAATGGTCCACAGTCAACCATGCCCGCATCCCATAGAGTCAAACAATTACAGTTCAATGACAACAACTCGGTCCATGGTGAGCCGAAAAATCACGCCTTTCCATCAAGCAACACAACAATATCATATATAGGCAGACGGAGCCTTGGTTCCCGCCATCCGCAAACGGATCCCGCATCAGCAAACGGATCCCGCTTCAGCAAACGGATCCCGCGCCAGCAAACGGATCCCGCGCCAGCAAACGGATCCCGCGCCAGCAAACGGATCCCGCGTCAGCAAATGGATCCCGCATCAGTAAACGGATCCCGCTTCAGCAAACGGATCCCGCTTCAGCAAACGGATCCCGCTCCAGCAAATGGATCCCGCTCCAGCAAATGGATCCTGCATCAGTAAGCAGATCCCGTATCAGCAAACGGATCCCGCTTCAGCAAACGGATCCCGCTTCAGCAAACGGATCCCGCTTCAGCAAACGGATCCCGCATCAGCAAACGGATCCCGCATCGGCAAATGGATCCCGCTTCAGCAAACGGATCCCGCATCGGCAAACGGATCCCGCTTCAGTAAACGGATCCAGCTATATCCTTTCTATATCAATTAAGCCGCTCACACAGGGAGCGCACTCCTATCCTTTGTAATTTCAAATTCCTGCTTTATCGAGTCTTTGTTTTCTCTTTTCGATGTCCTCGGCGGTTGTCTTTCTTTTGTTGAGGCGTTTTGCTTCGCAATCCACATCGCCGAGGGGCTCTGTAGACACCCCGCCTTGGACCTCTCACCCAGATTGTATACATAGTATTTTTACTTTACTTGTTTTTGTTAATTTCTGTTAGTTCGGTTAAGTTCCTAACTGATTCCGTCAGTTTTGGACTAAACTGCACAACAGAGTTAACTTTCTAGCCCATTCTATCAAAATCGCCATTTCAAAGTCGCGCGCCTCCGCCTTTGGGGCCAGAAGCACGTGCCTCCCGCCGACTATACAGGATGCACGCGCGTCTGGGCGTGTCAGTTACTGATTTCTGTCCAAGAATCTCTCCCTTGCTCATTTTATATGATTTTGCCCGGGAAACTGATCTTTGTGACTCCGTCTTGGCACCAAAAACATCCCTTTTCAACTATAAAAACCCCTCCAATCCACCATTGGAAGGGGGTCTCTTTTTCATCTCTTTTTGGATCTCTTTTCATCTCTCTTTTACCTCTCTTAGACCTTCTTCTTAGACTTGAAACTTTTCTATACATAAATTCTCCAAAAAAGAGTCCTTCGTGACAAGACTCTACACAAATTGTTCTGCAACAATTTCTCCATAACAAAACTCTTTTCAAGTCCAAGTTCAAAGTCCCTTTTATAAAGGTACCACTTTTCTATTCTCTTATTTTATTTGCGTCCTACTAAGTATGCAATCTCCATAAAAAGGGATACAACCAAAAGGCCACTTCATTATTGAAGTTTGGTCAAGGTTACATCCCAACATTCCAACATTAATTTAATTCCACTTCATCTCTTAATGTAATGGTGTAGAAAATATTCAACATGTAACCATTAGACATTCAATCAATAAAATCATTTAGCTTTCATTCTCTCCTTATCTTTACTTTGTAGTTGTTAGCATATTTTATCAATTGAAGGACACGTAAATATAAGAACACCAAGAGTAGCAAGACCCACGTAAGCGGGGCGGAGTGGGTGTTTAAGTACTTCCCATTCCGTCACCTAACCCCCGAACCCCTCATCTCAAGAATCTTTGGTTTCGTAGTCAATAAAAAAGGCTATTTTCTTAGGTTTTCTCGCGTTCCTCTAAAACGTGGGTGGAGACTTTTAAAATCAAGTAGATATCCTAGGTAATTCACTGCTCTAGCCAAGCCGTGGTTCCCTGGGGTATCTACAGTGGCGACTCCGCTGGGGAATATAGAGGGTTAAACTTGCATTTTCTATTTTTGGTGTTCTTATATCTGTTTTCTGGGCATTCTGGTAAAAAGGATAGGAAGCGCGCGCCTCCGGCCTTCTTGGCCTAAAGCGCGCGCATCCGACCCTTATTACCAGAATCTCCCACTTTCCATCTTGTCCTTCAAATTTCATATTTCTATGCTAACAAGTTTCTGTAGGTGTAAGTTACACAATTTGGGACCAGGGCAATCCCCTGAGTCCGCGGTTTCTTCTGACATTCTGACAGGTACCCCAGATGTGCGCGCCTCCCACATTCATGGCGCAATGCGCACGCTTCCCACGTAACTACCCTGAGTCGCGCGCTTCTGGGACATTTTCCAAAACATAACAGTAAACAGAACAGTGAACAGAATGGGCAGTTTTGACAGTGTGTGGGCACCGGGCCTGCATACACCCCCTTTTACTTTTGTTTATTCATTTTTCTCGGTCACACGGGTGATTCAAAAGTTGTAAATTACGTGCTTATTTGTTTTTTTTTATTTTCTTTGAAAAAAAATATATTTTGTCACTTGTTAGACCTCACACTACGCGCACAATTCTTATCAGCTGCTCACTGTCGAGTCGCACAAGTCCAACCCCAAACTCGTCGAGGCCCGTCCTAGGAAGTTTCAAGCTCCACTCGACCTTGACTCTTTCGAAGCGGTAAACCTCAGCCCGTGGCATAGTTCACGACTACATGCCGGGGGTGACCTTTTGTAGATACCCCGGGGGACCACGACTTGGCTAGAGCGCGTGAATTGCCTAGGATGTCTACTTGATTTTAAGAGTCGCCACCCACGTTTTTAGAGGAACGCGAGAAAACCTAAAGAAAGCCAATTTTTGTACGAAAACCAGAGATTCGGGAGAGAAGGGTTCGGGGGTTAGGTGACGGACTGGGAAGAACTTAAACACCCACTCCGCCCCGCTTACGCGGGTCTTGCTACTTTTGGTGTTCTAATGCTAATGTCCTTCAATTTATTGATATAAAAAATGTGCTAACAATTGAGATGAGAAGAAAAGGGGAAACAAAAAGAATGATTTTATTAATTAATTTATGCTAAAAGATTACATGTTGAATATGCTAAACAATTACATAGGAAATGAAATGGAATTTAATTAGTGTTTGGAATGTTGGAATGTAACCTTGACCAAACTTCAATAGTGAAGTGGCCTTTTGGTTGTATTCCTTTTATGGAGATTGCATACTAGTAAGACATAAATAAAAGAGAAAGAGAAAAGTTGTACCTTTAGAAAAGAGAACTTGAAACCTTGACTTGAAAGTGGTGTTGTTGTAGAGAAATGGTTGTGTAGAACTTTGTGTAGAGTTTTGTTGTTAAAACTCTTGTTGGGAGAATTTGTGTAAAGAGAAAGTGTTCAAGGTCTAAAAAATGAGGTCCAAGAGAGGTAAAAGAGATCCAAAAGAGATGGAAAAGAGGTCCCCTCCAATCATGGATTGAAGGGGTTTTTATAGTTTAAAGGGAATGTTTTTGGTGCCAATTCGCGGTCACAAAGAAATATTTCCCGGGTGAAATCCATGCAAAATAAGCAAGAGAGGGATTCTTGGGAGAAAATCTGTAACTAATGCCCCAGAGGCGCGCGCTTCCGGGTGTACCATCGGAAGGCGCGCGCTTTTGACCTCAAAAGGAGGAGGCGCGCGGTTTTGAAAAGGCAATTTTGACAGAATGGACTAGAAAGTTAATTCTGTTATGCAGTTCAGTCCAAAACTAACGGAATCAGTTAGGAACTTAACGGAAGTAACAGAAATTAACAAAAACAAGTAAAATAAAAATACTATGTATGCAATCGGGGTGAGAGGTCCAAGGAGGGGTGTCTACAGAGCCCCTCGGCGACGTGGATTGCAAAGCAAAACTCGTCGACGAAAGAAAGACAACCGCCGAGGACATCGACAAGAGAAAACAAAGACTCGATAAAACATGAATTTGAAATTACAAAGGATAGGAGTGCGCTCCCTGTGTGAGAGGCTTAATTTCTATAGAAAGGATATAGCGGGATCCGTTTGGTGAAGTGGGATCCATTTGCTGATTGCGGGATCCGTTTGCTGAATCGCGGGATCCGTTTGCTGAAGCGGGATCCGTTTGCTGAGGCGGGATCCATTTGCTGAATGCCGCATCCGTTTGCCGAGGCGGGATACGTTTGCTGAATGCAGGATCCGTTTGCTGATGCGGGATCCGTTTGCTGAATGCGGGATCCGTTTGCTGAATGCGGGATCCGTTTGCTGAATGTGGGATCTGTTTGCTGATGTAGGATCCATTTGCTGAATGTGGGATCCGTTTGCTAAGGCGGGATCCGTTTACTGATTGCGGGATCCGTTTACTGGTGCGGGATCCGTTTGCTGGTGCGGGATCCGTTTGCTGATGCGGGATCCGTTTGCTGAATGCGGGATCCGTTTGCTAATGCGGGATCCGTTTGCTGATTGCGGGATCCGTTTGTTGATGGCGGGATCCGTTTGCTAATTGCAGGATCACCATGGACCAAATTTCTGTCTAGAGCTGCAGTTGCTGTTGACTATATCGTGGGGATGCGGGCACAGTTGATTGTGTACCATTTTCTGCTGGGGATGGAGTGCCTTGAGTAGCGGATGTTGTTGACTTCGTGGTGGCACCTGTTATGTGTGTGCTTGGCAGGTATATGTGTTTGTGCAAGAAGATGCATGAAGTGTGAAATGAAGGGAGAAATTGTGCTCGTGGTACGATGTGATTTTGAAGCACTTTTGCATGAGGGAGAAGTAAAGTGATTTTGTGTGTGAAGTGATTTTTTGAAAGATTGCTTGATATGAATGATGTTCATACCTTCACTTACCATTACCGCTTGATTGGGGATGGATTGCTGAAGGATGCTGATGCTTTTGATGAAGAATTTCCATGCTTTGGATGGAGAATGATGATGTTGATGATGATGAATTGTTCTTGCCTTTGAAGGAGTGTCGGCGAGATGGTATTCTGGATGACGGGTTGGTCGTGCCAAAAGGCTGCCTACGTATCCCTTTAAGAGAATCAGACCAGCGTAGTTCAAGGATGGTGGAGAACGCTGGGGGAGAATGCTAGGAGCAAAGCAAAGTAAAGCGCATACTTTTGCACAAGAAAAGAAAAAAAAGAAAATAAAATCTTTTTTTTTAATTAGAAAGAAAAGAATATGCACACACGTGAGAAAAATATTTTTTTTAGTTCGTGGGTGAACCATTTTGACCATTGTGTGTTTGTAAAGCCAACCCAAGATCAAGTCATGTCCGGTCGAAGTCCGGATTGCCTCGCTTTGAATTCTGTTGTCGTTGCCGTGGTGTCCAACAAAATTGATGTCTAGCCCCAAGATATGTGTCGGTTATGGGGCTTCAAAAGGGACTATTGATGCCGAGATGCCAAGGGGTTGCTAACTGTAAATCCCCTCGGATGCTGAACTTTGAGTGGCTTATGAAGCCCCAATATGAATCAACTCTTAGCCCATTCAAATAAGCTGTCTTTTGTTGTCGACGTGGGCAAGCCCCAAGAGAAGATCATTAATACCAAGCTTTGAGAGATTTCTAAGCCCCAAATGTCATGTGGGTTTCGAGATGGCGGGATGTGAAGACCTTTCGATGTGAAGCCCCAAATCGGCTTAGCTTTGTATTTAGAGCGGATATCACATCGGGTAGGACTCTTGAAGGTGATCTCCTTCTTTCTCTTGCTTGGAGATGGATGGCCCTTTTTGTGGTTGATACCCAAATGGCGGAAGGCCCATGTTGGAAGTGTAGTATGGTCTTCGAAAGATGTCTCGTGGGAGATGGTGATGTTGTTGCAGATGATAAGGTCTTAGCGTGATAAAGTCTCGAACGGTATGTTTGCTTGAGTCTTCTTGAGTTGAGCCGACGGAGGATCTTCGGATGCAGCCTGTGCTTTTGATCTTGGAGAAGGGGGTGCTGTATTGCAGAAACATTGGGATTGGCCGTAACTCTGTCTCTAGAGTTAACATATTGGCATTGCCCGCCATAACTCAGCCGGGTGAGTCTAGCATATTGAATCTTTTTCCTTTTCTCTAAGACTTCCTTCAGAATCTCGCTGTGAGTTCTAACAAGAATCATCAAATTCATTCATATCATCGGAGCCTTCATTTAAAACCAAGAGGCCTTTTGACTGTAAGTGTTGAGGGACCATTGAAGTTTGATCCCTTTCATGGAGCCATAAGACTACTCCCAAATTGCGTTGCTCGGGTACTATTACCCAAAAGCTTGTTAATTGCGAAGCCCCAATATTGCCCTTTGCTTGTATCACTGTAATGCCGTAGCCTAAAAGATTGTAGATTGCGAAGCCCCTTGAGACCTTTCGGTATGAAGCTTCAAGTGTTGCTGAGGACATTGAAGTGGATTGCTTCTTGCCGAGGGAGCCTTTAAGAATTGACCGTAGCCCCTAGAGTTCCATCATTGATTGCGAGAAAGGTCCATCCTTGATTGGGGGAACGAGTACGGGCACACATGACAAGAGGGATTTTTGACATCCCTCTTGAGAGACTTTGAGGATAGTCTCACACATCTTTCTCGAGCATAGCCCCTAGGGCTTATTGATTGTCAAATGAAGCAAAAGAAGTCCTTGTTCTTGAGTCACATAGCCCCTAGGGCGTCACCATTTATTGAGCAAACCAAGAGTGACTCATCCTCTTGCGAGGGAACAAACATGAGAGGACATGGAAAGAGCTACTCCATTTCTCGGGAGCCTTTCGGCGTACTTTAGAAGCATATACTTGCAGAAGCTTTGAAAACTGAGACACATGTTGTCGCTATTTGCTGCCCAAGTCAATTGACTAGCTAGGGATTATTTGTGTAACCTCGTGCCTTTTTATGATGGGCTCATTCTCAGATGGGTCTTGGTTACCACGGGCCTTCTTTTCATGAACCCAAAAATGCACACTGCTGGAGAATGATGCCGATAACCCAAGACAACCTTTGATGGTGCCATATCTTGTCGAGTCTTTTGCAATCCCAAAGTTGACTCGGCGGGGAATTGACTTGCTGAGGAGATCCAATGTAGAGCTTGTGCAGTTGTCTTCCTTAGATGTCGCGACCCCGACCCCGCGGGCCCGGAGTACGCGAGCTGGACGTCGACTTAAACAATAAACTCTAAAATAATGAAGATAAAAATTTCCTTTTATACCAAAAGATGACAACACAAAGTTTGAAATCCAACTTGAACAACAAAATATAAACTAGTGTAAGCTCCATAAGCTTACACCCAAAAATAATAAAATATACAAATTCTAATGTCGTCAAGTTTGGTACAACTATTCCCAAAAAGGTTACACATTTATGTAATGTAAACCCACCAATAACAACTTGCCCAAAAAGCTCAACCCTCGCGACGTCCTCCTCGTGATCAGTGAGTCTAATCCTTTCCTCCTGGGGGGGGTTTAAGGAAAAACAAAGATAAAAGAAAGGGAGTGAGATAAATCTCAATAAGTTACTAATGCAACTACATGACATGCTATGATGCAATAATCAATAATTAATCACATAGCACATAGCAATCATCATTTAACAGATAGCAGTGGAAATAAACAATTAACAAAGGATATTAGCCAAGGTTTCCCAACTGATAGAACCAAATAAAGGTCGCTGCGCAGCTTCAATAATCAACAATCAACATCTTCATAGTAGCATGAAAGCTGAAGAGAAAACCCCCGGTACCGGAACCAATAACAGAGTAACGTGCCACAAAGGGCGGGAGATATGCCACAAAGTCATACTCCAAAAAGTTAGCTAGACTACTTCACAATAGAAGCTAGCTCATCTAGTTCCAAGGCCAATCTGGAAGAGGAAAATATGGGCAAAACAATGGTCAACATTATAATGGACTTGGCTCGTGCCATTATAATCTTTCCCATCGCCCGACACAACCACAAATACCAGCTGGACTTCCAAATAAAGGCTAAGTAATAAAATACTAGCACAATAAATAACAATTGATTCCAAAGTAGGGAATCCTTCCAATTAATCACCAAAAAGATGAATAAATCAAACACACATCATAAAGGTGCTTCAACATTCCGAAACAATGATTAATCAAATCCCATAACACATATATTCACAAAGGAACCATTTTCATTATTAGAGTATTCCAAAATGGCCATTTAAGTCTAAGAGGACAAAGCCCAAAACAAGGGTTAAAGTTATAACCTAAACCAAAATCAACTAAAGAATAAGTGCCAGGAAAAGGGGGCGGGCGGGCGCACGGTAGGGAGCAGGCGGGCGCTTAAATGACCAGAAGGTTTGGCCGTAGGAAAAAGGCAGGCGGGCGGGCGGGCGCCTAGCTAAACCCGGGCGGGCGCTCGGTCTGGTTCTTGGTCGGGAATCAGCAGCTGGGTTCTTCATTTTTCTTACCCATTTCACAAATTCTCAAAATCAATCACAACCAAACTTCCCACTAAGCATAAACATGACCCAAAACAACCTAAAACTTGTAAGGGCCTAAATAACAACATCTAGAAGCCCAAATCATGATTTAAATCCCAACAATTAATAATGAACACTTCATCAAATATCACAAAATGGGTAATCAATCAAACACTTCAAAATCCAACCAAGAATCAATGTATATCATCTAAATCATCATATGAACATAGAATGAGCATTTTAACATAAAAATGGGGGAAAGTAAACTTACTTGAATTTATCAAAGATGACGGAATTCAAATATTTTTGGTTCCACACGATCCTATCGACGATCTAAACACATTTCATAAAATGAGCACAAAGAAATAGAGGGAGGAAGATGACTAAAATGAAGGAAGAAGAAGAGGGAGATTTGTCGCGACCCCAAACTCCGCGGGCCCGAGATCGCGAGCTGGACGTCGACTTAAAACTAAAACTGTGAAATGCCGAAGTTAAAAATTCCATTTGACACCAAAAGGTGATGTTCCAAAGTTTTACAATAACCAAATACAACTATCATAAACTTCCACAAGTTTTGCCCAACAGAATATAAATGTACAATACTTAATGACGTCATTGTTTGGTACAACTATCCCAAAAAGGTTACACATTTATATAATGTAAACCAACCTATAACAACTTTCCCCAAAAGAATGCATCCACACTCGACGTCCTCTTTCTCGTGATCTGCGAGACTAATCCTTAGCACCTGGGGGGGGGTTAAGGAAAAACAAAGATAAAAGAAAGGGGGTGAGATAAATCTCAATAAGTTACTAATGCAACTACATGACATGCTATGATGCAATAATCAATAATAACTCACATAACACATGACAATCATCATATATCAGATAGCAATTATCAGATAATGAATAACAGCGGAAATAAACACATAACAAAGGATATTAGCCAAGGTTTTCTAACCGATACATCCAAATAAAGGATCGCTGCGCAGCTTCAATAATCAACAAATCACATCTTCATAATAGCATGAAAGCCGAAGAGAAAACCCCCGGTACCGGAACAATAACCATAAGAGTGTCACAAAGGACAAGAGCCATGCCACAAAGTCATGCTCGGTAGCTAGATACATTCACAAAGGAAGCTAACTTATCTCTTCCAAGGCCAATCTGGAAAAGGGTATAGTAAGGGCAAATCAATGGTCAACATTATAATGGACTTGGCTTTGCCATTATAATCTTTCCCATCGCCCGATGCAACAATTATGCCAGCTGGGCTTCCAAATAAATGCTAAGTAATAATATATTAGCATAAATAAACATCTTACGATTCCAAAGTAGGGAATCAATCCAAATAAATTACCACAAAGGTAAACCAAATCCAAACAACACATCAAGGATGAACCACATTCCCAAAATGATACTCAATCAAATTCCATAACATATTTATTCACAAAAGAATCAATTCCACTTAAAGAAGTGTTCCACGGTGTTATCTTAAGTTAATTGGAAGAAGGAACTCTAAACTAGGTAAGCCATTTAGTTTAAACAAGCAAAAGGGCAAAATCCCAAGCAGGCGGGCGGACGGGCGCCTGGGTAGGGGCAGGCGGGCGCTCATTTGCCCAGAAGGTCTGGCCGTTGGAAAAAGGGGTGCAGGCGGGCGCCTGGGCAAGGGCAGGCGGGCGCTCGGCCTGGGTTTTGGCCGGGAAGAACAGAGCTGGGTTCTAACAATTTCGACCCAAATTCTACCAAAACACAAAATACTCAAAATCAACTCCTCCAACAAGTTCCAAAATGTACCAAAACAACTTATATCTAGGATGGGGATCCAAATACACCATTTATCAACCAAAACCAAGAATCAAACCCAACATTCATAAAATCACCATTTTAACCAAAAATCCAAATAATTTCCAAATCAATTCCAAACTCAACCAAACTTCAAATATAACAATTAAAGCATTATAGAAACATGTTATGAGCATTTTAGCATAAAAATGGGGGAAAAGCAACTTACTTGAGATTTCCCAAAGATGATGGATTTCAAATATTTTTGATTCTACGCGATCCTATCGACGATCTAAACAAGATTCATGTTTTTAAGAAACGAGAAATAACAAGAGGAAGATGAAGAAAATGAAGAGAGAAGTGAGAGAGAAAAACTTACCATAACAAGGAGAGAGAGAGAGGGAGTTTGCTGGGAGGTGGAGTGAGTGAGGGAGAAGGTGAGGGAGAAGAGAAGGAGTAGGGAGGGAGTAGTTAAAACCTTTTTCAAAAACTTACACTTAGGCCCCCTTTTCCACACTACACACAAATACTTACACTCCCTACTAACCATTAAGACCCAACAATACTACACTAACCCAAATGACCCAAATAAAATGATAGGCATGATTATTATGAAACATAAAATGCACACATAATATTTAAATAAATAATAATTTAAATAAATAAATAAGCAAATAAATAAATAATAATTATTTATTACTAATAAAATAGAGCCTAGATTTTGGGTCGTGACATTCACTCCCCCTTAAAGAAAATTCGACCCGAATTTTAACGAGACTTACCCGAATTAAAAAGCCACGGAAATTTCCTCTCGATCTCATCTCGGAGCTCCCACGTCGACTCCTCGATATTATGATTCCTCCAAAGAACTCTAACCAATGAAATGCTTTTGTTCCTCAACTCTTGAACTTTAGAATCTAAGATCCGAACCGGTCGTTCCTCATAAGTCATATCGGGCTCTATATCCTCCGGTACCCTCGGTAACACGTGCGATGGATCATGAACATACTTCCGAAGCATAGAAACGTGAAAAACATTATGCAACCGGTCCAAAGATGGCGGTAACGCAAGTCGATACGCAAGAAGTCCAACCTTTCCCAAAATCTCAAACGGGCCAATAAACCTCGGAGCCAATTTGCCTTTCTTCCCAAACCTTCGGATACCCACCTTCGGAGACACCTTCAAGAACACAAAATCACCGGTCTGAAAACTAATATCTCACCTTCGGTTATCTGCATAGCTCTTATGTCGACTCTGGGCTGTTTTCAATCGATCCCGGATAACTCTAACTTTCTCAACCGAATCCTGAAGCAAATCAATACCCACGATCTTCGCTTCACCGACCTCATCCCAACAGATAGGTGATCTACATTTTCTTCCATATAAGGCCTCATACGGTGCCATCTCGATACTAGCCTGATAACTGTTGTTGTAGGAGAACTCCACTAACGGTAAATGTCTATCCCAAGAATCGGAAAAATCTATCGAACAAGCTCGCAACATATCCTCCAAAATATGAATAGTCCTCTCGGATTGACCATCGGTCTGAGGATGAAAAGCTGTGCTGAATCGCAAATCTGTACCCAAAGCTTCCTGAAACGCCTTCCAGAATCTAGAAGTAAACCTTGGGTCTCGATCTGACACAATGCTAACCGGAACCCCATGCAATCTAACGATCTCATCGATATAAAGGGTCGCAAGCTTTTCCATCGAGTATCTGATGTCAATAGGCAAGAAATGGGAACTCTTGGTCAATCTATCCACTATTACCCAAACACTGTCATACTTCCTACGAGTACGAGGTAGTCCCGTAACGAAATCCATAGTCACATGCTCCCATTTCCACTCGGGAATCTCTAACGGCTGAAGTAGTCCCGCGGGTCTCTGATGCTCGGCTTTGACCTGCTGACACGTTAGACACTTCGAAACATACTCCGCTATTTCCCTTTTCATATTAATCCACCAAAATTGTTGCTTCAAATCCTGATACATCTTCGTACTACCCGGATAAATAGTATACCTCGATTTGTGACCCTCATCTAAAACTTGCCTCTTTATTCCACTAACATCGGGTACGCACAAACGACCACGGAAAGTCAAAACTCCACTCGAACTCAAAGAAAAATCCTCGAAGTTCTTTTCCTTCAATTTACCCATTATCTTCACCAACTCGGGATCTTCTTTCTGCGCTTCCTTTATCCTCTGAATTAGGGTCGGAGATACCCTAATATTCGCAAAAATAGCCCCATGTCTGGATTCACGAGGAGACCAATCTCGAACATCCTCAAGCATTTTCCATTCTCGAACCATCATCGAGGCCACATAAAACTTTCTACTAATCGCATCGGCTACCACATTCGCCTTCCCCGGATGATAAGAAATCGTACAATCATAATCCTTTAAAAGCTCCATCCACCTACGCTGCCGGTTGTTCAGTTCCTTTTGAGAGAAGAGGTATTTCAAACTCTTGTGATCCGTAAAAATCTCAAACTTTGCTCCATAAAGGTAATGCTTCCACTTATGCAACGTAAATACAATAGCCGCTAACTCCATATCATGAGTCGGGTAATTCTGTTCACTAGGGGTCAACTTCCTCGAAGTATAGGCAATCACCTTCCTGTTCTGCATCAAAACACAACCCAAACCCTCTTTCGAAGCATCACTATAAATTACTAAATCATCATTCCCCTTAGGCAAGGTCAAGATCGGTGCGGTAGTCAACCTCTTCTTCAATTCCTCGAAACTCTTGTCACATTTCTCGGTCCACACAAACGGGACATTCTTTCGGGTTAACTGAGTCATCGGAGTTTCGATCCTCGAAAACCCCTCAATAAATCTTCTGTAATACCCGGCCAAGCCCAGAAAGCTTCGAATCTCGGTCACTGACTTGGGTCTCTTCCAATCCACTATAGCTTCAATCTTTGAAGGATCCACAGAAATCCCGTCCTTCAAAATAACATGACCCAGAAAAGAAACCTTCTCGAGCCAAAATTCGCACTTACTGAACTTCGCAAATAATTTCTCCCTCGCAAGAATGGATAAAACTGTCCTCAAGTGTTGCTCGTGCTCCTTTCGGGATTTAGAGTAGACGAGTATATCATCAATAAAGACCACCACGAACGAATCAAGATAAGGATGGAAAATACGGTTCATCAATCCATAAATACGGCAGGCGCGTTCGTCAACCCAAACGGCATAACCAAGAACTCGTAATGACCATAACGAGTGCGAAAAGCAGTCTTCGAAATATCCTCCGATCGAATCTTCAACTGATGGTACCCACTCCTCAAATCAAGTTTAGAGAAAACCACGGACCCTTGAAGCTGATCAAATAAATCGTCAATATAGGGTAGAGGATACTTAATCTTCACCGTAACCTGATTCAACTTTCTGTAATCGATGCACAATCTCAAGGAACCGTCTTTTTTCCGCACAAATAAAACCGGTGCTCCCCACGGGGAAACACTAGGGCGTATAAACCCTCGATCAAGCAACTCTTGCAATTGAACCTTTAATTCCTTCAACTCTGCGGGAGCCAACCTATAAGGTGCTTTCGAAATTGGAGCCGTACCCGGCAATTGGTCTATACAAAACTCAATCTCACGATCGGGCGGCATATCATACTCGGTAGAGAAAACATCGGGAAACTCCCGAACTACCCGAACACTATCTAAACTAGGGGATTCTTTCCTAGTATCAAGAACACTAGCCAAATACCCCTCACAACCACTATGCAATAATTTTCTCGCTTTCATATAAGAAATTAAGCGAACCTTTCTACTCAGAGGACTAGCCTCAAACACAAATTTAGGCACATCGGGAATAGAAAAAGTAACAGTTTTCTTACGGCAATCAACGGAAGCATGAAACTTGCTCAACCAATCCATACCCAAAATGACATCAAAGTCTTGGATAGGAAGAACTACCAAATCCGCACAAAGGACACGACCACAAATAACCACATCACAAGCACGAAAGACTCGATCAGAAATCAAGCATTCTCCTATAGGGGTCGACACCTCTAGCACGTATGGTAAAGACTCGAATGCAGCATTTAACATCGAAGCAAATTGCACAGAAATGTATGAATGAGATGATCCTGGATCTACTAACGCTCGTGCGCTCACATTAGACACAGAAACAATACCTCCAATAACCGAAGGATCATCGGTCACCTGTTGTTGATTCATGGCATATATCTTTCCTTGAACTTTGGGCTTCCCAGCGGCATCCCTTTTCTGACCCTGATTAGTACCAACCCCTGACCCGGATGACTGACCTCGGTGCCTCGTGCAATCTCTCGCAAAGTGCCCCATTTCACCACAATTGGTACACTTGCCTTTCTTTTTCCAACACCTATCCTCCGTATGGCCTACCTTCTGACAAAAGGTACAAGGCTTCCTATTCTGAATCCCCGGAGTAGTACCCAGATTCCTCGGTGTGGTTTGCCCCTTAAACTGAGATGATGCTCCCGGGTTACCTTGGTTGTCGGAACGGTGTTGCGGTTGAGATTTAGCATGGCTTCCCGGTTTACCCGTACCCACAACCTCGGTTTTCCTTTTGTGCTCCCCAATATCTTGCTCTATCAAGTAGGCTCGGTCTACCGCATCTTGGAAGGTCACAATCCGTTGGGCAATAAGTTGAGTACGGATGGAGGTCTTCAATCCCCGAATGAATCTCATAGCTTTTTGTTCCTCGGTCCTCACCAAATAGTCACAATACCGGGCTAATTCTGTGAACTTAGCCGAGTATTGTGCTATAGACAACAAACCTTGCTCCAGGTTGAGCAGCTCGATCTCCTTTCGGTTTTGATCAACAACCGGAATGAAATGTTCCTTGAATTTGCGCACAAACAACTCCCACGCATACACCGTGTGAGTATCATCCCAACTAGCTTTAACACCCTTCCACCAATGCTCGGCGGCTCCCACAAGTTTGTAAGCCGTGAACCGGACCTTGTCCTCATCCGTGCAACCAAATACCTCATAAATCTTCTCCATCGACTCAACCCACAACTCAGCTTTCCGAACATCGGGTTCCCCATTGAATTCAACCGGTTTCAACTTCAAAAATTGCTCCAATCCATAGCGGGGTGGTGCTTGTTCTACCCTCGGACCTTGATCATGTATGGCCTTCATGGCCGCCTCGAACATGCCTTGAAACATAGCACATGCTTATTCCCTTGTGTCATTCTGATTCTGTGCCCCACTAGAGCCTTCGCCTGCTCTCCTTCTAGCCATTTCAAACAATTACCTGCATAAGACATCAACCGTTACTCACTCCGAACACAACTACCCACCTAGGTCATACTAGTCCACCTAGACTTATACTTAGCACCTGGGGGGGGGGTTAAGGAAAAACAAAGATAAAAGAAAGGGGGTGAGATAAATCTCAATAAGCTACTAATGCAACTACATGACATGCTATGATGCAATAATCAATAATAACTCACATAACACATGACAATCATCATATATCAGATAGCAATTATCAGATAATGAATAGCAGCGGAAATAAACACATAACAAAGGATATTAGCCAAGGTTTCCTAACCGATACATCCAAATAAAGGATCGCTGCGCAGCTTCAATAATCAACAAATCACATCTTCATAATAGCATGAAAGCCGAAGAGAAAACCCCCGGTACCGGAACAATAACCATAAGAGTGTCACAAAGGACAAGAGCCATGCCACAAAGTCATGCTCGGTAGCTAGATACATTCACAAAGGAAGCTAACTTATCTCTTCCAAGGCCAATCTGGAAAAGGGTATAGTAAGGGCAAATCAATGGTCAACATTATAATGGACTTGGCTTTGCCATTATAATCTTTCCCATCGCCCGATGCAACAATTATGCCAGCTGGGCTTCCAAATAAATGCTAAGTAATAATATATTAGCATGAATAAACATCTTACGATTCCAAAGTAGGGAATCAATCCAAATAAATTACCACAAAGGTAAACCAAATCCAAACAACACATCAAGGATGAACCACATTCCCAAAATGATACTCAATCAAATTCCATAACATATTTATTCACAAAAGAATCAATTCCACTTAAAGAAGTGTTCCACAGTGTTATCTTAAGTTAATTGGAAGAAGGAACTCTAAACTAGGTAAGTCATTTAGTTTAAACAAGCAAAAGGGCAAAATCCCAAGCAGGCGGGCGCCTGGGTAGGGGCAGGCGGGCGCTCATTTGACCAGAAGGTCTGGCCGTTGGAAAAAGGGGTGCAGGCGGGCGCCTGGGCAAGGGCGGGCGCCTGGGCAAGGGCAGGCGGGCGCTCGTCCTGGGTTTTGGCTGGGAAGAACAGAGCTGGGTTCTAACAATTTCGACCCAAATTCTACCAAAACACAAAATACTCAAAATCAACTCCTCCAACAAGTTCCAAAATGTACCAAAACAACTTATATCTAGGATGGGGATCCAAATACACCATTTATCAACCAAAACCAAGAATCAAACCCAACATTCATAAAATCACTATTTTAACCAAAAATCCAAATAATTTCCAAATCAATTCCAAACTCAACCAAACTTCAAATATAACAATTAAAGCATTATAGAAACATGTTATGAGCATTTTAGCATAAAAATGGGGGAAAAGCAACTTACTTGAGATTTCCCAAAGATGATGGATTTCAAATATTTTTGATTCTACGCGATCCTATCGACGATCTAAACAAGATTCATGTTTTAAGAAACGAGAAATAACAAGAGGAAGATGAAGAAAATGAAGAGAGAAGTGAGAGAGAAAAACTTACCATAACAAGGAGAGAGAGAGAGGGAGTTTGCTGGGAGGTGGAGTGAGTGAGGGAGAAGGTGAGGGAGAAGAGAAGGAGTAGGGAGGGAGTAGTTAAAACCTTTTTCAAAAACTTACACTTAGGCCCCCTCTTTCACACTACACACAAATACTTACACTCCCTACTAACCATTAAGACCCAACAATACTACACTAACCCAAATGACCCAAATAAAATGCTAGGCATGATTATTATGAAACATAAAATGCACACATAATATTTAAATAAATAATAATTTAAATAAATAAATAAGCAAATAAATAAATAATAATTATTTATTACTAATAAAATAGAGCCTAGATTTCGGGTCGTGACAAGATTTCTTACCTTTCTTGGAAGAGAGAGAGATACACAGGGAGAGAGGGAGTAGGGTGAGGAAGAGAGTGAGGGAGAAGGAAGAGTAGGGAGGGAGTAGTTAAAATTATTTCAAAAAGGTTACACTTAGGCCCCCTCATCTACTAACACATAACCCAAACCAAATTCCCTACTACCCACTTAACACAATATCGACCAAATAATGCTAGACACAAATTAATATTATGAGATATAAAATGCGCACATAAATAATTAAATCAAATAAATAAATAAACAATTAATTATTTATTAATAAAATTGAGACGGGTTTTCGGGTCGTGACATTCACCCCCCCTTAAAGAAAATTCAACCCGAATTTTAACGAGACTTACCCGAATTAAAAAGCCACGGATATTTACGCTCCATCTCCTCTCGAAGCTCCCAAGTCGATTCCTCAACATTGTGATTCCTCCAAAGAACTCTAACCAACTGAATGCTTTTTCTTCTCAACTCTTGGACTTTAGAATCAAGGATTCGAACCGGTCGTTCCTCATATGACATATCAGGCTCTATATCCTCGGGTACCCTTGGTAACACGTGAGATGGGTCATGAACATACTTCCGAAGCATAGAAACGTGAAAAACATTATGTAACCGGTCCAAAGAAGATGGTAACGCAAGCCGATATGCTAGAAGTCCCACTTTCCCCAAAATCTCAAACGGTCCAACAAACCTCAGAGCTAATTTGCCCTTCTTCCCAAACCTTCGAATGCCCACCTTCGGGGATACCTTTAAGAACACGAAGTCTCCGGTCTGAAAACTAAGATCTCGTCTTCGATGGTCGGCATAGCTCTTCTGTCGACTCTGGGCCGTCTTCAATCGATCCCGAATAATTTTAACCTTTTCCACCGAGTCCTGAACCATGTCAACACCCCAAAGTTTTGCTTCCCCAACCTCGTCCCAACAAATAGGTGACCGACATTTCCTCCCATACAAAGCCTCATACGGTGCCATCTATATACTCGACTGATAACTATTATTGTAGGCGAACTCTGCAAGCGGTAGATGGGTATCCCACGAATCTGGAAAGTCAACTGTGTAAGCCCGTAACATATCCTCGAGAATCTGAATGGTTCTTTCAGACTGACCATCAGTCTGAGGATGAAATGCGGTGCTAAACCTCAAATCGGTACCCAAAGCCTTCTGTAACGCTTGCCAAAATCGGGATGTAAACCTGGGATCTCTGTCTGACACAATACTAACTGGAACACCATGTAATCTGACAACCTCATGAATATACAAATTCGCAAGTTTCTCCATCGAATAGGAAATGTCAATGGGTAAGAAATGAGAAGATTTAGTCAACCTGTCCACAATCACCCAAACTGCATTGAACCTCCTTCGAGTCCTGCGTAGTCCGGTTACAAAATCCATCGTAATGTGTTCCCACTTCCACTCGGGTATCTCAAGAGGCTGAAGTAGACCTGCGTGTCTCTGATGCTCTGCTTTAACTTGTTGACAGGTCAAACATTTCGACACATATTCTGCAATTTCCCTCTTCATGTTAATCCACCAAAATTGTTGTTTTAAATCCTGATACATCTAGGTACTCCCGGGATGAATGGTATACCGGGATTTGTGACCCTCATCAAGAACTCGCTGTTTAATCCCACCGATATTCGGCACACACAATCTGCTACGGTAAGTCAACACTCCCTCGGGGTCAAGCTGGAAGTCCACATACTGTCTATCCCGAGCACTATCCATAATCTTCTTCAACTCTGGGTCATCCTTCTGAGTATCCTTTATTTGTTGAATTAATGTGGGAAATACATTAAGGTTCGCAAAAATAGCTCCACGCTTCGACTCTTGGGGACGCCAATCTCGAGCATCCTCTAGCAATTTCCATTCACGAATCATCATCGATGCCACATAAGACTTTCGACTGATCGCATCAGCTACCACATTTGCTTTGCCCGGATGGTACGAAATGGTGCAATCGTAATCTTTTAAAAGCTCCATCCACCTACGCTGACGGTTATTCAATTCCTTTTGAGAGAAGAGGTATTTCAAACTCTTGTGATCGGTAAAAATATCAAACTTCGCTCCATATAGGTAATGCTTCCACTTATGCAACGTAAAGACTATCGCAGCCAACTCCATATCATGAGTAGGGTAATTCTGTTTACTAGGGGTCAACTTCCTCGAAGCATAAGCAATTACTTTCCCATTCTGCATCAAAACACAACCCAAACCCTCTTTCGAAGCATCACTGTAAATCACTAAGTCGTCATTTCCATTTGGTAACGCAAGAATAGGAGCCGTAGTTTATCTCTTCTTTAATTCATCAAAGCTATTTTGACATTTTTCACCCCACACAAACGGTACATCCTTCCGGGTCAACTGAGTCATCGGAGTAGCAATCCTCGAAAACCCTTCTATAAACCTTCTGCAATACCCGGCTAAGCCCAGAAAACTTCTGATCTCGGTCACTATCTCGGGTCTCTTCCAATCCACTATGGCTTCTATCTTTGAAGGATCCACAGAAATCCCATCTTTAGAAATAACATGACCCAGGAATGAGACCTTCTCGAGCCAAATTTCGCATTTACTAAACTTCGCAAACAACTGCTCCCTCGTAAGAATGGATAAAACTGTCCTCAAGTGTTGCTCGTGCTCCTCTCGAGATTTAGAGTAGACAAGAATGTCGTCGATGAAGACCACCACGAACGAATCAAGATAAGGATGGAAAACCCGGTTCATCAAATCCATAAACACGGCAGGCGCGTTAGTCAACCCAAACGGCATAACCAAGAACTCGTAATGACCATAGCGGGTGCGAAAAGCAGTCTTCGGAATATCCTTCGATCGAATCTTCAACTGATGGTACCCACTCCTCAAATCAAGTTTAGAAAAGACCACGGACCCTTGAAGCTGATCAAATAAATCATCAATGTGAGGCAGAGGATACTTGTTCTTCACTGTAACCTGATTCAACTTTCGGTAATCAATACACAATCTCAAAGAACCGTCTTTCTTCCGCACAAACAAAACCGGTGCTCCCCACGGGAAAACACTAGGGCGGATAAACCCTCGATCAAGCAACTCTTGCAACTGAACCTTTAGTTCCTTCAACTCTGCGGGAGACAACCTATACGGTGCCTTTGAAATCGGAGCCGTACCCGGGAAAAGGTCTATACAAAACTCTATCTCACGATCGGGAGGCATATCATATTCAGAAGAGAAAACATCAGAAAATTCTCTAACTACCCGAACACTCTCCAAACTAGGGGATTCTTTCCTAGTATCAAGCACACTAGCCAAGTACCCCTCACAACCACGATGCAACAATCTCCTAGCTTTCACATAAGAAATGATACGAATTTTCCTACCCAAAGGCATAGCCTCAAAAACAAATTTAGGCATATTGGGAATAGAAAAAGTAACAACTTTCTTACAACAATCAACAGAAGCATGAAACTTGCTCAACCAATCCATACCCAAAATAACATCAAAGTCTTGAATCGGAAGGACTACCAAGTCCGCACACAAGACACGACCACATATAATCACATCACAAGCACGAAATACTCTATCGGTCACCAAACATTCTCCTATAGGGGTCGACACCTCTAGCACGTAAGGTAAAGACTCAAATGCAGCATTTAGCAAAGAAGAAAATTGCACAGATATGTAAGAATGAGATGATCCTGGATCTACTAATGCACGAGTGCTCACATTAGACACAGAAACAATACCTCCAATAACGGAAGGATCATCGGTAGCTTGTTGTTGATTCATGGAAAATACCCTTCCTTGGACCTTGGGCTTTCCCGCAGCATCTCTTTTCTGACCCTGAGTTGTACCAACTCCTGACCCGGATGGTTGTCCTCTACTCCTCGGGCAATCTCTCGCAAAGTGCCCCATTTGACCATAATTGGTACATTTACCCTGTTTCTTCCAACACCTATCCTCCGTATGGCCTTCCCTCTGACAATAGGTACAAGGCTTCCTATTCTGATTTCCTGGAGTAGTACCCGGATTCCTCGATGCGGGTTGTCCCTTAAACTGAGATGGTGCTCCCGAATTACCTCGGTTATCTGAACGGTGTTGTGGTTGAGATCTAGCATGGCTTCCTTGTTTACCAGTATTCGATGCCTCGGTTTTCCTCTTATGTTCTCCAATGTCTTGCTCGATTAAGTATGCACGGTCTACCGCATCCTGGAATGTCACAATCCTCTGGGCTATAATCTGAGTACGGATGGGTGTCTTCAAACCGCGGATGAACCTCATGGCTTTCTGCTCCTCAGTCCTCACAAGATAGTCACAGTACCGGGCTAATTCTGTGAACTTAGCCGAGTACTGAGCTATAGACAATAAACCTTGCTCCAAGTTGAGAAGCTCGATCTCTTTTCGGTTTTGATCTACTACCAGAATGAAATGCTCCTTGAATTTCCGCATAAACAATTCCCACGCATACACTGTGTGAGTATCATCCCAACTCGCTTTAACCCCTTTCCACCAATGCTCGGCGGCACCCACAAGCTTATAAGCCGCGAACCGGACCTTGTCCTCATCGGTGCAACCAAAGACATCGTAAATTTTCTCCATCGATTCTATCCATAGCTCGGCCTCCTTCACATCGGGTTCCCCATTATACTCCGCTGGTTTCAGTTTCAAGAATTGCTCCAAACCGTAACGGGGTGGTGGTTCTTGCTCTACTCTCGGTCCTTGGTCATGAATTGCCTTCATGGCCGCCTCAAACATGCCTTGGAACATAGCACGGTTCTCTTCCCTAAGATCATTTTGATTCTGAGCCCCACTAGAACTTTCACCTGTCCTCCTTCTAGCCATTGTAACAATTACCTGCATAAAACATCAACCGTTACTCACTCCGAACAAAACTACCCTCCTAGGTTATACTAGTCCACCTAGACTTACACTTAGAGCTAAACCATAGCTCTGATACCAACTGTCATGACCCCGACCCCGCGGGCCCGAAGTACGCGAGCTGGACGTCGACTTAAACAATAAACTCTAAAATAATGAAGATAAAAATTTCTTTTTATACCAAAAGATGACAACACAAAGTTTGAAATCCAACTTGAACAACAAAATATAAACTAGTGTAAGCTCCATAAGCTTACACCAAAAAATAATAAAATATACAAATTCTAATGACGTCAAGTTTGGTACAACTATTCCCAAAAAGGTTACACATTTATGTAATGTAAACCCACCAATAACAACTTGCCCAAAAAGCTCAACCCTCGCGACGTCCTCCTCGTGATCAGCGAGTCTAATCCTTTCCTCCTGGGGGGGTAGGGTTAAGGAAAAACAAAGATAAAAGAAAGGGGGTGAGATAAATCTCAATAAGTTACTAATGCAACTACATGACATGCTATGATGCAATAATCAATAATAAATCACATAGCACATAGCAATCATCATTTAACAGATAGCAGCGGAAATAAACAATTAACAAAGGATATTAACCAAGGTTTCCCAACTGATAGAACCAAATAATGGTCGCTGCGTAGCTTTAATAATCAACAATGAACATCTTCATAGTAGCATGAAAGCTGAAGAGAAAACCCCCAGTACCGGAACCAATAACAGAGTAACGTGCCACAAAGGGCGGGAGATATGCCACAAAGTCATACTCCAAAAAGTTAGCTAGACTACTTCACAATGGAAGCTAGCTCATCTCGTTCCAAGGCCAATCTGGAAGAGGAAAATATGGGCAAAACAATGGTCAACATTATAATGGACTTAGCTCGTGCCATTATAATCTTTCCCATCGCCCGACACAACCACAAATACCAGCTGGACTTCCAAATAAAGGCTAAGTAATAAAATACTAGCACAATAAATAACCATTGATTCCAAAGTAGGGAATCCTTCCAATTAATCACCAAAAAGATGAATAAATCAAACACACATCATAAAGGTGCTTCAACATTCCGAAACAATGATTAATCAAATCTCATAACACATATATTCACAAAGGAACCATTTTCATTATTAGAGTATTCCAAAATGGCCATTTAAGTCTAAGAGGACAAAGCCCAAAACTAGGGTTAAAGTTATAACCTAAACCAAAATCAACTAAAGAATAAGTGCCAGGAAAAGGGGGCGGGCGGGCACGCGGTAGGGGGTACGCGGGCGCTTAAATGACCAGAAGGTTTGGCCGTAGGAAAAAGGCAGGCGGGAGGGCGCCTAGCTAAACTCGGGCGGGCGCTCGGTCTGGTTCTTGGTCGGGAATCAGCAGCTGGGTTCTTCATTTTTCTTACCCATTTCACAAATTCTCAAAATCAATCACAACCAAACTTCCCACTAAGCATAAACATGACCCAAAACAACCTAAAACTTGTAAGGGCCTAAATAACAACATCTAGAAGCCCAAATCAAGATTTAAATCCCAACAATCAATAATAAACACTTCATCAAATATCACAAAATGGGTAATCAATCAAACACTTCAAAATCCAACCAAGAATCAATGTATATAATCTAAATCATCATATGAACATAGAATGAGCATTTTAACATAAAAATGGGGGAAAGTAAACTTACTTGAATTTATCAAAGATGACGGAATTCAAATATTTTTGGTTCCACACGATCCTATCGACGATCTAAGCACATTTTATAAAATGAGCACTAAGAAATAGAGGGAGGTAGATGACTAAAATGAAGGAAGAAGGAGAGGGAGATTTCTTACCTTTCTTGGAAGAGAGAGAGATACACAGAGAGAGAGGGAGTAGGGTGAGGGAGAAGGATGAGTAGGGAGGGAGTAGTTAAAATTATTTCAAAAAGGTTACACTTAGGCCCCCTCATCTACTAACACATAACCCAAACCAAATTCCCTACTACCCACTTAACACAATATCGACCAAATAATGCTAGACACAAATTAATATTATGAGATATAAAATGCGCACATAAATAATTAAATCAAATAAATAAATAAACAATTAATTATTTATTAAAAAAATTGAGACGGGTTTTCGGGTCGTGACATTAGAGGCCGGAGATCTCCATTTCTCTTTCCCTTCTCTCTCTCACTCTCTCATTTTTTTTATGACGCACCCTGTTTTTTGCCTAGACCGCCCTTTCGGGTTTTCAATCTAGCGGGCATCTCTTTTGCGTCCCTTTTTTTTTTACTCGATTAATGAGGAAGTGTGCATTGACTCTAGCTGAGGAGATAAGACATGTGATTTTGCGGTGAAGACCTCTTGTCACTAAAGATGAGTGACATTGACTCGACTAGGGAAGTGTCCCTAGTATTGACTTTGTGTATGTATGTTTTTTGAATGACTCACGAAGGCAAGTAAGTCATTAAGAGAGAAGAGAAGGAAAGCCCCAATTTGACTGCAAGAAATTGAGAGTATGCAGAAAGAATAGAAGCCCTAGACTCGACAAGGAACGGAAAGTGATTCCAAATCTAGGAAAGTTGTTCAATCTTGAGGTGATTAATTCATTGGCAAATGAATCGTATAAAGATGTCTTGACAAGTTCGAGATGAAGGCCGATCACCATAACGCACTAGGGCTAAACATATCTTCTTTCTTGCATGAGACCGGACCCGAAGGTTGCCTACGTTCCTCCAGTGTAGAGGCTCAGGTCATCGTAGTTCTTGTGGATACTCCATTCGCAGTGATGAATTGTTGCTTCGTCGTGATTGTTGTCGATGTTGCTTCGTCCTTCGTTTGGTGGAATGATGTTTTTGTTGTGAACTTCTTTGAATGAAGGGGGATTTTTTTATTTTTTTTTTGTGCTCTAACTTTTTCCTAGGTTGATTTGAAGAGTTCAACCTAGCGAGCTTTTTTTTTTTTTTTTTTTTTTTTTTTTGAATCCCCCTTTGAAATATTGCTTGATTTTTCTCCATGGTTGTTGCTTCACCTTTCTTTGGCTTGATTTTGCCGTTGATGTCTTCGTTGTTGATGCCGTCGTCGATGTTTAGCCCCTAGGTGTTCAAGCGATGGCCTTCATTCTAAAACTTGTTTAGACATCTTTTCATCATTTTGCCAAGAATTAAATTGAACAACTTGGAGGAGTGTATGAGGACAAGAACAACTTTTATTTGATAATAAGACTCGACATTGAACATGGGACGAGAGAAAACTTTAATGCACACTAAAGAGGACTTTGACTCTTTTTTTTTTTTTTTTTTTTTTTTATTCCTATTACTAGGTAGAGAAAGAGAAACGGAGATTGTTGCTGTATTCCCCATTGTCGTTGTAGTCTTCTTTGTGGCATGATTTCTTGTTGAGGCCCTATTTCAAATCTGAGCCCCTTCCTTGATGAGTTCTTGCATGTTCTTACCCTCTAACTGTTGTTCTTCAACCACGATAAATTCATCATTGTCAATCGAATCTTGGATGATGTCGCGGAGGGAGAAGCAATCCTCGGTGATATGACCGCTACATTGGTGATAGTCACACCACTTGTGGTGGGCATGGTTGCGACGTAATGGTTGTGGTTGCTTGTACCCTTGGAGAGGAGAAATTTGTCCCTTTGCTTTGAGATCTTCATAGACCTTGGTGACAGTCATGCCATTGAGAGGGGTATAGATACGGTCATTGGTGTCACCTTTGTGACTCTTGAGAGGCGAGCCACTTGAACATGCCTTATCGTTGACCTTTGCCTTGCTGTCGGTGAGCTCTTGCAAATGAGCCTTAAGTTCGGACACTTCTTCCTTGTGAATTTTCCTCTCGAGATCAAGACGGTCTTGCCACAAATCATCCTTGCGGCGGGCATCCTCGACAAGTCTATCCATTTGTTCCCCCATGGCTATTATTATGTTGAAGAGCCTTTCGTTGGACACGGAGATGTTCTCACCCTTGTTGTTGTTGCTGTTGGAAGCCATTGGACCTATTGAGAGAACACGATCGATCTTAGGTTAGCCCCACAAATACCTTTTGAGTAAAATAAATTCACCCACAAACAAAGGAAAAAGACTCAACCACATAAGAAAAATGACTCTTTTTTTTTTATTTATTTACAAAGTCGGAAGGACATAGTCCTTTTTTGGGGTTTCTAGAAAAATAGTGGAATCGTCACACTAGTATATAGACCTTCTCGCGGTCCCATATACTCATCGGATTCCACCACGCTTGTGAATCCTACATGTGTCGGGATTAAACTAAATTAATGTAGTAAATCATACATGCGGGGACGGATTTTTATTTTCGTCCATAATAACCACTTGGGGACGGAGTTTTATTTCGTCCAAAACAACGAGTGGCATGTATGATTTGAAGACATTAGTTTAGGGAAATCTCGGCACATGGAAACCGACTTGAGTCACGGAGTGTTAGACCCTAACTAGAATTGTGTGGTTTATGCTCGGCTTAAATATGAGGCTTAAAGGTCACCCCCGGCATGTAGTCATGAACTACGCCACGGGATGAGGTTGACCGCTTCGAAAGAGTCAAGGTCGAGTGGAGCTTGAAACTTCCTAGGACGGGCCTCGACGGGTTTGGGGTTGGACTTGTGCGACTCGATAGTGAGCAGTTGATAAGAATTATGTGCGCGTAGTGTGAGGTCTAACAAGTGACAAATTTTTTATTTTTTTTTAAAGAAAGAAAAAACAAATAAGCACATATTTATAACTTTCGAATCACCCGTGTGACCGATAAAAATGAATGAACAAAAGTAAAAGGGGGTGTATGCAGGCCCGGTGCCCACACACTGTCAAAACTGCCCATTCTGTTCACTGTTTCTGTTCTGGAAAATTTCCCAGACGCGCGCGCTTTGGGCTTTGAGGATGGGAGGCGCGCGCCTTAGGCACTAGAGGGAAGAGGCGCCCGCTTCTGGGCGGTACCTGCAAACCAGTGCGTTCAAGGGATTGCCTTGACCCTAAATTATAGAACTTTTCCCCTGCAGACATTGTTAGCACAGAAACATGGAATTGAAGGACAAGACGGGAGGCGGGCGATTCTGGTAATTAGGGTCGGACGCGCGCGCTTTAGGCCAAGAAGGCCGGAGGCGCGCGCTTCCTACCCTTTTTACCAGAATGCCCAGAAAACAGAATAAAAGAACACCAAAAGATGAAAACGCAAGTTTAACCCTCTATACTCCCCAGCGGAGTCGCCACTGTAGATACCCCGGGGGACCACGGCTTGGCTAGAGCACGTGAATTACCTAGGATGTCTACTTGATTTTAAGAGTCGCCACCCACATTTTTAGAGGAACGCGAGAAAACCTAAAGAAAGCCAATTTTTGTACGAAAACCAGAGATTCGGGAGAGAAGGGTTCGTGGGTTAGGTGACGGAGTGGGAAGTACTTAAACACCCACTCCGCCCCGCTTACGCGGGTCTTGCTAGTTTTGGTGTTCTAATGCTAATGTCCTTCAATTTATTGATATAAAAAATGTGCTAACAATTGAGATGAGAAGAAAAGGGGAAACAAAAAGAATGATTTCATTAATTAATTTATGCTAAAAGATTACATGTTGAATATGCTAAACAATTACATAGGAAATGAAATGGAATTTAATTAGTGTTTGGAATGTTGGAATGTAACCTTGACCAAACTTCAATAGTGAAGTGGCCTTTTGGTTGTATTACTTTTATGGAGATTGCATACTAGTAAGACATAAATAAAAGAGAAAGAGAAAATTTGTACCTTTAGAAAAGAGAACTTGAAACCTTGACTTGAAAGTGGTGTTGTTGTAGAGAAATGGTTGTGTAGAACTTTGTGTAGAGTTTTGTTGTTAAAACTCTTGTTGGGAGAATTTGTGTAGAGTTTGTGTAAAGAGAAAGTGTTTAAGGTCTAAAAAATGAGGTCCAAGAGAGGTAAAAGAGATCCAAAAGAGATGGAAAAGAGGTCCCCTCCAATCATGGATTGGAGGGGTTTTTATAGTTGAAAGGGAATGTTTTTGGTGCCAATTCGCGGTCACAAAGAAATATTTCCCGGGTGAAATCCATGCAAAATAAGCAAGAGAGGGATTCTTGGGAGAAAATCTGTAACTGACGCCCCAGAGGCGCGCGCTTCTGGGTGTACCATTGGAAGGCGCGCGCTTCTGACCAAAAGGAGGAGTCGCGCGGTTTTGAAAAGGCAATTTTGACAGAATGGACTAGAAAGTTAATTCTGTTATGCAGTTCAGTCCAAAACTAACGGAATCAGTCAGGAACTTAACGGAAGTAACAGAAATTAACAAAAACAAGTAAAATAAAAATACTATGTATGCAATCGGGGTGAGAGGTCCAAGGCGGGGTGTCTACACCTTTAAGCCTCTCTTTAGCCGAGCACAAACCACACAATTCTAGTTAGGGTCTAACACTCCGTGACTCAAGTCGGTTTTCATGTGCCGAGATTTCCCTAAACTAATGTCTTCAAATCATACATGCCACTCGTTGTTTTGGACGAAATAAAACTCCGTCCCCAAGTGGTTATTATGGACGAAAATAAAAATCCGTCCCCGCATGTATGCTTTACTACATTAATTTAGTTTAATCCCGACACATGTAGGATTCACAAGCGTAGTGGAATCCGATGAGTATATGGGACCACGAGAAGGTCTATATACTAGTGTGACGATTCCACTATTTTTCTAGAAACCCCAAAAAAGGACCACGTCCTTCCGACTTTTGTAAATAAATAAAAAAAAAAGAGTCATTTTTCTTATGTGGTTAAGTCTTTTTCCTTTGTTTGTGGGTTAATTATTTTACTCAAAATATGTTTGTGGGGCCAACCTAAGATCTACCGTGTTCTCTTAATAGGTTCAATGGCTTCCAACAGCAACAACAACAAGGGTGAGAATACTTCCGTATCCAACGAAAGACTCTTCAACATAATAAGAGCCATGGGGGAACAAATGGATAGACTTGTCGAGGATGCCCGCCTCAAGGATGATTTGTGGCAAGACCGTCTTGATCTCGAGAGGAGAATTCATAAGGAAGAAGTGTCCGAACTTAAGGCCCGTTTACGGGAGTTCACCGACAACAAGGTAAAGGTCAACGATAAGGCATGTTCAAGTGGATCACCTCTAAAGAGTCACAAAGGCTCTACCAACGACCGTGTGTACACTCCCCTCCAAGGCATGACTGTCACCAAGGCCTATGAAGATCTCAAAGCAAAGGGACAAATTTCTCCTCTCTAAGGGTACAAGCAACCACAACCATTGCGTCACAACCATGCCCACCACAAGTGGTGTGACTACCACCAATGCATCGGTCATCTCACCGAGGATTGCTTCTCCCTCCGCGACATCATCCAAGATTCGATTGACAATGGTGAGTTTACTGTGGTTGAAGAACAACAGTTAGAGAGTGAGAACATGTAAGAACTCATCAAGGAAGGGGCTCAGATTTGAAATAGGGTCTCAACAAGAGATCATGCCGCAAGGAAGGCTACAACGACAATGGGGACTACAGCAACAATCTCCGTTTCTCTTTCTCTACCTAGTAATAGGAATAAAAAAAAAGAGTCAAAGTCCTCTTTAGTGTGCACTATTCCAAGTTGTTCAATTTAATTCTTGGCAAAATGATGAAAAGATGTCTAAACAAGTTTTAGAACAAAGTCCATCGCTTGAACGCCTAGGGGCTAAACATCAACGGCGAAATCAAGCCAAAGAAAGGTGAAGCAAAAACCATGGAGAAAAATCGAACAATATTTCAAAGAGGGATTAAAAAAAAAAAAAAAAAAAAAAAAAAACTCGCTAGGTTGAAATCCTCAAATCAACCTAGGCAAAAGTTAGAGCAAAAAATAATAAAAAAAAAAAAATCCCCCTTCATTCAAAGAAGTTCACAACAACAACATCATTCCACCAAACGAAGGACGAAGCAACATCGACAACAATCACGATGAAGCAACAATTCATCACAGTGAATGGAGCATCCACAAGAACTACGGTGACTTGAGCCTCTTCACTGGAGGAACGTAGGCAACCTTCGGGTCCGGTCTCATGCAAGAAAGAAGATATGTTTAGCCCTAGAGCGTTATGGTGATCGGCCTTCCTCTCGAACTTGTCATGACATCTTTATACGATTCATTTGCCAATGAATTAATCACCAAAGATTGAACAACTTTCTTAGATTTGGAATCGCTTTCCGTTCCTTGTCGAGTCTAGGGGTTTCTCTTCTTTTTGCGATACTGCCAGTTTCTTGCAATCAAACTGGGGCTTTCTTTCTCTTCTCTCTTAATGACTTACTTGCCTTCATGAGTCATTCAAAAATATACATACATGAAGTCAATACTAGGGACACTTCCCTAGTCGAGTCAGTGTCACTCATCTTTAGTGACAAGAGGTCTTCACCGCAAAATCACATGTCTTATCTCCTCAACCAGAGTCAATGCACACTTCCTCATTAATCGAGTAAAAAAAAAAGAAGACGCAAAAGAGATGCCCGCTAGATTGGAAACCCGAAAAGGCGGTCTAGGAAAAAAATAGGGTGCGTCATAAAAAAAATGAGAGAGTGAGAGAGAGAAGGGAAAGAGAAATGGAGATCTCCGGCCTCTAAGGAAGACAACTGCACAAGCTCTACATTGGATCTCCTCAACAAATCAATTCCTCACCGAGTCAACTTTGGGATTGCAAAAGGCTCGACAAGATATGGCACCATCAAAGGTTGTCTTGGGTTATAGGCATTATTCTCCAGCAGTGTGCATTTTTGGGTTCATGAAAAGAAGGCCCGTGGTAACCAAGACCCATCTGAGAACAAGCCCATCATAAAAGGGCACGAAGTTGCACAAATAATCCATAGCTAGTCAATTGGATTGGGCAGCAAATAGCAACAACATGTGTCTCAGTTTTCAAAGCTTTTGCAAGTATGTGCTTCTAAAGTACGCCGAAAGGCTCCCGAGAAATGGAGTAGCTCTTGCCATGCCCTCTCATGTTTGTTCCCTCGCAAATGGTGACGCCCTAGGGGCTATGTGACTCAAGAACAAGGGCTTCTTTTGCTTCATTTGACAATCAATAAGCCCTAGGGTCTATGCTCGAGAAAGATGTGTGAGACTATCCTCAAAGTCTCTCAAAAGGAATGTCGAGAAGCACCTTCTTGTCATGTATGCTCATACTTGTTCCCCCGATCAAGGATAGGCCCTTCTCGTTCCACTCCTAATCAATGGTGTCACTCTAGGGCTACGATCAAGTTTTAAAGGCTCCCTCGGCAAGAAGGAATTCACTTAAGTGTCCCCAGCCGAGTCATGTGCAACATTGGAAGCTTCCTCAATTCGGCACCAAAGGTCTCAAGGGGCTTCGCAATCTACAATCTTTTGGGCTACGGCATTACAGTGATACAAGCAAAGGGCAATATTAGGGCTTCGCAATTAACAAGCTTTTGGGCAGTGGTACCCGAGCAATGCAATTTGGGAGTAGTCTTATGGCTCCATGAAAGGGATCAAACTTCAATGGTCCCTCAACACTTCCAGTCAAAAGGCCTCTTGGTTTTAAATGAAGGCTCCGATGATATGAATCAATTTGATGATTCTTGTTAGAACTCACAGTGAGATTATGAAGGAAGTCTTAGAGAAAAAGGAAAAGGATTCAATATGCTAGACTCACCCGGCTGAGTTATAGCGGGCAATGCCAATATGTTAACTCTATAAGAAGAGTTACGGCCAATCCCAATGTTTCTGCAATACAGCACCCCCTTCTCCAAGATCAAAAGCACATGCTGCATCCGAAGATCCGCCGTCGGTTCAACCCAAGAAGACTCGAGCAAACATATCGTTCGAGACTTTATCACACCAGGACCTTATCATCTGCAACAACATTACCATCTCCCACGAGACGTCTCCCGAAGACCGTACTACATTTTCAACATGGACCTTCCACCATTTGGGTATCAACCACAAAAAAAGGGCCATCCATCTCCAAACAAGAGAAAGAAGGAGATCTCCTTCAAGAGTTGTTCCCAATAGCGCCATCCGCTCCCAACATAATGCTAAGCCAATTCCAAGAAAATTTAAGGCTTCACACCGAAAGGTCTCCACATCCCGCCATCTACAAACTTGATAAGCCCATGACATTTGGGGCTTAGCAATCTCTCAAAACTTGGTATCAATGATATTCTCTTGGGACTTGCCCACGTCGACAACAAAAGACAGTTTATTTGAATGGGCTAAGAGTTGATTCATCTTGGGGCTTCAAAAGCCACTCAAAGTTCAGCATTCGAGGGGCTTTACTGTCAGCAACCCCTTGGCATCTCGGCATCAATAGTCCTTTTGAAGCCCCATAAACAACAAATCTGTTGGGGCTAGACATCAATTTTCGTTGGACACCGCGGCGATAACATTCAAGCGAGGCAATCCGGACTTCGATTGAACATGACTTGTTCTTGGGTTGGCTTTACAAACACACAATGGTTAAAATGGTTCACCCACGAACTAAAAAAAAAAAAAAATCTTTTTCTTTTTCTCCTTCTATGTGCAAAAGTATGTGCTTTACTTTGCTTTTCTCCTAGCTTCTCCTCCAGCATTCTCCATCATCCTTGAACTACGCTGGTCTGATTCCTTCCAAGGGATACGTAGGCAGACTTTTGGCACGACCAACCCATCATCCGGAATACTGTCCCACCGACACTCCATCAAAAACGTCATCAAAGGCAAGAACAATTCATCATCACCAACATCATCATTCTCCATCCAAAGCATGGACATTCTTCATCAAAAGCATCAACATCCTTCAGCAATCCATATCCAATCAAGCGGCAATAGTAAGTGAAGGTATGAATACATCCGAGGCTTTCCTCAATTCACACCGCACACAAAATCACTTTCTCCATTCTTACAAAAACTCTCTCATGCAAAACTGCTTTCAAATCACATCGCACCACAAGCACAATTTCTCTCTTCATTTCACACTTCATGCATCTTCTTGCACAACACACATATACCTGCCAAGCACACACAAAACAGGTACCACCACGAAGTCAACAGCATCCGCTACTCAAGGCACTTCATCCCCAGCAGAAAATGGTCCACAGGCAACCATGCCCGCATCCCACAGAGTCAAACAATTACAGTTCAATGACAACAACTCGGTCCATGGTGAGCCGCAAAATCACCACCTTTCCATCAAGCAACACAACAATATCATATATAGGCAGACGGAGCCTCGGTTCCCGCCATCCGCAAACGGATCCCGCATCAACAAACGGATCCCTCTTTAGCAAACGGATCCCGCATCAGCAAATGGATCCCGCATCAGCAAACGGATCCCGCTCCAGCAAACGGATCCCGCTCCAGCAAATGGATCCCGTGCCAGAAAACGGATCTCGCATCAGCAAACGGATCCCGCATCAGCAAACGGATCCCGCATCAGCAAACGGATCCCGCTTCACCAAACGGATCCAACTCCAGCAAATGGATCCCGCTCCAGCAAACGGATCCCGTATCAGCAAACGGATCCCGCATCAGCAAAGGGATCCCGCATCAGCAAACGGATCCCTCTTCAGCAAACGGATCCCGCTTCAGCAAACGGATCCCGCATCAGCAAACGGATCCCGCATCGGCAAATGGATCCCGCTTCAGCAAACGGATCCTGCTATATCCTTTCTATATCAATTAAGCCGCTCACACAGGGAGCGCACTCCTATCCTTTGTAATTTCAAATTCCTGCTTTATCGAGTCTTTGTTTTCTCTTGTCGATGTCCTCGACGGTTGTCTTTCTTTCGTCGACGCGTTGTGCTTCGAAACCCACGTCGCCGAGGGCTCTGTAGACACCCCCGCCTTGGACCTCTCACCCCGATTGCATACATAGTATTTTTACTTTACTTGTTTTTGTTAATTTCTGTTAGTTCGGTTAAGTTCCTAACTGATTCCGTCAGCTTTGGACAAAACTGCACAACAGAGTTAACTTTCTAGTCCATTCTGTGAAAATCGCCATTTCAAAGTCGCGCGCTTCCGCCCTTTGGGGCCAGAAGCGCGCGCCTCCCGCCGACTATACAGGATGCGCGCGCGTCTAGGCGTGTCAGTTACTGATTTCTGTCCAAGAATCTCTCCCTTGCTCATTTTATATGATTTTGCCCGGGAAACTGATCTTTGTGACTCCGTCTTGGCACCAAAAACATCCCCTTTCAATTATAAAAACCCCTCCAATCCACCATTGGAAGGGGGTCTCTTTTTCATCTCTTTTGGATCTCTTTTCATCTCTCTTTTACCTCTCTTGGACCTTCTTCTTAGACTTGAAACTTTTCTATACACAAATTCTCCCAACAAGAGTTCTTCGTGACAAGACTCTACACAAATTGTTATACAACAATTTCTCCACAACAAAACTCTTTTCAAGTCCAAGTTCAAAGTCCCTTTTCTAAAGGTACCACTTTTCTATTCTCTTATTTTATTTGCGTCCTACTAAGTATGCAATCTCCATAAAAAGGGATACAACCAAAAGGCCACTTCATTATTGAAGTTTGGTCAAGGTTACATCCCAACATTCCAACATTAATTTAAATCCACTTCAACTCTTAATGTAATGGTGTAGCAAATATTCAACATGTAACCATTAGACATTCAATCAATAAAATCATTTAGCTTTCATTCTCCCCTTATCTTTACTTTGTAGTTGTTAGCATATTTTATCAATTGAAGGACACGTAAATATAAGAACACCAAGAGTAGCAAGACCCGCGTAAGCGGGGCGGAGTGGGTGTTTAAGTACTTCCCATTCCGTCACCTAACCCCCGAACCCCTCATCTCAAGAATCTTTGGTTTCATAATCAATAAAAAAGGCTATTTTCTTAGGTTTTCTCGCGTTCCTCTAAAACATGGGTGGCGACTCTTAAAATCAAGTAGACATCCTAGGTAATTCATCGCTCTATCCAAGCCGTGGTTCCCCGGGGTATCTACAGTATGCAACAGTTATTTCCTAACTCTAACACACGACACATTAGTTGGTTTTAGTTTTTATTTCTGACTGTGTAAATGAATTGATTCACATCCGGTTGGTCAATCGAGGGGTAATTTTATGAGATGGATTCGCGTTGGGTCATTTGTATGTGGTGCATCAACTGTTTTAGGTGAGTTTTTGAGGTGATTGAGACATGTTTTTACTTGGCGGGCAACCTGAATCTGAGCAGAGTTTCTGTGATCTGAAATGGGAGATGCCTCGTACGAGACATCGATGTCTCGTACGAGCCATCCTCTGAATCTGCGGCTTTTTCTCCTTTTTCCTCCAGGATTTGGTGTCCAAACTTGTATATAAACACCTCTAGTCCGTCCTAGAATACCATGCAGCCTTAAATCAGTTCTGGGAACTTTTCTTTTGGAGTAAAATTCTCAACCTTTTGCTCCCAATGGCCCCAAGTAAATCCGTCCCTTCATCAATACTTGTTGATGAGTTCTCCTTGGATTCGGAATTAGTGGAACGCTACAAGAATGACTTAGCAACGTTCTTTCGCTCGTTTGACAAATCTCGTCAAGAAAGATTTGCGGAGATGTTCGGTTTCAAGATTATTTTCACCTTAAAGAATCTAAAACCGGAATGGGACCTTCTAAAGGGAGTTTCACACTTTTGGGATCCATCGACTCATTTTTTCAACTTTTCACTTAATGAGATGGTCCCCACTGTAGAGGAGATGGCGGCTATCTTGGATATGCCATTTACAGGGGTAATCGCGGTGCCTAAGTATGATAAGGTACCGACAGAGTCTCTCATGGATCTATTGAGTATAGGCCTTCCCGAGGCGTAGAGTTATATTCATAATCACCATATTGATCTCCACTCTTTGCCTAGGAGATTTAAAGGTTGGGTGACTTGTGGTCACGGCGTGGATTCTCAATGTTGCCTCTTGGCATTGTGCTTGTTTCGAAGTGTGCTTTTCATGAGCAAGTGTGGCATGGCGAACACGAAGCTCGTAGACATTGTTCTACAAGCTAGAGGATGGGGCTTCAACATAATTCCTCTCATCTTGGGGGAGACCCTTCATGGTCTTGACGAGCTACACCAAACCGGCTCTATGACTCGGGGAAGTCCCTTATTGTTGACTATTTGGCTCAGAGAACATTTTAAACTATTGGATTCTCCGATCGAGTATTCTCCTTATACTTTTCATAGACGGAGACTGTTGGTGAAGGGTCTCAGTATTGAGGAGTGGGCCCATCTTTTTGCTAAAGCGGAAACTGATGATATTGCTTGGTGCCCATCCTTTTTGAAGGTGAGGAGGTTCGTAGCTAATACCCTTGGGTATGAAAGGGTCGTCCTTCCGGGTTTGAGGGACTCCTCTTTCTATTTTGTTCGGATGGTGATGCGACAATTCGGTCAACAGCAGGACACTTTCATGTTAGGGGGACGGTCTCGAGATATCTCTTTCATAGACTCAGAGTTCTCTATGAGCTTGGCTCGCGCTTGGGGGCAAGGCACCACTATGGATCGTTGGACCAATCTTCGTCATGATGGAGGGAGCATCTATTTGTCCGACAAATATTTGGATTGGTTTCTGAAAGAACTCCGTCCCAGTGTCGAGGGTATTAATGAGATCCGCCACTCTCTGTTGGGGGACCAATTCGAGCCTAGCTTGAATTTGAGGAAGAAGGAAGCTAAGGATGATCCTTCTAACGTCAGAGTAGATTCCACTTAAGATTTTTTGGATAGTGACTTTTACGAGAAGAGAGCGAACAGACTTCCTGGTAAATTTCAAGCTCTAGATAGGCCTTAGATAGACCAATTTTTTAGATTTTTAGTATTTTATTTATTTTCCTTTTGCATGTGGGTATTCATGTTAGATTTTTTTTTTTTTTATTTCTTTCTTGAAATGCATTCAATTAATAAGAAGACAAGATTTTGATTTTATTTATTGAATAGACCGGACCAAAAGGCTGCCACGTTCTCCTTTTACATCAATTAAATAAGAAGCTCAGATCATCGTAGTTCTTGTTTAAGAAAGAGAAAAATATGTCTGTTGACTGACATGTCTCGTACGAGACATAGGTGTCTCGTACGAGACATAGGTGTCTCGTACGAGACATAGGTGTCTCGTACGAGACATAGGTGTCTCGTACGAGACTGTCCTCTATTATTTTAATTGTTTTTTATTATTTTTTATGCATACCCTGACTTTTACCTAGACCTCCCTTTCAGGTTTTCAATCTAGCGGGCTTCTTTTCTCGTGCTCTTTGCTCTAATTTTTTCCTAGGATGCCCTTGCGGGTTTTCAACCTAGCGAGCTTTCCTCTTTTCTTTTGAAATAGGGGACGGACTTATGAATAGTACTTCTTCAGCTTGTCCAAGTTGACGGGCTTCGGCAGTTGATCTCCATCTAGGTCTACGAGTTGTACTGCTCCTCCGGAGAAGATCTTCTTGACTATGTAAGGGCCTATCCATCTTGGTCCCCACTTTCCCATAGGATTGAATGGTCCAGGACGATGTTCACGTAGGATAAGGTCCCCTTCTTTGATGTTTGTGGACTTTACTTTCTTATTGAACGCTCGGGCCATTCTCCGTTTATACGCTTGGCGGCTCGAAATCATCGTTCATCTAGCAGGGCTAGTTGTTCATAACGACTGTTCAACCATGCGACTTCATTCACTTGGTTTTCCAGGAGAACCCTTAGTGATGGTACTTCTAATTCGAATGGTAGCACTATTTCCATCCCATAGGCTAGGGCGTATAGAGTTTCACCGGTGGCGGTACGGATTGAAGTACAGCAGCCCTAGAGTGCAAAAGGTAGCTTGTCGGGCCAGTCTCTGCCAGTCTTAGCCATTTTCCTAACAATGGTCTCAATGGTCTTGTTAGCAGCTTCGACCGCTCCATTGGTTTGTGGTCGGTACGGTGACGACTGATGTGTCTCTATCTTGTACTCTGCAAGTAGTTGGTCGCATTCTTTCTCAAAGTGTGAGCCATTGTCAGATATCATCTCATGAGGTACTCCATATCGGCATATGATGTTGGTCTTAATAAACTCAGCCACCTTTCTGGCATTTAAGACTTTGTAGGATTGAGCCTCGATCCATTTAGTGAAGTAATCAACGGCGACTAACACGAAAGAGTGTCCATTATGACCTGTCGTTGAAACTTTACCAATGACGTCTATTCCCTATGTAGAGAATGGCCAAGGGGATGTCATGGGGTATAACACGGACGGTGGTGCGTGTTGTAAGTTGGCATGTATTTGGCACTTGTGGCATTTCTTAACCATGTCGGTGCAGTCGGCTTCCATTGCAGCCCAATAGTACCCTAGTCGGATGACTTTCTTTGCTAGCATATTGCCGTTTATGTGGGTTCCACAGACTCCTTGATGGACTTGGTCCATGATTTCTACGGCTTCGTGCTCGTCGGCACAGAGTAGACACTGGTCGTGGTGTTTCTTGTAGAGGCGATCACCTATGATAACGAATTGGGCGGCAAACCATTTGAGGGCTATCTTTGCGTTAGGTGATGCGTCTGATGGGAATGTTCCGTCTAGGAGGAAACGCCATACATCATAATACCAAGGTTTATCGTCCAAGGTATTTACAGAAACAGGGTCACGCTCTTCTTTGCAGTCGTGCAGGTCTATGATTGAGTAATAAGCGGGAGTAATTCGCCTCACGACTTTGAAGGTTTTAACCTCAGTCCATTCAAGAATCTCTACAAGTGATGCTAGGATGGCTAGCGAGTCTGCCAAGCGGTTCTTATCTCTAGGAAGATAGTAGAAAGTGACCTCTTTGAACTGTTTGACCAAGTCTTGGAGATGGTCGTTATATTTCTGGAGTGTAGGATTTTGTACCTTCCACTTCTTGAGTGACTGATAGATTATAAGTTGTGAATCTCCGTATACTTCTAGTTCAGTTACATTTCTTTCTAAGGCTACTTCAAGCCCTGCTATGCAAGCTTCGTACTCGGCAATATTGTTAGTGGCCTCAAAGTCAAGGCGGATTGCGAGTGGAGTGTAGGAATCTGAGGGATCTACTAGTAACATGCCAATGCCATATCCCCGTTTATTGGCTGCGCCATTGAAAAATAATTGCCACTTATTTTCTGCTATTGTCATGATGTCCTCATCAGGGAATCGCGGGTCTTCCCCCTTCGCTTCATCACATGGAAATTCGGCTAAATGATCCGCGAAGACTCTTCCTCTCACGGATTTCAGTGTGATGTAAGTGATATCGTACCCCGCGAGCATAAAGTGCCACTTGGATATCCTAGAGGAGACATGTGACTTCTCGAAGATGTACTTCATGGGTCCATTCGGGCAATCAGTTGTACAGGAAACACCTCTATATACGGCTTTAGTCTCTCAGCTACCCATACCACTGCAGCACACGACTTTTCTAATGCAGAGTAATTCAATTCAGCCCCTTGGAAGCGACGGCTGACAAAGTACACGGCATATTCTTTCTTCGAATCGGGTTGCTCTTGTGCTACCATAGCCCCTAATGCAGTATCATTGACTGTGAGGTACAAGGTCAACGGTTTCTCTTTATGCGGTGGAACCAAAACTGGCAGACTCACTAAGTTCTCCTTGACTTTTTCAAAGGCTTCTTTGCACTATTTGGTCCATTCTAGGGATGCATTCTTCTTGAGGAGCTTAAAAATGGGCTCGCACATCGTCGTGAGCTGATTAATGAAACGACTAATGTACTGAAGGCGACCCATAAATCCCTTGACCTCTTTTTGCGTCTTAGGTGGAGGCATGTCAATAATGGCTTTGATCTTAGCGGGATCCGCTTCTATACCACGCTCGGTGACCATTTACCCTAGGACTTTTCCTTCACTACCCCAAATGTGCACTTGGCCGGATTAAGTCTCATCTTGTAATGTCTCAACCTTTCAAAGAACTTTCTAAGGTCGACGAAGTGCTGTCCATCGGAGCCTTTGGAGTGTATGATCATGTCATCAATGTACACCTCCATTTTTGAGTCTGAATGGCATGACTGTATAACAGAAAGTCCCCCAAGGTGTGGTAAACACTGTTTTGTGTTGGTCCTCCTCGCCCATGAGGATATGGTTGTAACCGGCGAATCCATCTACGAATGAACGGACTTCGTATTTCGCGGTATTGTCAACGAGCATGTCTATGTTGGGGAGAGGAAAATCATCTTTCGGAGATGCTCTGTTGAGATCACGGAAATCAACGCAGGCGCGGACCTTTCCATTTGCCTTGGAAACCTGCACAGTATTAGCCAACCAGGTTGGATATTCTATCACTTTGATGAACCCAACACTCAGGAGTTTCTCTATCTCTTGTTTGACTTGTACCGACCACTCTGGCTTAATTCTGCGGAGTTTCTGCTTGATCGGCTTTGAATCAGGAAGCAACGGTATCTTGTGCTCAACAATCGAATTGTCTAGCCCCGGCATATCTTTGTAGGACCAAGCGAACACATCTACGAATTCTCGGAGAAGCTCTATGAGGGCTTGTCGGTCTTCCCCCTTGAAGAAACTGCCAATCTTGGTCTCTTTCGGATCATCGTCCATCCCCAGATTAACTGTTTGCATTTTTTCGGCATCAATAGGACCATTTCCGCCACGAAGACCTACTTGCTTATTAATTTCTTTTAAGATTTTTTCGTTTTCTTGATCTATCTCGTCATATGACTCATTATTATCTAACTAGTGTAACACCCGTGCGTTAAACGCACGGTCAAAAAACTTTGACAAAAAAAGAACAAAATCAAAAGAGTTACCCTAAATATAAAAGTTAATTATTATTATATTTAAAAAACAGAAGGAATATTTTGAGAAAATATAATTTTAAAACGTGTATTATTAATTTGTATAATTTAAGTTAGTTTTTACTTGTATAATCTTATAATTCCATTTTTAAAACAAATTTGATTGGATAGTTTCTTTCAAGAAAAATATTATAAAATATTTTTTTAGCAAAATCTTATGAAATACTCAAAGCAACCATTTATTGTAAATCATTTGTTAGACGTGGTTCATCTCATTAAAAAGCATGATTTATTATCTTTCGAAAGGAAAACATTTTCTCACAAGAGACGTGCAACATAAAAATTTAAAGACAAATGCTGAGAACCAGATTCATAGAGAACATATAGATCATGTATAGGAGAGAAATCAGATTATAAGAATGGAATATGGAAAAAACATAGTAATTGAAACGGATTACTTGTAATGGTGCTCAAATAAATTATGACATTTGAATACTTGGTTTACAGATTCTTTCTCAATTATAACCATTTTTTTGCTTGGTTTGTTACAACGGAGAAGCCATTTTGGGGAAGTTTAGGAGCCGGTAGCCACCGCCCACCATATATCATCTTCCCTCCTGTTCCTCCCTTTTACATTGTCATCTTTGATGCATAAGTGTGAGAACTTGTTTTGGTCCTTGAAGTTATCTAGACAATCCTGTTCATTATATATCAATCCAACAACAAATTTTCCTTCCTTCTTTTTTTTTTTTTTTTTTTTTTTGATTGGAAGGAACATATTCAACGATATGATCCATGACAGATAGGAGCCATTCTTTTTCTATCTGCCATCTTGCTTTTCTTTCTGCTGTCAAAGGCTTTAATCGCGATTGTTCCCCAAACACGGAAGCTGGGAGTATCCGAATCAAGATTGTGTAATGTAATTACTGAACACCAAAATAAAAAAAAATTCATAACCTGATTTAAAACATATTATACCTTCTAGGTTTGTTATTGCATTTGACAATACCAAAACCGATGAAACGCCCTTCCCTATATCCTATTCCAGAAGCAACTTTGCAAAATCAGGATAGTGTCAATTGTAACTTACCCACAAGTTCTCGTTCATGAAAAATTTCAAACTCAAAAATAACCTCTACCCTGAACCATAAAAGTGAATACAATGAATGTCTGTCAGCACAAAGTCATAAATGCCAAGAATGTTCAGACAAATGAATGTCTGTCAGCACAAAAACAAAGTTTTAAATTATTTTACTACCCATTGATGATTGAAATGTTAAAGTGAACTTTGGCCAAAACATTTCCAATCTCCACAATCCTACTTAACATAAGGGAACAAATCTAAATGATGCATCATTGCTTGGCTACACATTATTATTTCAAGCTAACTTTCTAGCTAGATCTCAAAGCCTCAAACTCAGGAAGATTCTTCCCAAAAAAAAAAAAAAAAACTGTGAGGGCCATGATCGAACATCACAATTCAAACCTCGTAATGACTTTACTTTTCTAATTAGCACATTACTTTTATTGAAATTTTAATATAGCTAAAAAACTGAAAAAACGCAGATCGCAATTTTTTTCCCTTGAACTCTTATGACTACTTTATATTACAAAATTATATTTTCTACTGAATCATCTCACAATTATCTGATAAAGGTATAAATTTCATAGAAACCAATCATATAGACTGACAAATATTTGATCTAATGAGATCTACAATGATTTTAGAAACAGAGGAAGATTAATAAAGAAAATGAAGGCCAAGGCAAATATAAAAGAAGTTAACTACTTGTAACCTATATTAACAACAGTATAAATGTCATAGAAACCAATCATATAAACTGAAAAAAGCTCATAATTATCTCAATTACCACTTGTAGATTAAAGTGGGACAAAGGGAGTAATCGTTAATGACCCCATCTCTCTCAATCCAAGCAAATATGCAAGAGTATTGGTAATAACCAACTATAAAACACATTCATTTCTTCAAATTAGGTGTGTCCGCAATCATGTATGCTCTCTGCTCAATACTGGTTATTGCTTATTGGATCTTTACTAAAGACACCAATAGTCCATGAGGTATGAAGATGCATTTCTAATTCCCCAGCATCAAGTATAGTTCAAAAAGTAGTCAACTACTCCAAAAGTTCATGGTTCTCCATTCACCCTCGACTTCAGATTGAGTAGCTAACCAAATACTGTACATAGTAATTATGATGGATTGGAACAAAAAGAGCAATCTTCAAGGAATTCTATCCATAGCAATCACATATATCTCGATTAACTAAAGATATCTAATCAGTCACATGAATGGTGTTAAGTTGCCAACTGGTATAAAAGCTTAAGCTATTAGGTACAAGATACAACAATGAATATCGAGCCTTAATACCCAACACGAGAGAACCGACCACACATAAAGACTAAACAAACTGTGCAATCATGCACAGTGTAATTCTGGTAAGAAATGCAATTGGGATGATATGAAACCGTGACCTTGCCAAAATCAGAGCTATGATACTACCATATATTTATCAACTGGTCTAAAAACCTAAGCTTTTAGATTAGGGCAAGGCAAACAAACTTCAAGCAGAATTAGTTAGATGTATAAATATTGCTCTTTGGCTACAAAACCACTAGTACAAAAAAAAATCCGCTCAATTGAAAGAAAGAAAAAAACTGTAGACCCAAAAGGAGTTTAAAAAAAAACAAAAATCAATCTTCAATAGTAAATTATTGCAGTGAATCTGAGAATAAAAGAGCAGAAGAAACCTGCAATTGAACCGCTCAAGTGACTGAGGCAACCTGGTGATAACATTCCCTTCAAGAGTTTCCTGCAATCAAATCAAATCAGTAATTAATTAACAGGCAAGAAAATTAAGGTTAGGTTTGGCGATTGAATAGGGGGATAGTTTACATTGGGACGATAGATACGGTTTAATCGGGAAAGTTTGATATCAAATCCTCCGGATATGGTATAAACCTGTGGAACAGACGCACGCACACGCAGCCAGAATATAGAGAGAGTTCTGATTTTCTTCCTTGCGTGATGGATTGGAAGAGAGAAAACGGTTATTTTGCAACAACTTGAGAGTGGGAAGGAGATGAAAGCGTGGCGGCATCATGGCGTTTCTCACATAGAGCGGGTATGTTCTTGGGGAAAGTGATGTAAAGGGACTGAGAGATCGAGAAGGAGAGATCGAATACAAAAGGATAATTTAATTTTACGCTTTTGATGAGGGCAATTTTGGGATTTAGAAAGTAGCAAAATTTTGAGCGGGAAAATGGCTGTGTTAAAGTTACTTCAGCCATTATATATATATAGATTCGTTAGAGTTATTAGTTAATTCATCATTTAGGATTCTAGCAATCTCGGGATACTCAGAAAGATCTATTTTTTCATTAAGAAAATAGTAAATAACCAAAATGACCCGCGTACTATGTTAAAACAACCAATTTGACCCGCGTACTATCTAAACTACCAAATAAACCTGCGTACTATTAATAAATTTGCCAAATCAACCTAAATTGTTAATGGATGTTAACAAATGCACAAAATCTTGGGAAAAATCTGTTTTACACTAACTCAGTGTAAAACGTGTTTTTAAGCCGGTGGCAAACTTGTAAATATTAGCTTGCGCAAAAAACCGGTGGCATTGATGTAAATAACTGGAACTCATGAAAACTCACCAGGCACTTTTCGAAACTGTAGGAGGCATTTTTCAATATTACAGCAGGCAAATTTTAACGCTAGAGAAGGCACATGTTTTGACATGCCTGCTGGGTGTTTTTTTTTTTTTTTTTTTTTTTCAAGTGCCAAAAAAGTGCCTTCTCTAAGGTAAAAAAGTGCTTGCTCATGTTTTTTTTTTTCAAGTGCCAAAAAAAGGTGCCTTCTCTAAGGTAAAAAAGTGCTTGCTGGGTTTTTTTTTTTTTTTTTCAAGTGCCAAAAAAGTGCCTTCTCTAAGGTAAAAAAGAGCCTGCTTGAGAAAACATGCCTGCTGGGTTTTTTTTTTTTTTTTTTTTTTCAAGTGCCAAAAAAAGTGTCTTCTCTAAGGTAAAAAAGTGCCTGCCGTGAAAGTCCCAAAAAAAGTGCGTGCTGTAAAAATATTGAAAAGTGCCTCCTACATTATCAGAAAGTGCCTGCCCAAGAACCCTTCTTTGAAGAAAATACATTCTACACTAAGCTAGTGTAGAACGCGTTCTACGCAAGAACGACTCTAACAAATGTTAATAACATAACGGATATTAGTTATTGAGCCATTTTTTAACTTACGAATTATTGAACTTTTGTTTCATTGTTGAAGGGATGAAAGTGTAAATTTATCTAAAATTTAAACTGTTGGTTTTTAAAGAGATTATATAAATATAAAGGGGGCTGAGATTACAAATATTATTGTAGCAAAATGAAAAACATAATTCAGATATAACCCCCAATTAATACCCTTATAATCCCCTAATAACTAGTTATGCACATACTAAAACCCCAATATTTTCTCTTCCTTCTCCAACCCAGAACGCAGCCCCCTTCCCCAGCCCCACTCCCACAGTACCGGCCACTGAGCCACCTCCAACTACGTCATTTACCTCCCACACCCTCCCCCAAGTAGATCTATACAATTTCTCCTACCCTTTGTCCATTAACATCTTCACAACCTAGTACATAGAAAACCAGCCTCGTTGCGCTGTAACTTAAATTCCTCCTCCTCATCGGGTACGCCTTGTCAACGCAGTCACGTCTTATCAACGCCGGTCATGCTTCATCATTGCCGGTCAAGCCTCCTCATCTCCGGTTACTCTCCATGCCCAGCTTCTCTCTCCGCTCCCTCCCCTCTCTCTCTCTCTCTCTCTCTCTCTCTCTCATTGTGACCTCCTACCCAGATCTAAAATCACATCAGGATTTTCGAAACAATCAGATCTAAGTTTGATTTTATAAAAGTTTTTTGTTATCTTGAAATTAAATCTAAATTTTGATAATTTTTGTGTCTTGAGATTTCAATTTGTGTTAGATCTGAGTTTCGACAAGAATGATGGTTAATGTGTTCATGATATTGGCATTTGAACGGTGGTAGGTTATTGTTGGTGGAAAGATAGTGTTCAGGCATGGTGGCTGATTAGGAGATGGTGGTGGGGAAATGATTGTTTATTATTACTCCCTCCGTTCCAAATTAATGTTCTTAGTTTGACTTTACACGGAGATTAAGAAAAAGTAAATGTTGTGAGTATAAAAAGTAAAGTAGAAAAGAGAAAGTGGGTAGGGAATTTTTGTTGTGAGAATGACAAGTGGGTCCCATTTTCCATTTTAGGCAATTAAGTAAAGTAAGAACCTTAAATTGGGACAAACTAAAAGGGAAAGTAAGAACCTTAAAGCAGGACAGAGGGAGTATAAAAACTTTAAGCATTGTTTAGTTTTTTTTTTTTGAAGGAAAGCATTATTTTTTTAAAAAAAAATGGTATTCGTTGATTTATTTATTTTTGGACTAGAAAAAATAATCTCAAATCAGGAGAATAGAAAAATATTTAAAGGTCAAAACATTTAACGTTGCACATATGCATCCCCTCAATTTTCACATTTGCATTTTTTCAATGTTTAGGCAATTTAAAACTTTTGATTGTAATATCCATTAAGTTATTAACATTTGTTAACATTCGTTAGCGATTTAGGTTGATTTGGTTAATTTATGAATAGTACGCAGGTTGATTTGGTAGTTTAGATAGTACGCGGGTTGATTTGGTTGAATTCACATAGTACGCGGGTCATTTTGGTCGTTTACTCATTAAGAAAGTAGGGGAGTACATGTTCCGCGATGGCATCCAAGTCCTCTTGGGTGAGCTCATCGGTAGTGGTATCTGATTCTAAGGTAAGAGTTACAAACTTTCTTTCTCTATGGGGATGGGGAGTACATCCTAATTCTTTGATTAGGAAGTCTTCACTCGCTATGGGTCCCCCAGTTGTGTACCAATTCTGAATAGGCTCGTCACTCTTCTCGATGAGCTTGATGTAGTCTTAGTTCGGAGCGTCCCCCTTGTCTATTGCATTGATCTGAGTGTCCTCTAGCTTACAAAGGTTGAGAAATTGGCGCAGTAGGTCTTCTCCCAACACAAAGTCCCACTCACTGAATGCTTCGGCCTTGGTACCCCCTAATTCTCGAGGTAGCCACGAGAATTGCATCTGTTCTGTTTCAAGTGAGTACGGATCATAGTCACTGAATATTTCAAAGCCCGGCTGGCGCTTCCCCCTATGTTCGATCCATGGTTCAGGGAATATGAAGTATGGTAAGTTTTCCCCCTCGCGTACAAAGTACCCATTTAGAGTCTTTCGATAGGGCGGTACTAGTGGTACAATGTATGAGGCCCAATCCCTTTCATCTTTAGGGATGCCCTTGAGTGGTGACACATACCCTAGACCATATTCTGGGGGGTATAGAACGACAGGTGGTGGTTCTTTTATCCCTTGAAAAATGCTTGCCAAGTCCAAGACCGGGCGTGTTCCGGAGAATGGAATCGTCTTAGAATAGTCATTTTCATTGTGCACTTCTACCATCTCTACACTACTTTTCTTTTGGATTTCGAATCCATTGAAAAGGTAGTCGGCTGCCTCATACTGAATTTCTAAGATTGGGCTAGCAGTGACTTGTTCCCCAAGTATGGTGACTATCGTGTCGTTGTGTTTAAACTTGACACATTGATGGAGAGTCGATGGTACTCCTCCCGTTTGATGTAGCCACGGGCGTCCCAGAAGAAGGTTGAACGAAGAGGGGATGTCAATGACTTGGAATTCTGCCTTCGTAGTTATCTCTCCCACTATAACTGTTAGAGTGATCGCCCCTATAGGTGAGGGTGCAGTGCAGTCAAACCCTCGTACAGTGAGATTTGATGGTTTTAGCTCTCTTGAGGTAAGGCCAAGCGTTACCATGACTTTCTTTGGTAAGACATTTATGGAGGACCCATTGTCTACTAGGATTCTGGGGATTCGATGCCCATTGACCTTTGCGGTTATCTAGAGAGCTTCGGTGTGCCCTCCACCATACTGTGGTAGATCTAGGTCGGTAAATGTGATCATATTGCCAAATTGGATTTGGCCTACCATTTGCGTTAACTCCTCGGGAGTTATTTCTTTGGGCACTTCGACTTGGGATAATGCTTTCGAGATCATAATTCGATGCTTATGAGATGAGCCTAAGAGATCCCATATGGAAATGTTGGCTTGCGTTTTCTTTAATTGCTTAAGAAGTGGATCGTCAAGCTCAACGGGTTCGGGCTCTTTCGAAGATGATGGCTCTTCTATTCTTGGATCTTTGTTGATTATAAGTCGACCAGAGCGGGTGAGTAAGTTAACATCTTCCTTTTCTTTATTATTCTTTCTATCTAGTACCTGATCCCAAGACAACATGTAACAGAAAGAAATTTCATTATTAAACTTTGGAGTGCTCTCGCCCACATTTGGGATTAGGCGAGTAGTCTCTTCTTCTTTACTAGATATCTGTATTACATTGATCCCCCCTCCCACAGTTGGGAGAGGGTTTTTCACTACATTGGGAACTCCTAGCTTCTTAGAGTCTATGAGATCTTAGATCACATCTTTGAGGTGGTGACACGAGTTGGTGTCGTGGCCGGTGGCTTTGTGAAATTTACAGAAGAGATGATGATCATGATTGAGAGGAAATTCTTTAGGAATAGTAGGCTTCCTCGGTGTGATCTTGCCGGCTTCTACAAGGGTGTCGAACATTTGACTTTGGGTGACACCTTCTAGCTTGCTATAGTTCCTCTGCCTTGCTTTAGCTTTGGATTCAACTTCCATCTTTTAACATTCTCTTTGAGCTTGTAGACATGCTTGGAGCGTGTCGACCTTCTTTTCATAGTATTCTTCTTGCATGAGTAAGCCCTTTCGAAGTGCATTGACCTCCTCTTCTCGGGCTAGCAACTGATTTTGGATAAATTTGATTTCTCTATCGAAGAATTCGTTTTGTGTTCGCAGTCGGGTCATGAATTATTCTTCTATCTCTCTCTTGAAGAGGGCGTATAGGACCGTGGCGTATACTTCAGAAACTGTGTCAAATCCAGGCTGGGGTCCCAACAAGTCGGCTTTTATAAAATAGGGTTGACCAACACGGCAGACTCACAGAAAAGGAGAGATATCTCGTACGAGACAATGGATGTTTCGTACGAGACATCTAACCTGACAGTCAGATTTGCAGATTTTAATACTACTGGTCGGATGGAATTTAATCCATTTTAAGAGGTTACTACTCTAGTTCATCCTGGAATAGTGGATTCTGTCACCCTAGAATATGAGCCCCTTGTTTTTCACCTGTATTGCACTCTCCCAAACGGACAATTCAGGCAAGGGTCCTATATTCTCATCAGAATCCACCATTCAATTAACCAAACCTAAGTGATTCCGTAGTTGTTTTGCACTTTATTAAACAACGCATTAATGACATCAAATCTTGTGAATTTTAAGGGACAACCAAAAGGGACATGTTGAATGGTGCGGTCGAAACTAAACCAAAATGGCATCCATAATCCCGCACAGAATAGTGAAAGTAGGAAAACACAAGCTCAGATTTCCGTAGAGAGGTTCTCCATTCTTTCAAAATCCTTTGTCCAACATTTTACCGAAGGGACATTCGTCATATTCACAAGGGAGGATTATAGATTGTAAAGATGCGTTATCTTGGGAAAAGGTTAAAACAACCCTAAGAATCGAATTGACCGGTCTCGAGGAGTGTCTTATTAACTAGTATGTATGCATGAGGTTGATGCAAGGCTTACGGATAAGGCTCCCCATGAACATAGTCTAGGAGCGTGTCACGGAGTGGGTACACCATCTTTGGAGAGACCGGCGAGGGCCATTCGTTAGAATGGGGGTGTTGACCGACATCCGTCCTCCGATTGGAACCCGGGTTTATAGGGTATGTAGTGCAATTATTCTACATGTGTGCACATGTGTGAGAGTCAAGATCTAGGTAACAAAGAGAAAATAGAGAGTTTTTTTTTTTTGAAAGTAAAAATAAAAACATGCAATGGTCGGGCCAAGTGGCTGCCTACGTTTCCCTCTTGTGGAGGAACTCAGGCCGTCGTAGTTCAAACATAAAGCAAACGCATGTAAAGCAAGGAATGAAACAATTAGCAAGTACTCCTGTTAAATAAAGCTTAGCCTTATGATATATGGGGAGTTTCTTCGTCGTTAGGGAGGTCTTAAGACACAGAAACAGAGGGGAGAGCGGATCTGAAACTCTGTGTACGCGTTTGAACTGAACGAAAATCCTTTTTCAAACCAGAGAATCAGACCAGTCGGACAGAGCTGAGATGTCTCGTACGAGACAAGTGATCCCTCGTACGAGACTTCTCAGTCGGGGAACAGGTTACAGTACAGAATGCAGAATTTTGAAACAACGATGATTTCTTTCGACGTAAGTCTAACCCACTTACTGTGATCTTCCCCAGCAGAGTCGCCACTGTTTACGTGCGGGTTTTTGTTTAATCTTCGAGGTGCCTTTTTGTCCTTCGATTTACCCTTTTTTGATTGTTTGAGAGTCGTCACAATGTTGTTGTCGGAACACGGACCGAGATATCTGGATTCGGGGGTTAAGTTATGAATTGGGAAGGTCAAGGAGCACCGAATTCACCCAATCTAGGATTGGTCTTGCTAAGAAATCATCATCATTGTTTCAAAATCATGCAAAACGTATGTAAAAAGAAGACAAACAAATAAATAATTGCTTATTTATTTGGGATGTTGGATCATGTGCTTCGAGACCATCTCCATGGATTGGAGAGGGTCTAGTGTAGCGACCCCAAAACCCGTCCCTATTTATTTTATATTTTTGGGAATTTTAATTTTACATTATATGTGCATTTTATGTGTTGCATCATATTTTATGATTTGCACATATTACTTGGTTATTTGTGTTATTTACTTAGTTAGTAATAATAATGGTTAAAGGAGTTAAATGATTAAGTTGAAACTTTAGGGTCCTTTGTGAAAATGTAACTTCAGGGGTTAAAGTGTTAACTTTGAAAGTTGGGTGACCAATTTGTTAAATGGATGAAGATTTTTATAAAAACAAGCTTATCGTCCTCCTTCTCCGTGTCTTTCATTTGTTCTGCAACTTTCTCTACGTTTCAGTTAGGGTTAAAGAGAAAAAGGTAAGTTCGACCCATTTCGATTTAATTCTTTTTATTTACTTACCCGTTTTAAAAACTAATTATATAAGAATGATCAGGGCGTCGAGTAGGTCATTTCTATCCGAACAAAACTTATTTCAGCGATACTTTTTCCCGAACTAGGTAAGTTATTAATTCCCCTTTAAATATTAAAATGGTCATATATGCTATACTTGCTACTTGTACTTGTTAATTTTGTGATTTGAATATTATTTGTGATACTTGTAATTTTGGGACAAAGGGAGTATTTGGAAAGTTGATGTGGTTATGTAAAGAAGTCATATTTGTGTTGTATAACTCAGCTTGGTTGAATTATGTTTGGTAAGATAGATGTTGGTTCGTACTTTTGGGACGGTGAAACGAAAGAAGTAAAATTAGCAAGTTTTATGTCTGGTGGATGTGTTGGGCGGCCGCCCAAATAGGGCGTGCGACCGCACATTTATCTGGAAGATTTTGGTCGTGGGACAGAGCATTTTGGGCGGCCGCACAGGCTGGTGTGGGCGACCGCCCAGGGTTGCTGGAAAAGTTAAGTGTTCCGTTTCAAGTGATTTAAAGTTCAAGTTTGGTGTAGGTCTTAGGTGATATCCTAGAGTACCTAGAGGATTGTTGTGGAACACCCTAGTGTTTGAAATTGGTTCCTTTGTGAACAAATGTGTTATGGAATGTGAATAAGTGTTACATGGGGTATTGTTGAACACCTTTTGATGTGTGTTGGATTGGTTCATCTTTGTGATGTGTTTGGCTTGATTCCCTACTTTGGAATCATTGCCCCTGGTTGTTGTTTAAGCAATTATTCATTACTATGCTCGTTTGGAAGTCCAGCTGGTACTTGTTGTTGGTGTCGGGACAGTGGTAGGGATTACATCATTGTAAGGCTTCTATCATTGGTTTCCCATTGTTTATGATATCGGGCAGTGGTAGGGATTACAATGGCACACGAGCCAAGTTCATTGTAAGGCTTCTATCATTGGTTTCCCATTTTTAACCCCCTTCCTTAGGCCAAAGGTTGGGCACTTTGGGTTATGACTATGTGTCATTTTCCCCTTGTTGTTGTTGTTGTTGTTGTTGTTGTTTGGTTCATGAACCGGTTTCAGCCCTTTGGTGCTGCTCAGTTGATACCTCTCAGATGGTTATATGTTCGAGAACCTTGGCTCAGTATCCACGTATGAGTGTTTATTTCCGCCTTATGTGTGGTATGATGAGTTGGTCATTATTTCCAACTGGTATGGGACGGTTGGCGATAGGGAGCCTCTCATGTTATGTCCTATGTGGATGTTTATTGACATTGTTCAATTCCGAGTATCATTTCAGCATGTAACGTAGTTGCATTTTAGTAGCTTACTGAGATTTATCTCACCCTTATTTGTTTACTGTTTTAGATAAAGGAGAGCCCAGGGGATAGGTCACTTCAAGGGAGGATGTCGAGGAAGTGATTTGGGTAAGACATTTTGGGAAAGTAAGTTTGGGTTGTAAAGGCTACATTATATAAATGTATAACCTTTTGGGTAGTGTACCCGTGACATCATCTTTGTACACCTTGTAGATACCCCGGGGGGGGGGACACCACGGCTTGGCTAGAGCGCGTGAATTATCCTAGGATGTCTACTTGGTTTTTTAGAGTCGCCACCCACGTTTTTGAGGTACGTAAGAAAACCTAATGTGTATGAGCCTAAGTTTGATTTATGAAAACAGAGATTCTTGAGATGAGAGGTTCGGGGGTTAGGTTACGAAATGGGAAGTACTTAAACACCCATTTCGCCCGAGCAAAGTCGGTCTTGCTTGTTCATAATTCACTTTTAAAGATAAATGTGTTCTTCCTATTAAAATGATGATAAAAAGGGGTTTTAGAGTTAAAATATAGGGAGATGACTCCTAGGCCAATTCAATGTAATGAAAGGACCATTGGTGTCATGTCCCAAATGGTTTTGGGTGATTGCACATTTGATTAAAGAAGAAGAAGAAGAAGGAGAAGAAGAGAAATGTTAAGACATTTACCTATAGTATCCTTCAAAAGAGAGCCTCTTGTAAAGCCTTGAAGAAGAGGTTGAGTACTTTTGTTGAAGAAATCCCAAAGGAAAATGTCTAGGAAAGAAGTGAGTAAAAGGTCTAAAATGATGATTTTCCAAGGTCCTCCTCCAATGATGGATTGGAGGGGTTTTTATAGTTGAAAAGTGACTGTTTTTGGAGCCAAACGGAGTCTCCAAGAAATCTTTCCCGGGAAAAATCATGTATAATGAGCAAGGGAGAGATTCTTGGGCAGAATCTGTAACTGACACGCCCCAGAAGCGCGCGCATCCCACCTAGGCGGCGGCAGGTGCGCGCGTCTGTCCTCAAGGGGCGGAGGCGCGCGACTCTGAGAAGCAATTTTTGACAGAATGGACTAGAAAGTTAGAACTGTTATTCAGTTTAGTCCCGGGACTTAACGGAGTCCGTCTGGAACTTAACCAAAGTAACAGAAACTAATAGAAAACACTTAGAAGAGGGAGAAACACAAAACAAGTGTGTAGTCAGGGTGAGCGGTCCGAGGCGGGGTGTCTACAGAGCCCCTCGGCGGCGTGGATTGCGAAGCAAACGCGCCGACGAAAGACAAACATCCGCCTAGGACATCACCAAGAAAAGGAAAAGACTCGATAAAAGCAGGAATTTGAAATTGCGGAGGATAGAGGTGCGCTCCCTGTGTGAGCGGCTTTGAGAGATAAGGGTGCCCTCCCTGTGTGAGCGGCTTTGCCAATAGCGGGATCCGTTGGCTGAGAGCGGGATCCGTTTGCTGGAAGCGGGACCTGTTTGCTGATAGCGAGATCCGTTTGCTGGAAGCGGGACCTGTTTGCTGATAGCGAGATCCGTTTGCTGGAAGCGGGACCCAGAGGACCGTTTGCTGAAGTGCGGGACCTAGAGGACCGTCTGCTGAAGTGCGGGACCTAGAGGACCGTCTGCTGAAGTGCGGGACCCGGAGGACCGTTTGCTGAAGTGCGGCACCCGGAGGACCGTTTGCTGAAGTGCGGGACCTAGAGGACCGTCTGCTGAAGTGCGGGACCCGGAGGACCGTCTGCTGAAGTGCAGGACCCGGAGGACCGTCTGCTGAAGTGCGGGACCTGGAGGACCGTCTGCTGAAGTGCGGGACCCGGAGGAACCGTTTGCTGAAGTGCGGGACCTAGAGGGCTGTCTGCTAAAGTGCGGGACCTAGAGGACCTCCTGCTGAAGTGCGGGACTCGGAGGACCGTTTGCTGAAGTGCGGGACCCGGAGGACCGTTTGCTGAAGTGCAGGACCTAGAGGACCGTCTGTTGAAGTGCGGGACCTAGAGGACCGTCTGCTGAAGCGCGGGACCTAGAGGACCGTCTGCTGAAGTGCGGGACCCGAAGGACTGTCTACTGAAGTGCGGGACCTAGAGGACCGTTTGCTTTGTATGGATGTAGATTTTGTTCGATGAAGAAGCGGTGATTCTGTGGCTCATTCCGGACCAAATTTTTGTCGTGAGTCGTGCTTTGACTATTTGACTTTGACTTTTGATGGGGTGCGGGTACAGTTGACTGCGGAGTGCTTTGTGCTGGGGATAAATTGTAAAAAAACTGATCTTTGAGAAAATAAAAGACGCCCTACTTTGAATGTGAGTTTCTATCTTATTTCAGTTTTTAGACATGCCCTAAGGGCGGACCAAATTAATGTGTGCCCAGCTGGGTGTTTGATGTCGTCGTTTGAGCTTCCCTTGTTGCTGGGATTGTTCTTTTCTGCAGGTTGAAGGTGCTGGAATACCCGTGTTCTGATCTGAACTGACAAGGGCTATTTCTGGTGCCTTTCTTCTTCCTGGGACGCGGGCGCTTCCTCTCTTGGAGACGGGACGCGCGCGCCTTGTAAACTGGTGTCGGGAGGCGCGCGCCTCTGGGAGGCGGAATTCAGGGCCTGATATTTGCTGACCAAAAGATCCCCCAACAGCTATAATATCAGCTCCTGGTCGATAATTCGACTCCAACAGCCTTTTTCTGCCATTTTGAACACCATTTTATTGCTCAATTTTGCTTGTGATCCTCTTTCCCATGGCTTCCAACCTTTTTAGTCTTGGTGCAGAGGTCGTCAAGAGTTACGAGAAGGATTTGTCGACATTTGTTTATTCTTTCAAAACCCATCCCAAGAATGCTTTCATCAAAGATTTCGGATTTCGAATTCTTTTTACTTTGCGAACATTGAAGCCGGATTGGGATTTGTTGAAGGCTGCTGCATCCTTCTGGGATTGTGATAGCCATGCTTTCAACTTTTCGGCTAATGAAATGGTGCCGACTGTCGATGATTTTGGGGCCATTTTGGGCATGCCTTTGGCCGGTCGGATTGCCGTCCCTAGTATCATCGCGGTGTTGTTGATTCTTGGGTTGACCTCCTGAATCTCCCTGTTGGCGAGGTGAAGAAGATGATGCACGGGACCGTTGTTGACATAACTGAGCTTCTGATGTTTTTCAGTTTGCATTCGGAAGATGTCGTGGTTCAGTCCTTCAAGAGAAATGGCATGGCTGTCTGCCTTTTCAGCGAGGTTTTGTTTGTCACTCCTCTGGGTACTGCGGATGCGCAGTTGGCTGAGATCGTGTTGCAGGCGAAAGGACAGCGATTTAGCATAGTTCCGCTCATTGTAGGAGATACCTTGCATGGTTTGGACGAGTTTCACCGTACAGGCGAGATGCGGCGAGGAAGCCCCTTGCTTTTGACCATATGGCTTTGGGAGCATTTCAGGCTTTATGCGGCGGACGGCGACCTTTCTCCTTTTGATGTCCATAGGCGACGGTTGCTGATTAGAGACTTGACCGAAGAGGGTTGGAGGAGATTTTTTGCTTCTCGTCTTACAGCTGACATCGAGTGGTGCCCTTGGGGTCTTCGTCCTTTTGTGGAGTGGACCCTCGGTTTTCAGCATGTTGTTCTACCCGGATTGAGGGACTCTTCGTTTTATCAGCCAGAGCGGGTTTTGAGACAGTTTGGTCGTCAGCAAATAATTCCTTTCCCGAAGAATGGGGTACTTCGTCCAGTTTCTTATATGGATCCGGACTTCTCGAATGAGCTTCAGTTGGCTTGGGGAGATGATCGTGACCGTTGGGCTTCCGCTCCATTGCACCGGGGCAGTATTTTTCTTCCCGAGAGTTACTTGGATCATTTGCTTGGTACCGTCTACCGTGGCATTACTTGGGTAGATGCTCTTCGGGCTGAGTTGCTAGGAAGGGATTTTGAGCCCAGCAGTGCTTTGAGGTACAAGGAAGCTGCTGCTGATGTGAACAACATTCTGACCGACCCTTTTGGTACCCCTTTGGATGACTTTTATGCTCGGAGGCGCTCGGTTGCGCAAAAGATATCGGTCCGCATCAGTGTCCCTAGGCCTCCCAAGAAGAGTAGGATTGATGGTCGTTCGGGTGGTCCTTCAAAGGCCAAGAGAAAATTAGATTTTTCCTAGTACCCCCGAGAGATTGCAATTTAGAATAGACCACTTTGTTAGTATTTAATGTCTTAAGTTTTTTAGTAGCTCAACAAAATCCGTTGTAATGGCTTGAATGATTTGAGATTTGAATAAAATTACATTTTGTTAATTTGAAATGAATTGGGTATTTGTTTATGTTTTAGACCGCACCCGAAGGTTGCCTACGTTCCTCAAGTGTAGAGGCTCAGGTCTCCGTAGTTCAAATAAACGAAGACCGTTTTTTTTTTTTTTTTTTTTTTTTTTGTGCACCCTGTTTTTTGCCTAGACCGCCCTTTCGGGTTTTCAATCTAGCGGGCTTCTTTTTTGCACGTGATCGAATTTTTGCCTAGGCCTCCCTTACGGGTTTTCAACCTAGCGAGCTCTTTTTTTTTTTTTTTTGGTCTTCGTTTATTAGACGTAAAATCTCTTCAATTTGTCGAGGTTGACTTCCTTTGGCAGCTGATCTCCGTCTAAGTCCACGAGTTGGACTGCACCGCCGCTTAGTATCTTCTTTACTACGTACGGACCAATCCATCGGGGTCCCCATTTTCCAAGGGGGTTCATGGCATTGGGAGGGTGTTGTCTTAGGACCAAATCTCCCACACTGATGTTTCGGGGCCTCACCCTTTTGTTGAAAGCCTTAGCCATTCTTTGTTGATAGGACCTCGTACGCTCGATTGCCCTTAGTCTTTTCTCGTCGAGTAGGGCTAGCTGTTCATATCGACTTCGCATCCAGTCGACTTCGTTGACTTGGTTCTCGAAGAGGACCCGTAGGGATGGAACTTCGAGCTCTATTGGTAGTACAACTTCGGAACCATATACCAGTGCATAAGGAGTTTCTCCGGTCGCTGTCCGTATCGACGTGCGGTAGCCCCATAACGCTAGAGGTAGCTTTTCGGGCCAATCCCTTCCAGTGGAGGCCATTTTCTTCACAATGGTCTCGATTGTCTTATTAGCTGCCTCAACCGCGCCGTTTGCTTGAGGGCGGTATGGAGATGACTTGTGCTTAGTAATCTTGTATTCTACCAGGAGTGTGTCCATCTCTTTCTCGAAGTGAGAGCCGTTGTCTGAGATGATCTCATGAGGAACGCCGTATCGGCACATGATGTGGGTTTTCACGAAATCGGCCACTTTCTTGGCATTGAGAACTCGGTAAGCCTGTGCTTTGACCCATTTTGTAAAATAGTCCACGGCTACTAGGACGAAAGATTGTCCGTTGCTTCCAGTAGGGTGAACTTTGCCGATGATGTCTATGCCCCAACAAGAGAAAGGCCAAGGCGTAGTCATATTGTAAAGCTGTGAGGGTGGAGCGTGCTGTAGATTGGCATGGAATTGGCATTTGGCGCACCTCTTGACTTTCTTGATGCAGTCCCTTTCCATGGTACTCCAATAATAACCCATGCGGAGTATCTTCTTGGTCAACATAAACCCGTTCATGTGAGGCCCACATTCACCTTCGTGGATCTCATGCATTATTTCTTGAGCTTCGGTCTCATTTGCGCATAGGAGATTGATCCCTTCGTGGTGCCTTTTGTAGACTCTGTCCCCAATTAGTACATATCGGGAGGCTAGTCTTTGCAATGCCATTTGAGACTTCTTATTGCTATTCTCGGGATAAGCACCATCCTTGAGGAAATTCATGATATCCGCGTACCACGGGGAGTTTGTTTGGACCTCGTTGATCTCGATACTCATGCAGTATGCCGGACTGTTCCATTGGGAAATTTTGAAGGGCTTCACTATTTTACCCTCAGGTATTTCAACCAGTGAAGCGATGGTGGCTAGTGCATCAGCAAAACGGTTTTTGTCCCTTGGCAGGTAATTGAAGGTGATTTCTTGAAACTGTTCAACCAACTCCTCGAGATGTTGACCATACAGTTGCAGAGTTGAGTCTTGAATCTTCCACTTTCCGGATGTCTAGTTGATGATGAGCAACGAATCACCGAATACTTCTAAACTTGTGACATTTCTTTCGAGGGCTGCTTCGAGCCCCGCTATGCAAGCTTCGTACTCAGCGGTGTTATTAGTGGCTTCAAATTCAAGGCGGATAGCGATTGGAGTATACATGTCTTTTGGATCAACAAGTAACATCCCTATGCCATATCCATGCTTATTGGCTGCGCCATCGAAAAAAAGTTGCCACTTGTTTTCTTCTGTTGTAGCACAAATTAAATGCTCGTCGGGGAACTGTACATCTTCCCCCTTCACTTCGTCATACGGAAATTCAGCAAGCTGATCACTGAACACTTTCCCCCTGATGGATTTGAGTGTGACGTAAGTGATAACGTAACCGGCGAGCATGAAATACCATTTGGCTATTCTTGTTGACATGAAAGGCTTTTCGAAGATGTAGCGGAGCGGGTCCACTTTTGTTACTAACTTAATTGGGAAGGCTTCCATGTAATGCTTGAGCTTTTGAGTAACCCAAACCAATGCAACACAAGACTTCTCTAAGACAGAGTAGTTCTTTTCAGCTCCTTGAAACCGTCGGCTGACAAAGTAGATAACATTCTCTTTTGTGGAGTCTCGTTGTTCTTGTGCTAACATAGCCCCTAGGGCTTCATCATTGACGGTGATATAGAGCAAGAGAGACTTCTCTTTGTGTGGTGGAATCAAAACTGGAGGGCATGTCAAGTAATACTTCACTTGGTCGAAGGCTTCTTGGCACGCATCGGTCCATTCTAGAGCCACATTCTCTTTTTAGTAGCTTGAAGATTGGCTCACACATGGAAGTGAGTTGGTGCACAAACCGACTGATGTATTGAAGTCTGCCCATGAAACCTTTGATTTCTTTCTGCGTCTTTGGGGGAGGCATGTCAATGATTGCTTTGATTTTGGAGGGATCGGCTTCAATTCCTCTTTCAGTGACCATGTAACCTAGAACCTTTCCTCTGATGACCCCAAAAGTGCACTTTGCGGGATTGAGTCTCATCTTGTGTTGTCAAAGTCTTTCAAAGAATTTGCGAAGGTCGATCAAATGTTGACCATTGGTTCCCTTCGAATGGATGATCATGTCGTCTACATAGACCTCGATCTCTTTATGAATCATGTCATGGAACAGATCAGTAACAGCCCTCTGGTAAGTAGCCCCAGCGTTCCTTAGTCCGAACGGCATGACTGTGTAGCAGAAAGTGCCCCACGGAGTTGTGAAAGCTGTCTTGTGTTAATCCTCTTCGGACATGAGAATCTGATTGTAACCAGCAAAATCGTCCACAAATGAGCAGACTTCATAGTTGGCAGTTGAATCGACGAGCATGTCGATGTTTGGTAGTGGAAAATCATCTTTCGGGGAAGCTTTGTTCAAATCCCGGAAGTCCACACAAACTCGAACCTTGCCGTTTGCCTTTCTGACTGTCACAATGTTGGCTAGCAAGTCGGATACTCAATGACTTTGATGAAACCCACACTGAGGAGCTTTTCAATCTCTTCTTTGACTTGTAGATACCATTCTGGCTTAATCTTTCTGAGCTTCTGCTTTACTGGCTTGGCGTCCTCTCTGATCGGAATTCTGTGTTCCGCGACCTTTCTGTCCAAACCCGGCATATCTTTGTACGACCATGCGAATACATCTACAAATTCTCTGAGCAGTGCAGTCAATTTGTCTTTGTCTTCCCCCTTGAAGAAGCTGCCAATCTTCGTTTCTTTCGGCTCTTTGTCAGTACCCAGATTAACAACCTGCAATTCCTCATCAGCCCCTGGACCATTTTCACCACGACAATGAACCTGTTGAGCTAGTTCATTTAGGTATGTTATGTTTTCGTGGTCTATTTCATCATAATTTGAATCGTTATTAACTTGTTCATTAAGTTTGTTATTAGTTAATTCATCATTTATGATGTTTGCAATCTCGGGGTACTCAGAAATATCGAATTTTTCATTAGCAAAGAAAGGAAACACACGCTCGGCTATTGCCTCCATATCCTCTTGGGTGAGGGCATTAGAAACACTCTCGGACTCGAAAGTAAGTGTGAGCCGCTCTTCCTTTGTTGCTGTACGGGGTATGCAACCCATTTCTCGGACCAAGAAATCTTCGGACACTAAGGTCCCTTTCGTTGAATACCAGTTGTTGATTGGCTCGGAGCTTGGCGGGATCTCACTGATGGATTCCTTTCTGACAACTGTGTCGTAGATGGCGTTGACTTGACAATCGTCCATGATGGAAAATTCTTCGAACATGGAGGCTAGATCAGATAATTCTTCCTCTACGGTAATCTCTACCTCGGACTCTATAGTCAATTTCTTGCCCCACCACTCTCGGGGTGACATTGGAGTAGGCTCCCTTTCTTGAATCGGTATTTCACAATCAGTGAAGATCTCGAGACCGGGCTTCCTGACGCCCTTGTCATTAACCCACGGTTCAGGAAAGATCATGTACGGAACATCTTCCCCTTGGCGAACAAAGTAACCGTTTAGTATGTTGCGGTAAGGTCTCAGGTCAGGGATTTCATATTGTCGACCTTCTTTGCGAGCTTGGGTCTTTTGATTCTTGAATGCTTGCTCGTATTTCAAGTCATCTTCAGTGGGCTCGTACCCCAGACCAAACTTTTTCTTGACAAAAGGCATTTCTACGGGGTGTAATATCCCTTATTGATGCTTCCCTAGGCCTAGACCGGGAAAGTGATTCATGTTCCTCATCATGCGGAGGATTTTAGGATTGCCGAGGGTCCATTGTCTGTTTCCCCCTTCATTGTCGATGGTGTTAACGCCGGAGAGAGTGGCATCTTCTATCCCGTGTTGGACTTGGTGAACGGGTTGTCCCCCACTTCTGTGGATGGTGACATTCTCGGCCATAATGGTGACTATCTCATCCCCATTTCTGATCTTGACACACTGATGGAGAGTGGAAGGTACCGCATTGGAACTGTGGATCCAAGGTCGGCCCAGGAGTAAGTTGAATGAAGCAGGGACATCAAGTACTTGGAATGGGACAGACATGATCATGCTTCCAAATTCGATATCAACTTCTATCATTCCCATGACTGTATGGGCAGTTCTGTCGTACCCTCTAATGACTTGTGCAGAGGGTTGTAAATCGGAGTTTTTGAGCCCCAGTATGCCCATGACTCGGCTAGGCATTAAGTTGAGTGCAGAACCACCGTCTACTAGAACCCTTGAGATGGGTATCCCCCTTGCCCTTACTTTGAGGTAGATGGCTTCATTGTGTTCGGACCCAAATGGCGGGAGGTCCACGTCGGCAAAAGTGATGACATTGCCGAAGTGAATATGACCTATCATTGCTGTGAGGTCCTCAGGAGTCGTGTCGGGAGAGACTGATGTGTCATTCAAGTTCTTGATGACGAGGTCTCGGTGTCTCTTTGATGATGCAATAAGGTCCCAGATGGATATGTTGGCTTGCGTCTTCTTGAGTTGTGTTAACAAAGGATCTTCGGGTATGTCGCGTGTTTGCGATCTTTGAGAAGAGGTGTTGGTTGCTGCGGTATTGGGAGGGATTGTGCTCGTTGTTACTCGGCCACTGCGAGTGAGCACGTTCACGGTCCCTTGTAGCTTCTTCTTCCTATTCTCTAAGACTTCCCTCATAATCTCATCATAAGTCACAACATAACAAGAATTATCAAGTTTATTCATATCATCAGATCCCTCATTCACAATTGGGATCGAATGAGTGGCTCCTTCAAACTCTCCTACCTCTATTACATTGACACCACCCTCATTAGGGATTATGAATTCCTTCTTGTCTATGAGGTCTTGGATAGTGTTGCGGATGGAGAAACAATCCTCGGTGAGGTGGCCGGTGCATTGATGGTAGTCACACCATTTGTGGTGAGCATGATTGGCACGGAGTGGTTGTGGTTTCTTTTACCCTTGAAGAGGGGTGATTTTTCCCTTGGCCTTTAGAGCTTCATAGGCCTCGGTGATGGTCATGACATTGAGAGGAGTGTAGACGCGGTCGTTTTGGAACCGCTTGCCTTGTGGTGGGGGGACCTTCTTGTAATTCCCCTTGTCAGTAGTGACGGTATTGACAGAAGCCTCTTTGTTTGAACTAGAGGCGGCCTTGTATTGGTAAGTAGGAGTGGCCTTTTTAATCTCCTTGAGCAAGTCATCCATGCGTACCCCCGCCTCATACATTTGGGAGAAGTCGGAGTAGCAAGCCCTACTTAGGTGGGTGCGGAGATCAATCTTGAGACATTTGAGAAAGATGTCCATTTGCTCTTTTGTGTTTGGCCTCTCAACAATTTCAGAGAGCTTGTCATTCTATCTCCTTGTGAAGTCAATGAAGGACTCGTTGTCTCTTTGAGTGGTGTTCTCGAGCTCTTTCCTTGTCGGCCGGTGAGTGGTGTTGCCTTGATATTGATTTTTGAAGGCAAGCATAGCGGCATCCCAATCAAGATGGACAGTGAGCGGGAGAGTTGCATACCAATCCTTTGCCGCCCCCTCGAGAGTGAGAGGAAAGCATTGAGCCATAACTTTTGGGGAGACCTTCTTCGGAACCATAGCCCAAATGTAAGTCTCGATGTGAGCCATCGGGCATGAGTTGCACTTAAACTAGCTAATGTCGGGCATCTTGAATTTGTCGGGGAGAGCGGCCATCGTGCTCATGAGGATGGATGACTGATAAAGGCTTGTGTTGGAGCCTTTTCCCATGTTGAGGCCGTCGAATTTCTGATCAATGTAGGCCATGATGGAATCGACCATTTTGGGGTCGCTGTTGTCGGTGCTTGGTTTCCCCACTTTTTTTATGCGGGCGCTGACATATGGGCTTTCAAACAAACCCTCGGTCCACTCGGATTCCTCATTGTCATTAACCCCCTTGTTCTTGGAGAGCTTGAGGAGCTTGGCTTTCAGTTGGTCAACCTCGGCCTCGTGGGCCTCCCTTTGACTGTCGACATGAGCTTGCCATAAGGCTTCTTCGGTTTGAGCCTCTTGGTTAAGGGTAGAGACTTGTTGTTGGTGTGTTTGAACCATGGCAGAAAGTTGTTCGAGAGTCATGGCGTTGTTGGTGCTGGAGTCGCCGGCCATTGATGATGTAGAAGCTGTTGGAGTAATCGGTTCACAGACAAGCCTGTTGGATGAATCCCTGTAGATGCGGAGAGTACCAATCGGACCTATAATTGGAGAAGTATCCCTTGTCAGTCTCGGTTCACACTTTCGGTCCATAAAGAGGTTGAGAACACACAGTTGGGCACACGACTCGAACCACATAAGAAAAAAAAAAGACTCCTTTTTTTTTTTTTTTTTTTTTTATAAGTCGGAGGGAATGGGTCCCTTTTGGGGTTTCTAAGAAGATAATGGAATCGTCACACTAGTATATAGACCATCTCGCGGTCCCATATACTCATCGGATTCCATCGCGCTTGTGATTCCTACATGTGTCGGGATTAAACTAAATTAATGTAGTAAAGCATACATGCGGGGGCGGATTTTTTATTTTCGTCGAAGATAACCACTTTTGGGGACGGATTTTTATTGCGTCCGTTTCAACAAATTGGCATGTATGATTTGAAAAAATTAGTTTAGGGAAATCTTGGTACATGGAAACCGACTTGGTCACGGAGTGTTAGACCCTAACTAGAATTGTGTGGTTTGTGCTCGGCTTAAATATGAGGCTTAAAGGTCATCCCCGACATGTAGTCATGAACTACGCCACGGGCTGAGGTTTACCGCTTCGAAAGAGCCAAGGTCGAGTGGAGCTTGAAACTTTCTAGGACGGGTCTCGACGGGTTTGGGGTTGGACATGTGCGACTCGATAGTGAGCAGTTGATAAGAATTGTGCACGTGGTGTGAGGTCCATCACGTGACAAATTTTTTTTTATTTTTTTTTTATTTTTTGAAAAGAAAAGATAAAAAAAAAACACATAAGCACGTAAATTACAACTCCCGAATCACCCGTGTGACCGGTAAATAAAACATAAAATTAAACAGTCCAAGGGTTCAATTCTGTCCTGATGCAGGCAACTGTGCCCACACCCCACGGTTCTGTTCAGTCACTGAAACCTGTTCTTGCCCTGGAAAATGACCCAGAAGCGCGCGTCTCGGGCTAGTGTTGTGGGAAGAGCGCGCCTGGCGCATTGTACCTGGGAGGCGACCACTTCTGGGCTGACCTGTCAGATTATCAGAAACTTATGGACTCAGGGGATTGCCCTGGTCCTGATTGTGTGATGGAACCCCTGCAATGTTTGTCAGCATGAAATAATAGGAATAATAGGAAGAACACATGGAAGGCGGGCAATTCTGGAATTTGACTCGGGACGCGCGCGCTTTGGACCATGAAGGTTTGAGTCGCGCGCTTCCCATGTCAATTTCTAGAATGCCCAAAAAAGTGAATTATGAACAGAAACACAAGTTTAACCCTCAAGCAGTCCCCAGTGGAGTCGCCACTGTAGATACCCCGGGGGGGACACCACGGCTTGGCTAGAGCGCGTGAATTATCCTAGGATGTCTACTTGGTTTCTTAGAGTCGCCACCCACGTTTTTGAGGAACGTAAGAAAACCTAATGTTTATGAGCATAAGTTTGATTTACGAAAACAGAGATTCTTGAGATGAGTGGTTCGGGGGTTAGGTTACGAAATGGGAAGTACTTAAACACCCATTTCGCCCGAGCAAAGTCGGTCTTGCTTGTTCATAATTCACTTTTAAAGATAAATGTGTTCTTCCTATTAAAATGATGATAAAAAGGGGTTTTAGAGTTAAAATGTAGGGAGATGACTCCTAGGCCAATTCAATGTAATGAAAGGACCATTGGTGTCATGTCCTAAATGGTTTTGGGTGATTGCACATTTGATTAAAGAAGAAGAAGAAGAAGGATAAGAAGAGAAATGTTAAGACATTTACCTATAGTATCCTTCAAAAGAGAGCCTCTTGTAAAGCCTTGAAGAAGAGGTTGAGTGCTTTTGTTGAAGAAATCCCAAAGGAAAATGTCTAGGAAAGAAGTGAGTAAAAGGTCTAAAATGATGATTTTCCAAGGTCCTCCTCCAATGATGGATTGGAGGGGTTTGTATAGTTGAAAAGTTACTGTTTTTGGAGCCAAACGGAGTCTCCAAGAAATCTTTCCCAGGCAAAATCATGTATAATGACCAAGGGAGAGATTCTTGGGCAGAATCTGTAACTGACACGCCCCAGAAGCGCGTGCATCCTACCTAGGCGGCGGAAGGCGCGCGCGTCTGGCCTCAAGGGGCGGAAGCGCGCGACTCTGAGAAGCAATTTTTGACAGAATGGACTAGAAAGTTAGAACTGTTATTCAGTTTAGTCCCCGGACTTAACGGAGTCCGTCTGGAACTTAACCAAAGTAACAGAAACTATCAGAAAACACTTAGAAGAGGGAGAAACACAAAACAAGTGTGGAATCGGGGTGAGCGGTCCGAGGTGGGGTGTCTACACACCTATTTTTGGAACTTGTTGGTGAGTTGTAAATTTGTAAGTAAAGTGTGTAAGCCTTATGGCTAAGTACTTTTGATTGTAAAAGTTTGTTTGTGTGGAATGAAGTCAAGTTTTAAGTAAATGTGTTTGGTTATATGAAACTTTTATGAAAGTACATTTCAAAAATTTTTCCTAAAATGTTTTATGACGTCTTCCGTGCGTGTCCCAAGCGTGGGGCCAAGTAGGACCACGGGTACGGGGCGTGACAGTTGGTATCAGAGCTAGGTTGTAGATGGTCTAGAATGACTAAGTGGCCTAGGAGGGTAGTTGTGTATTGAGTGAGTAACATTGAGTGTCTTATGCAGGTATTTATTGAAAATGGTTGAAACTGAAGGAGATCAGGCTGGTTCTTCAGGGCAAGGGGATGCCAGAGAAGAGGCCCGAATCATGTTTCAAGGGATGTTCGAGGCAGCTATGAATACTTTAAATGATCAGAGGCAAGGAGGAGAACAAGCACCTCCGAGATATGGGTTAGAACAGTTCCTGAAGATGAAACCCATGGGTTATGAAGGAGAACCAGAGGTAATAAAGGTAGAGAGGTGGATAGAGTCGATGGAGAAAATATTTGATGTCTTGAGATGTACTGATGAGGAACAAGTCAGGTTTGCTACCTATAAACTGAGTGGACCTGCTGAGCACTGGTGGAGAGCTTTGAAAGCAAATTGGGATGAGAATCATGTAGTCTATATTTGGGAAATTTTTTTGAGGAAGTTCTAGGAGCATTTCATTCCTCGAATAGATCAAGACAAGAAGGAAATGGAGTTTCTTAACTTGGAGCAGAATACTATGTCTGTGGCTCAGTATACATCCAAATTCACGGAGTTATCCAGGTACTATACTCACTTGGTGGCAACTGGGGAAAGGAAGGTAACTAGATTTGTAAAGGGTTTGAAAACTGTGATTCGAAGTCAACTAGTATCCCATAAGTTGCAAGATTTTCAAGATGCTGTTGATAGAGCATATCAGGTGGAGCATGATATAGAAGAACATAAGAGGAAAATTGAATTGGCAGGGACAGGTAGACAAGGACAAGGAAGACCTCAACCACAGCGTGGTGATAGTCGAGGAGGTCAGGGAACACCATCACAATTTAGAGGGCAACCGCAAGGACAACCAATTATCAGAAATCAAGGTAATGTCCCGGGAAATCAAGGTAGAAGAATATGTAATTACTATTTGAAGGAAGGGCATACTGAAGAGCGATGTTAGAAAAAGCAAGGAAAGTGTTTGAATTGTGGTCAGCTTGGACATTTTCCGAAGGATTGTCCAAGAGCAAGGATGGTACCATATGGGAGTGGAGCAGGATTGTCTCAGGGTCAGAAGAGGGATGCCTCAGGGAAGTCTAAAGTACAAGGTCGTGTTTTTGCTATCAACCAACAACAGGCTTCAAATTCTTCTAACGTGATAGAATGTATAATTTCTGTGTCTAGTTTGAGGGCACGTGCACTTATAGACCCTGGCTCTTCGCATTCTTATGTGTCTGTGCATTTTTCTTCTCGATTGCATGTTTCTTCTGAATATCTACCTTATATGTTAGAAGTGTCTACTCCAATAGGGGAGTGTTTGGTGACTAATAAGGTGTTACATGGCTGTGATGTGCATATTTGGGTGCATGTTTTATTTGCTGATTTAGTTGTTTTGCCATTACAAGATTTTAATATTATCTTGGGAATGGATTGGTTGAGTAAATACCATGCTTCAGTTGATTGTTATAAAAAGGTGGTTACATTTTCTATTCCTGATGTGCCTGAATTTACTTTTGAGGCTGTTCCTTTGGGTAAGGGAATTCGTATTATTTCTTATGTGAAAGCTAGAAAGTTGTTGCATCATGGTTGTACGGGGTTCTTGGCTAGTGTTCTTGATACTACTAAAAAGTTGCCTGAAGTAGAGGATGTGCATATTGTGAAAGAGTTTCCTGATGTGTTCTCTGCTGAGTATTCTATGCCTCCCGATAGGGAGATCGAGTTTTGTATTGACTTACTTCCAGGTACTACCCCGATATCTGAATCACCTTACAGAATGGCTCCAGCTGAATTAAAAGAATTGAAAGTTCAATTGCAAGAGTTGCTTGATAGGGGTTTTATTCGACCCAGTGTATCACCGTGGGGAGCTCCTGTGTTGTTTGTAAAGAAGAAAGATGGGTCCTTGAGACTATGCATCGACTATAGAAAACTGAATCAGGTAACTATAAAGAACAAATATCCGCTTCCTCATATTGATGATTTATTTGATCAACTTTAAAGGTCGGTTGTCTTTTCAAAACTTGACTTGAGGAGTGGGTATCACCAGTTGAAAATCCGTTCTGAAGACATTTCTAAAACTGCTTTCCGTAGTAGATATGGCCATTATGAGTTTATTGTTATGCCTTTCGGGTTGACTAATGCTCCGGCTGTTTTCATGGATATGATGAATCGGGTTTTCAATACTTATCTTGATTCTTTTGTGGTTGTGTTTATTAATGACATCCTTGTTTATTCCAAGTCTCAGGAAGAACATGAGCAACACTTGCGAATGGTTCTATCTATTCTTCGGGAGAAGCAGTTGCTTAGAAAATTCAGTAAGTGTGCTTTTTGGCTCGATGAAGTTTCTTTTCTGGGACATGTGGTTTCTAATAGAGGTATATCGGTTGATCCATCAAAGATTGAATCTATTGTGAATTGGAAGAGGCCAGAATCAATTACAGAAATTCGAAGTTTCTTGGGGTTAGCTGGGTACTACAGAAGATTCATTGAAGGGTTTTCTAAGATTGCTACACCATTGACCCAGTTGACTCGAAAGAATGTACCATATGTGTGGGATGACAAATGTCAAGTTAGTTTTGAAGAGTTGAAAAAGAGATTGACCACCGCTCCTATTCTTGCACTGCCTAATGGGAATGATGAATTGGTAATTTATAGTGATGCTTCAAAAGAAGGCTTGGGGTGTGTTCTAATGCAAAGTGGGAAGGTAATTGCATATGCTTCAAGGAACTTAACACCTAGTGAGCAGAATTATCCTACCCATGACATGGAGCTTGCAGCTATTGTTTTTGCGTTACACAAATGGAAGCATTATCTATATGGAGCAAAGTTTGAGATTTTCACAGATCATCAGAGTTTGAAGTATCTTTTCTCCCAGAAAGAGTTGAATAACAGACAACAAAGATGGATGGAACTGTTGAAGGATTATGATTGCACCATTTCTTATCATCCGGGCAAGGCAAATGTGGTAGCTGATGCTATTAGCCGGAAGTCTTAGGTAGCTTCATTGATGGTGCGGGAATGGAAGATGTTAGAGGATGCTCGAGATTGGAGTCCTTATGAATTAAAGCATGGAGCTATTTTTGCGAACATTCGAGTATTACCAACTTTAGTTCAACAAATAAAGGAAGCTCAGAAGGATGACCCGGAGTTGGTAAAGATTATGGATAAAATCAAAGATGGTAAATTTGAGGATTTCTCCCTCAGTTCTGAAGGGGTATTAACTTTCAGAGGTCGATTGTGTGTGCCTAATGTTGATGGGATTAAATGCCAAGTTCTTGATGAAGGCTATAAATCGAGGTATACTATTCATCCTGGGAGTACTAAAATGTATCAGAATTTGAAGCAACACTTTTGGTGGAATAATATGAAGAGGGAAATAGCGGATTATGTATCCAAGTGTTTAACATGTCAACAAGTTAAAGCTGAACATCAAAGGCCCGCAGGATTACTTCAACCGTTAGAGATTCCGGAATGGAAGTGGGAACATGTTACTATGGATTTTATGACAGGGATACCTCGTACTCGAAGAAGGTTTGATGCAGTTTGGGTGATTGTTGATAGATTGACAAAGTCTTCTCATTTTCTACCTATTGAGATTGGTTATTCTATGGAAAGGCTTGCAACTTTGTACATTAATGAGATCGTGAGGTTACATGGAGTTCCAGTGAGCATTGTGTCTGATCGTGACCCTAGATTCACATCTCAGTTTTGGCAAGCATTTCAGAAGGCTTTGGGTTCAGAATTCAGATTTAGTACTGCTTTTCATCCTCAAACAGATGGTCAGTCAGAAAGAACCATTCAGATTCTTGAGGACATGTTGAGGGCTTGTTCAGTTGATTTTGCAGATTCTTGGGATATTCATTTGCCTCTAGTATAGTTTGCTTATAATAACAGTTTTCAGTCGAGTATTGGGATGGCTCCTTATGAAGCATTGTATGGAAGAAAGTGTCATTCACCTATTTGTTGGGATGAAGTTGGGGAAGCAAAGATTTGGGGTATTGATATGGTTAATGACTCAGTTGAGAAGGTTAAGCTTATTCGGGATCGATTGACTATTGCTCAGAGTCATCAAAAGAGCTATGCCGATCATCGAAGGCGAGACCTTGAGTTTGAAAAAGGCGACTATGTGTTTTTGAAGGTGTCCCCTAAGGTTGGTATTCGAAGATATGGAAAGAAAGGCAAGCTTGCTCCGAGGTATATTTGTCCATTTGATATTCTTAGAAGAGTGGGAGATCGGGCTTATCGTCTTGCCTTACCTCCTTCTCTTGATAAGATCCATAATATGTTTCATATCTCTATGCTTCGTAAGTATGTGTATGATCCTTCTCATGTTTATCTGAGGTACCCGAGGATATTGAGCCGAGTATGTCTTATGAGGAGCATCCAGTCCAAGTGATTGATTCTAAAGTCCAAGAATTGAGAAATAAGAGTATTCCTCTTGTTCGAGTTGTGTGGAGGAACCATAATGTGGAAGAATCAACTTGGGAGCTTCGGGAAGAGTTCGAGAGAAAGTAACCTTGGTTGTTTGAGGGCCTCAGTAAGTTACCCTAAAATTCGGGACGAATTTTCTTTAAGGGGGAGTGATTGTAGCGACCCCAAAACCCGTCCCTATTTATTTTATATTTTTGGGAATATTAATTTGACATTATATGTGCATTTTATGTGTTGCATCATATTTTATGATTTGCACATATTACATGGTTATTTGTGTTATTTACTTAGTTAGTAATAATAATGGTTAAAGGAGTTAAATGGTTAAGTTGAAACTTTAGGGTCCTTTGTGAAAATGTAACTTCAGGGGTTAAAGTGTTAACTTTGAAAGTTGGATGACCGATTTGTAAAATGGATGAAGATTTTTATAAAAACAAGCTTATCCTCCTCCTTCTCTGTGTCTTTCATTTGTTCTGCAACTTTCTCTACGTTTCAGTTAGGGTTAAAGAGAAAAAGGTAAGTTCGACCCATTTCGATTTAATTCTTTTTATTTACTTACCCGTTTTAAAAACTAATTATATAAAAATGATCAGGGCGTCGAGTAGGTCATTTCTATCCGAACAAAACTTATTTCAGCGATACTTTTTCCCGAACTAGGCAAGTTACTAATTCCCCTTTAAATATTAAAAGCTATACTTGCTACTTGTACTTGTTAATTTTGTGATTTGAATATTATTTGTGATACTTGTAATTTTGGGACAAAGGGAGTATTTGGAAAGTTGATGTGGTTATGTAAAGAAGTCATATTTGTGTTGTATAACTCAGCTTGGTTGAATTATGTTTGGTAAGATAGATGTTGGTTCGTACTTTTGGGACGGTGAAACGAAAGGAGTAAAATTAGCAAGTTTTATGTCTGGTGGATGTGTTGGGCGGCCGCCCAAATAGGGCGTGCGGCCGCACATTTATCTGGAAGATTTTGGTCGTGGGACAGAGCATTTTGGGCGGCCGCAGAGGCTGGTGTGGGTGACCGCCCAGGGTTGCTGGAAAAGTTAAGTGTTCCGTTTCAAGTGATTTAAAGTTCAAGTTTGGTCTAGGTCTTAGGTGATATCGTAGAGTACCTAGAGGGTTGTTGTGGAACACCCTAGTGTTTGAAATTGGTTCCTTTGTGAACAAATGTGTTATGGAATGTGAATAAGTGTTACATGGGGTATTGTTGAACACCTTTTGATGTGTGTTGGATTGGTTCATCTTTGTGATGTGTTTGGCTTGATTCCGTGCTTTGGAATCATTGCCCCTGGTTGTTGTTTAAGCAAGTATTCATTACTATGCTCGTTTGGAAGTCCAGCTGGTACTTGTTGTTGGTGTCGGGACAGTGGTAGGGATTACATCATTGTAAGGCTTCTATCATTGGTTTCCCATTGTTTATGATATCGGGCAGTGGTAGGGATTACAATGGCACACGAGCCAAGTTCATTGTAAAGCTTCTATCATTGGTTTCCCATTTTTAACCCCCTTCCTTAGGCCAAATGTTGGGCACTTTGGGTTATGACTATGTGTCATTTTCCCCTTGTTGTTGTTGTTGTTGTTGTTGTTGTTGTTTGGTTCATGAACCGGTTTCAGCCCTTTGGTGCTGCTCAGTTGATACCTCTCAGATGGTTATATGTTTGATTCGAGAACCTTGGCTCAGTATCCACGTATGACTGTTTATTTCCGCCTTATGTGTGGTATGATGAGTTGGTCGTTATTTCCAACTGGTATGGGACGGTTGGCGATAGGGAGCCTCTCATGTTATGTGCTATGTGGATGTTTATTGACATTGTTCAATTCCGAGTATCATTTCAGCATGTAACGTAGTTGCATTTTAGTAGCTTACTGAGATTCATTCTCACCCTTATTTGTTTACTGTTTTAGATAAAGGAGAGCCCAGGGGATAGGTCACTTCAAGGGAGGACGTTGAGGAAGTGATTTGGGTAAGACATTTTGGGAAAGTAAGTTTGGGTTGTAAAGGCTACATTATATAAATGTATAACCTTTTGGGTAGTGTACCCGTGACATCATCTTTGTATCACCTATTTTTGGAACTTGTTGGTGAGTTGTAAATTTGTAAGTAAAGTGTGTTAGCCTTATGGCTAATTACTTTTGATTGTAAAAGTTTGTTTGTGTGGAATGAAGTCAAGTTTTAAGTAAATGTGTTTGGTTATATGAAACTTTTATGAAAGTAAATTTCGAAAAAATTTCCTAAAATGTTTTATGACGTCTTCCGTGCGTGTCCCGAGCGTGGGGCCAAGTAGGACCACGGGTACGGGGCGCGACATCTAGGATGATCCTTTAATGGAATCACACTACTTCAAAGACAAAGAAGGAGATGAGAAGATAGAAAACAAAGAGTTTTACCTAAGCGTTCTTCAAGAATCCTATGGATGGCCTTGACTAAAGGCCTTGAATCTCCAATAAACTTGACTTGAATGGTGTTGTGGAGGCTTAAATTTCATGGGTGAGGAAGAGAGACTGATTATGGGGACCTCTTTGATCCGATTTGGAGTGATTTTTGGGTGAATGAGGATTCTCTCCTTTTTTTCGGTTCAAGAACCTCTATATATATATGGGTTCTGGACCTAGGGTTTTGGCCATGAAGGTAAGTTGTGATGGGAATCCAAGACTTGATTCACACAGAGGTATTTTTGGACTCTAAGATCATCCATTAGGTTTTCCTCGGAGTGCTTAAGTGTTTTCTAGGAAAAGGGGTTAAGATCAACAAGGAAACTGACCAATAACCCGACTGTCAAGGGGGATGGCTCGTACGAGACATCAATGTCTCGTACGAGGCATCTCAGTGCTGGAATTCACTCTTTGCCCTCTGCAGTAGTTTTAATGTTCATTTTGGCCCCTAACAAACGGAGTCAGTCAGAAACTTAACGAAACATGTCCAACTTAATGAGTTTCGACCCAAATCAAAGGCGAGACACAGAAGTAGTGTGATTATGAATGAATGTCCAAAATTGGGTGTCTACACAAGGCATGACTCACACCGAGGCCTTTGAAGTCCTCAAAGCCAAAGGGCAAATCACACCTCTACAAGGGTACCAACCCAAGACGATTAACGCCAACCTTGACCATCACAAATATTATGGCTATCATCAACATAGTGGCCATCTTACCGAGGAATACTTTTTCCTCCGTAACATCATCCAAGATCTCATCGATAAGAAGGAATTCATAGTTCCTAGTGGGGGTGATGTCAATATAATAGAGTTAGGAGAGTTTGAGGAGACCACTCATTCAATTCCCATTGTGAATGAGGGATCCAAAGATTTGAATGAAATTAATAATTCTTGCTACATTGTGACTTATGATGAGGTATTGAGGGAAGTATAAGATAATAGGAAGAAGCAAAACGGGAATGTCAACATGCTAACTCGATCCGGACGAGTCATAGCAAGCAATCCCACTACTTCTGCACCACGCACCTCATCTCCAAGATCTCAAGCTCGCGACACTCCCGAAGATCCTTTATTGGTTCAACTCAAGAAGACTCAAGCAAATATATCAATTTGGGACCTCATTGCATCTTCAAAGAAGCATCGAGACCTTGTCATCAGCAATCTCGACGACACATCAGTCTCTCCCGATACAACTCCCGAGGACCTTAGTGCAATGATAGGCCACATACATTTTGGCAATGTCATCACCTTTGCTGACATGGACCTTCCACCATTTGGGTTAATGAGGCCATCTATCTTAAAGTAAAGGCAAGAGGGAGACCTATTTCAAGAGTCTTAGTTGACGGTGGTTCCGCACTCAACTTAATTCCTGGCCGAATCATGGGCATACTGGGGCTTAAAAGTTCAGATCTAAAGCCTTCTACTCAAGTAATCCGAGGTTATGACATCACTACCCGTACAGTCATGGGTATGGTGGAAGTGGACATTGAATTTGGGAGCATGGTTATGTCCATCCCGTTTCAAGTGCTCGATATCCCCTCTTCATTAAATTTTCTCTTGGGCCGACTTTGGATACACAGTTCCAATGCCGTCCCTTCAACTCTCCATTAGTGTGTCAAGTTCCAAAACGGAGATAAAATAGTGACCGTCATGGCAGAAAATGTCACTATCCATAGAAATGGGGAACCCGTCCACCAAGTTCAGCATGGGTTAGAAGACTCCACCCTCTCCGGCGTCTCAATCAACGCCATCGACAAAGAAGGGGGAAACGGACCATTCAGCAATCACAAAGTCCTCCTCATGATGAGGAATATGAACTACTTTCCCGATTTAGGCCTAGGGAAGCACCAACAAGGGAGAATGCAACCCGTTGAGGTCCCTTTCGTCAAGAAAAAGTTCGGATTGGGATACGAACCTTCCGAGGACGACTTGAAATATAAGCAAGTCATCAAGAATGAAAAGACCCGAGCTCGCAGGGAAGGCTGTCACTACGAGATCCCCAATTTTAGGCCTTAGCGCAAGACTTTAAATGGATACTTTGTTCGCCAGGGGGAAGACGTCCCATATATAATCTTTCACGAACCATGGGTCAATAGCAAGGGCATCAGAAAGCCCAGTCTCAAAATCTTTTCCGATTGTGAGATACAGAAGCATGAAGAAAAACCGATTCCTATGTCACCATGAGAATGGTGGGGGAAGAAAGTGACCATAGAGTCCGAGACAGAGATTACCGTGGGGGAGGAGTTAACTGATCTAGCCTCTATGTTTGAGGAACTTGCCATCATGGACGAGTGACAAGTCAATGCCATCTCCGACGACACCAACACGGGAAGTGGGCCTATCAGTGAGATCAAGCCAATCTCTGAGCCTATCAACAACTGGTATTCAACAAAGGGACCCGTGGTATCAGAGGAATTCCTGATCAAGAAAATGGGTTGCACTCCACGCAAGGCGACAAAGGAAGATTTATTGACATTCACTTTTGAGTCCGAGAGTGTTTCCGACACCCTCACCCAAGAGGATATGGTGGCAATAGCCGAGCGTGTGTTCCTTTTCTTTGCTAATGAAAAATTTGATCTTTCTGAGTACCCCGAGATTGCAAACATCATAAATGATGAATTAACTAATAATGAATTTAATGAACTAGTTAATAATGATTCAAACTATGATGAAATAGACCACGAAAATGAAACATATTTAAATGAACTAGATCAACAGGTCCGTAGTCGTGGTGAAAATGGTCCAGGGGCTGATGAAGAATTGCATGTTGTTAATCTGGGTACCGATGAGGAGCCGAAGGAAACCAAGACCGAAAGCTTCTTCAAGGGGAAGAGAAAGACAAATTGACTGCACTGCTCAGAGAATTTGTGGATGTGTTTGCATAGTCATACAAAGACATGCCGGGTTTAGACAGAAAGGTTGCCGAACACAGGATTCCGATCAGAGACGACGCTAAGCCAACGAAACAGAAACTCAGAAAGATCAAGTCAGAATGGTCTTTACAAGTCAAAGAAGAGATAGAGAAGCTTCTCAGTATGGGCTTCATCAAAGTTATTAAGAATCCGACATGGCTAGCAAATGTTGTGACAGTCAGAAAGGCTAACTACAAGGTCCGTGTTTGTGTGGATTTTCGCTCATTTGTGGATGGTTTTGCTGGGTATAATCAGATTCTAATGGCCGAAGAAGATCAACACAAGACTGCTTTCACTACACTGTGGGGCACCTTTTGCTACACAGTTATGCCATTTGGTTTGAGGAACGCTGGGGCTACTTATCAAAGGGATGTGACAGACTTGTTCCACAACATGATTCATAAGGAAAGTGAGATCTATGTGGACGACATGATCATCCATTCAAAAGGAACCGACGGTCAACACTTGATCGACCTCCGCAAGTTGTTCGAAAGGCTTCGACAACATAAAATAAGGCTCAATCCCGCAAAGTGAACCTTCGGGGTTATCCGAGGCAAAGTTCTTGGATACATGGTCACTGAAAGGGGAATTGAAGAAGATCCCTCAAAAATCAAGGAAATCATTGACATGCCTCCTCTGAAGACACAAAAAGAAATCAAAGGTTTCATGGGCAGACTTCAGTACATCAGTTGGTTTGTGTACCAACTCACTTCCATGTGTAAGCCAATCTTCAAGATACTCAAGAAGAATGTGGCTCTAGAGTGGACCGACGCTTGCCAAGAAGTCTTCGATCAAGTGAAGAATTACTTGACATTGTAGACACCCCGGGGAACCACGGCTTGGCTAGAGCGGTGAATTAACCTAGGATGTCTTCTTGATTTTAAGAATCGCCACCTATGTTTTAGAGGAACATAAGAAAAACCTAAAAAGAGCCAATTTTATATACAAAACCAGAGATTCGGGAAAAGATGGGTTCGGGGGTTAGGTGACGGAGTGGGAAGTACTTAAACACCCACTCCGCCCCGCTTACGCGGGTCTTGCTACTTTTGGTGTTCTAATGTTAAATGTCCTTCAATTTAATAATAAGATAAATGTGCTAACAATTATAATGAAAAGAAAGGAGAAATTTATAGAGGAAAAATAAAGGAGAATTGTGTTATTTATTGATTTATGCTAAAGATTACATGTCGAATTATTGCTAGGTAATTACATTAAGAAATGAGAATGTAAATTAAAGTAGAGATTAAAATGTAGGGAGATAACCTTAACCAACTTTAATGTAATAAAGTGGTCATTTGGTCATGTCCCAATTGATGGGGATTACATACATTACTAAGACATGTAAAATAAGAGAAGAAGAATAAAGTACCTTAAGAAAGAGGACTTCAAACTTGGACTTGAAAATGGTGTTGTTGTAGGGAAATTGTTGTAGAACAATTTTATGTAGAGTCTTGTTACGAAGAACTCTTGTTGGGAGAACTTGTGTAGAGAATTGTGTATAGTGTGTGTATAGACAAAATTCAAGTCTAAAAATGAGGTCCCTTTCCAAGGTAGGAGATGATGGTTTTTATAGGTAAAATTAGGAGGGAAAGGTTGGAGGGAAATTGGTCAATCCATGTGAAATGGAATTGACCAATCAGGAAAAAGATAAATTAAAGAATTAATGAAAGAAATAAAAGAAAATCAAATAATAATAAAATGAAATATTTTGTTTTTATGAAGAATGGCTAGAATAAAGGATTTGGGAGTTATGAAATAAGGGGGAATGAATGTGGATGTAAAAAGGAGGTGTTTGTGATCAAGAAGAGATTTTCTAAATAAGTAAAGGGAGGGAAAAATGGTGCTATCCGTTACTGCCAAAGTGGGAAGCGCGCGGGTCCGGCCTATTGGACCTAATGCGCGCGCGCCCCATGATTATTACGGGAGGCGCCCGCGGGTGAGAATAACAGAATGACAGAATGACTCTAAAAGTTAACTCTGTTATGCAGTTTAGTCCAAAACTAACGGAATCAGTTAGGAACTTAGCGGACGTAACAGAAATTAACAAAAACAAGTTAAGTAAAAATACTATGTATGCAATCGGGGTGAGAGGTCTAAAGCGGGGTGTCTACAGAGCCCCTCTGCAACGTGGATTGCGAAGCAAAACGCGTCGACGAAAGAAAGACAACCGCCGAGGACATCGACAAGAGAAAACAAAGACTCGATAAAGCAGGAATTTGAAATTACAAAGGATAGGAGTGCGCCCCCTGTGTGAGCGGCTTTCGCGGATGGAAAGGGTGGTGTGGCTTGAGGCGGCCCACCACGGCCACAAAAATTTAAAAAGGTGTGGTGGCTTGAGGCGGCCCACCACGGCCACAAATTTTTTTAAAAAGGTGTGGTGGCTTAAGGCGGCCCACCACGGCCACAAATTTTTTTAAAGGTGTGGTGGCTTGAGGCGGCCCACCACGGCCACAAAAATTTAAAAAGGTGTGGTGGCTTGAGGCGGCCCACCACGGCCACAAAATTTTAGAAAGGTGTGGTGGCTTGAGGCGGCCCACCACGGCCACAAAAATTTAAAAAGGTGTGGGCTTGAGGCGGCCCACCACGGCCGCAATTTAAAGAAAGAGGGGAATTTTGAAATTGTAAAAGATGGGGGTGCGTTCCCTGTGTGAGCAGCTTTATTGAAATAGAAAGGATATGGCGGGATCCGTCTTGCTGAAGCGGGATCCGTTTGCTGATGCGGGGTCCGTTTGCTAATTGCGGGATCCGTTTGCTGAAGCGGGATCCGTTTGCTGATGCGGGGTCTGTTTGCTAAAGCGGGATCCGTTTGCTGATTCCGGGATCCTTTTGCTAAAGCGGGATCCGTTTGCTGATTGTAGGATCCGTTTGCTAATTGCGGGATCCGCTTGCTGAAGCGGGATCCGTTTGCTGATTGCGGGATCCGTTTGCTGATTGCGAGATCCGTTTGCTGGTGTGGGATCCGTTTGCTGGTGCGGGATCCGTTTGCTGATTACGGGATCCGTTTGCTGGTGTGGGATCCGTTTGCTGATTGCGGGATCCGTTTGCTGGTGCGGGATCCGTTTGCTGGAATGCGAGATCACCGTGGACCAAATTGCTGTTACAGCTGCTGTTGACTTTATCGTGGGGATGCGGGCATGGTTGACTGTGGACCATTTTCTGCTGGGGATGAAGTGCCTTGAGTAGCGGATGCTGTTGACTTCGTGGTGGTACCTGTTATGTGTGTGCTTGGCAGGTATATGTGTTTGTGCAAGAAGATGCATGAAGTGTGAAATGAAGAGAGAAATAGTGCTCGTGGTGCAATGTGATTTGAAAGTAGTTTGTATGAGAGAGAAGTAAAGTGATTCTGTGTGTGAAGTGATTTTTGAAAGCAGAGATTGCTTGAGATGAATGATGTTCATACCTTCACCTACCATTGCCGCTTGATTGGGGATGGATTGCTGAAGGATGTTGCTGCTTTTGATGAAGAATGTCCATGCTTAGGATGGAGAATGATGATGTTGATGGTGATGAATTGTTCTTGCCTTTGAAGGAGTGTCGGCGAGATGGTATTATGGATGGTGGGTTGGTCGTGCCAAAAGGCTGCCTAAGTATCCCTTGAAAGGAATCAGACCAGCGTAGTTCAAGGATGATGGAGAGAGATGGGGAGGAAGCTAGGAGCAAAGCAAAGTAGAGCACATACTTTTGCACATAGGAGGAGAAAAAGAAAAAGAAAAATCTTTTTTTTTTGTTTAGATTAGAAGGTAAAGAATATGCACACATGTGACAAAAAGATTTTATATATATATATATTTTTTTTTTAGTTCATGGGTGAACCATTTTAACCATTGTGTGTATGTAAAGCCAACCCAAGATCAAGTCATGTTCAATCGAAGTCCGGATTGCCTCGCTTGAATGTTGTCGCCGCGGTGTCCAACGAAAATTGATGTCTAGCCCCAAGAGATTTGTCGTTTATGGGGCTTCAAAAGGACTATTGATGCCGAGATGTGAAGGGGTTGCTGAGTGTAAAGCCCCTCGAATGCTGAACTTTGAATGGCTTATGAAGCCCTAAGATGAATCAACTCTTAGCCCATTCAAATAAACTGTCTTTTGTTGTCGACGTGGGCAAGCCCCAAGAGAAGATCATTGATACCAAGCTTTGAGAGATTGCTAAGCCCCAAATGTCATGGGCTTTTTGTTTACGAGCTTGTAAATGGCGGGATGTGAAGAACTTTCGGTGTGAAGCTCCAACTTATCTTGGCATTGTATTGAGAGCAGATGCACCATTGGGTAGAACTCATGAAAGTGATCTTCCTCTTTCTCTTGCTTGGAGATGGATGTCCTTTTATGTGGTTGATACCCAAATGACGGAAGGCCCATGTTGAAAATGTAGTACGATCTTCGGGAGACGTCTCGTGGGAGATGGTGATGTTGTTGCAGATGATAAGGTCTTGGTGTGATAAAGTCTCGAATGGTATGTTTGCTCGAGTCTTCTTGAGTTGAACCGACGGCGGATCTTCGGATGCAGCTTGTGCTTTTGATCTTGGAGAAGGGGGTGCTGTATTGCAGAAACATTGGGATTGGCCGTAACTCTGTCTCTAGAGTTAACATATTGGCATTGCCCGTCATAACTCAGCCGGGTGAGTCTAGCATATTGAATCCTTTTCCTTTTCTCTAAGACTTCCTTCAGAATCTCGCTGTGAGTTCTAACAAGAATCATCAAATTCATTCATATCATTGGAGCCTTCATTTAAAACCAAGAGGCCTTTTGACTGGAAGTGTTGAGGGACCATTGAAGCTTGATCCCTTTCATGGAGCCATAAGACTACTCCCAAATTATATTGCTCGGGTACCATTGCCCAGAAGCTTGTTAATTACGAAGCCCCAATATTTCCCTTTGCTTGTATCATTGTAATGCCATAGCCCAAAAGATTGTAGATTGCGAAGCCCGTTGAGACCTTTCGGTATAGAGCTTCAAATGTTGCTAGGGACATTGAAGTGAATTGCTTCTTGCCGAGGGAGCCTTTAAGACTTGACCGTAGCCCCTAGAGTGCCATCATTGATTGCGAGAAAGGTCCATCCTTTATTGGGGGAACGAGTACGGACACACATGACAAGAGGGCTTTTTGACATCCCTTTTGAGAGACTTTGAGGATAGTCTCACACATCTTTCTCGAGCATAGCCCCTAAGGCGTCACCATTTGTTGAGCAAAGCAAGAGTGAATCATCCTCGTGTGAGGGAACAAACATGAGAGGACATGGCAAGAGCTACTCCATTTCTCGGGAGCCTTTCGGCGTACTTTAGAAGCACATACTTGCAGAAGTTTTGAAAACTGAGACACATGTTGTTGCTATTTGCTGCCCAAGCCAATTGACTAGCTAGGGATTATTTGTGCAACCTCGTGCCCTTTTATGATGGGCTCGTTCTCAGATGGGTCTTGGTTACCACGGGCCTTCTTTTCATGAACTCAAAAATGCACACTGCTGGAGAATAATGCCAATAACCCAAGACAACCTTTGATGGTGCCATATCTTGTCGAGCCTTTTTTAATCCCAAAGTTGACTCGGTGGGGAATTGATTTGTTGAGGAGATCCAATGTAGAGCTTGTGCAGTTGTCTTCCTTAGAGGCTGGAGATCTCCATTTCTCTTTCCCTTCTCTCTCTCACTCTCTCATTTTTTTTATGACGCACCCTGTTTTTTGCCTAGACCGCCCTTTCAGGTTTTCAATCTAGCGGGCATCTCTTTTGCGTGTTCTTTCTTTTTGACTCGATTAATGAGGAAGTGTGCATTGACTCTGGCTGAGGAGATATGACATGTGATTTTGCGGTGAGACCTCTTGTCACTAAAGATGAGTGACATTGACTCGACTAGGGAAGTGTCCCTAGTATTGACTTCATGTATGTATATTTGAATGACTCACGAAGGCAAGTAAGTCATTAAGAGAGAAGAGAAAGAAAGCCCCAATTTGATTGCAAGAAATTGGGAGTATGCAGAAAGAATAGAAGCCCTAGACTCGACAAGGAACGGAAAGTGATTCCAAATCTAAGAAAGTTGTTCAATCTTTTAGTGATTAATTCATTGGCAAATGAATCGTACAAAGATGTCATGACAAGCTCGAGATGAAGACCGATCACCATAACGCGCTAGGGCTAAACATATCTTCTTTCTTGCATGAGACCGGACCCGAAGGTTGCCTACGTTCCTCCAGTGTAGTGGCTCAGGTCACCGTAGTTCTTGTGGATTCTCCATTCGTCGTGATGAATTGTTGCTTCGTCGTGATTGTTGTCGATGTTGCTTCATCCTTCGTTTGGTGGAATGATGTTGTTGTTGTGAACTTCTTTGAATGAAGGGGGATTTTTTTTTTTTTTTTTTGTGCTCTATCTTTTGCTTAGGTTGATTTGAGGATTTCAACCTAGCGAGCTTTTTTTTTTTTTTTTTTTTTTTTTTTTTATATCCCCTTTTGAAAACTTTGCTTCATGATCATTGTTCCACCTTTCTTTGTCTTGATTTCGTCGTTGTTGATGTCTTCGTTGTTGATGTCGTCATCGATGTTTAGCCTCTAGGCGTTCAAGTGATAGCCTTCATTCTAAAACTTGTTTAGACACCTTTTCATCATTTTGCCAAGAATTAGATTGAGCAACTTGGAAGAGTGTATGAGGACAAGAACGAATTTTATTTAATGATTGACTCAAAATTTAACATTGGACGAGAGAAAACATTAATGCACACATTAGAGGACTTTTGACTCTTTCTTTCTTTTTTTCTTTTTTTTTTTTTTTAATCCTATTTCTAGGTAGAGAAAGAGAAACAGAGATTGTTGTTGTCGTCCTCATTGTCGTTGTAGCCTTCCTTGCGGCATGATCTCTTTTTGAGACCCTATTTAAAATCTGAGCCCCTTCCTTGATGAGTTCTTGCATGTTGCCATTCTCTAACTGTTGTTCTTCACCCACGGTAAATTCACCATTGTCAATCAAGTTTTGGATGATGTTGCGGAGGGAGAAGCAATCCTCGGTGAGATGAACGCTGCATAGGTGATAGTCACACCACTTGTGGTGGGCATGATTGTGACGTAATGGTTGTTGCTTGTACCCTTGGAGAGGATAAATTTGTCCCTTGGTTTTGAGAGCTTCATAGGCCTCAGTGATGGTCATGCCATTGAGAGGGGTATAGACACGGTCGTTGGTGGCACCTTTGTGACTTTTGAGGGATGAGCCACTTGAGCGTGCTTTACCGTGGACCTTTCCCTTGCTGTCGGTGAGCTCTTGCAAACGAGCCTTAAGTTCGGACACTTCTTCCTTGTGAATTTTCCTCTCGAGAGCAAGACGGTCTTGCCACAAATCATCCTTGCGGCGGGCATCCTCGACGAGTCTATCCATTTGTTCCCCCATGGCTCTTATTATGTTGAAGAGCCTTTCGTTGGACACGGAGATGTTCTCACCCTTGTTGTTGTTGCTGTTGGAAGCCATTGGACCTATTGAGAGAACACGGTCGATCTTAGGTTGGCCCCACAAACATATTTTGAGTAAAATAATTAACACACAAACAAAGGAAAAAAGACTCAACCACATAAGAAAAATGACTCTTTTTTTTTTTATTTACAAAAGTCGGAAGGACGTGGTCCTTTTAGGGGTTTCTAAAAAGATAATGGAATCGTCAAACTAGTATATAGACCATCTCGTGGTCCCATATACTCATCGGATTCCATCGCGTTTGTGAATCCTACATGTGTCGGGATTAAACTAAATTAATGTAGTAAAGCATACATGCGGGGACGGATTTTTTATTAGCGTCCATTATGACCACTTGGGGACGGATTTTTATTTCGTCCAAAACAACGAGTGGCATGTATGATTTGAAGACATTAGTTTAGGGAAATCTCGGCACATGGAAACCGACTTGAGTCACGGAGTGTTAGACCCTAACTAGAATTGTGTGGTTTGTGCTCGGCTAAAGAGAGGCTTAAAGGTCACCCCCGGCATGTAGTCGTGAACTACGCCACGGGCTGAGGTTTACCGCTTCGAAAGAGTCAAGGTCGAGTGGAGCTTGAAACTTTCTAGGACGGGCCTCGACGGGTTTGGGGTTGGACTTGTGCGACTCGATAGTGAGCAGTTGATAAGAATTATGTGCGCGTAGTGTGAGGTTTAACAAGTGACAAAATATTTTTTTTTTCAAAGTAAATGAAAAAAACAAATAAGCACATAATTTACAACTTTCGAATCACCCGTGTGACCGATAAAAATGAACAGGAAATAAAAGTTGTTCTGTGCAGGCCCGGTGCCCACACACTGTCAAAACTGTCCATTCTGTACACTGTTTCTGTTTTTGGGAAATGCCCAGAAGCGCGCGCATTCAGATGCCTACTCGGAAGGCGCGCGCGTTAGACTGAGAGGAGTGGAGGCGCCCGCTTCTGGGCAGTACCTGCAAATCAGCGGGTTCAAGGGATTGCCTTGACCCTAAATTATAGAACTTTTTCCCCTGCAGTAAACGTTAGCACAGAAACATGGAATTGAAGGACGAGATGGAAGGTGGGCGATTCTGGTAATAAGGTTCGGACGCGCGCGCTTTAGGCCAAGAAGGCCGGAGGCCCGCGCTTCCTACCCTTTTTACCATAATGCCCAGAAAACAGATATAAGAACACCAAAAGCAGAGCGGTGAATTAACCTAGCGGAGTCGCCACTGTAGATACCCCGGGGAACCACGGCTTGGCTAGAGCGGTGAATTAACCTAGGATGTCTACTTGATTTTAAGAATCGCCACCTATGTTTTAGAGGAACATAAGAAAAACCTAAAAAGAGCCAATTTTATATACAAAACCAGAGATTCGGGAAAAGATGGGTTCGGGGGTTAGGTGACGGAGTGGGAAGTACTTAAACACCCACTCCGCCCCGCTTACGCGGGTCTTGCTACTTTTGGTGTTCTAATGTTAAATGTCCTTCAATTTAATAATAAGATAAATGTGCTAACAATTATAATGAAAAGAAAGGAGAAATTTATAAAGGAAAAATAAAGGAGAATTGTGTTATTTATTGATTTATGCTAAAGATTACATGTCGAATTATTGCTGGGTAATTACATTAAGAAATGAGAATGTAAATTAAAGTAGAGATTAAAATGTAGGGAGATAACCTTAACCAACTTTAATGTAATAAAGTGGTCATTTGGTCATGTCCCAATTGATGGGGATTGCATACATTACTAAGACATGTAAAATAAGAGAAGAAGAATAAAGTACCTTAAGAAAGAGGACTTCAAACTTGGACTTGAAAATGGTGTTGTTGTAGGGAAATTTTGTAGAACAATTTTATGTAGAGTCTTGTTACGAAGAACTCTTGTTGGGAGAACTTGTGTAGAGAATTGTGTATAGTGTGTGTATAGACAAAATTCAAGTCTAAAAATGAGGTCCCTTTCCAAGGTTGGAGATGATGGTTTTTATAGGTAAAATTAGGAGGGAAAGGTTGGAGGGAAATTGGTCAATCCATGTGAAATGGAATTGACTAATCAGGAAAAAGATAAATAAAAGAATTAATGAAAGAAATAAAAGAAAATCAAATAATAATAAAATGAAATATTTTGTTTTTATGAAGAATGGCTAGAATAAAGGATTTGGGAGTTATGAAATAAGGGGGAATGAATGTGGATGTAAAAAGGAGGTGTTTGTGATCAAGAAGAGATTTTCTAAATAAGAAAAGGGAGGGAAAAATGGTGCTATCCGTTACTGCCAAAGTGGGAAGCGCGCGGGTCCGGCCTATTGGACCACACGCGCGCGCGCCCCATGATTATTACGGGAGGCGCCCGCGGGTGAGAATAACAGAATGACAGAATGACTCTAAAAGTTAACTCTGTTATGCAGTTTAGTCCAAAACTAACGGAATCAGTTAGGAACTTAACGGAAGTAACAGAAATTAACAAAAACAAGTTAAATAAAAATACTATGTATGCAATCGGGGTGAGAGGTCCAAAGCGGGGTGTCTACAGACATGCCCTCCAGTTCTGGTTCCACTGCACAAAGAGAAGCCTCTCTTGCTCTACCTCACAGTGAATGATGAAGCCCTAGGGGCTATGATAGAACAAGAGCAACGAGACTCCACAAAGGAGAATGCCATATACTTTGTCAGTCTCCAATTTTAAGGTGGCAAAAAGAACTACTCCGTCTTGGAGAAGTAATGTGAAGCACTGGTTTGGGTCACTCAAAATCTCAAACACTACATGGAAGCCTTTCCGATCAAGCTAGTAGCAAAAGTGGACCCGCTCCGCTACATCTTTGAGAAGCCATTCATGTCAACAAGAATAGCTAAGTCTTATTTCATGCTCGCCAGCTATAATATCACTTACGTCACACTCAAATCCATTAGGGGGAAAGTGTTCAGTGATCAGCTTGATGCATTTCCGTGTGACGAAGTTAAGGGGGGAGGACTTACAATTTCCCGACGAGGACTTGATTTGCACTATAACCGAGGAAAACAAGTGGCAACTTTTTTTCGATGGCGCAACCAATAAGCACGGTTATGGGATAGGAATGTTGCTTGTCGATCCAAAGGACATCTACACTCCAATTGCAATCCGTCTTGAATTCAAAGCTACCAACAACATTGCTGAATATGAGGCATGTATAGCGGGGCTAGAACCAGCCCTAGAAAGAAATGTCACAGATCTAGAAGTATTCGGTGACTCCCTGCTCCTTATTAATCAAACATCGGGCAAATGGAGAATCCAAGACCCATCCCTCTAACAGTATGGTCAACACCCGGAAGAATTGGTTGAACAGTTTCAAGACACCACGTTCAATTATTTGCCAAGAGACAAGAACTGCTTTGCTGATCCACTGGCCACCATAGCCTCACTGGTTGAGATGCCTAAGGGAAAAATGGTGAAACCCTTCAAAATTACAAGATGGACTAGTCCGGCATATTGCATGAGTATTGATATCAATGAATTCCAAACAAGCCCCCCGTGGTACACAAACATCATGAATTTCCTCAACAACGGCACTTTCCCTGAGAACAGCAATGGGAAATCTCGAGTAGCATTACAAAAGCTAGCCGCAAGATATGTGTTGATTGGGAACCGAGTATACAAGAGACATCATGAAGGGATCAATCTTTTGTGAGCAAATGAGACCGAAGGTCAAGAGATATGCATGAAGTCCACGAAGGCGAGTGCGGACCCCACATGAATGGGATCATGTTAGCCAAGAAGATACTCCGTGTCGTGACCCCGACCCCGCGGGCCCGGAGTACGCGAGCTGGACATCGACTTAAACAATAAACTCTTAAATAATGAAGATAAAAATTTCCTTTTATACCAAAAGATGACAACACAAAGTTTGAAATCAAACTTGAACAACAAAATATAAACTAGTGTAAGCTCCATAAGCTTACACCCAAAAATAATAAAATATACAAATTCTAATGATGTCAAGTTTGGTACAACTATTCCCAAAAAGGTTACACATTTTAATGTAAACCCACCAATAACAACTTGCCCAAAAAGCTCAACCCTCGCGACGTCCTCCTCGTGATCAGCGAGTCTAATCCTTTCCTCCTGGGGGGGGTTAAGGAAAAACAAAGATAAAAGAAAGGGGGTGAGATAAATCTCAATAAGTTACTAATGCAACTACATGACATGCTATGATGCAATAATCAATAATAAATCACATAGCACATAGCAATCATCATTTAACAGATAGCAGCGGAAATAAACAATTAACAAAGGATATTAGCCAAGGTTTCCCAACTGATAGAACCAAATAAAGGTCGTTGCGCAGCTTCAATAATCAACAATCAACATCTTCATAGTAGCATGAAAGCTGAAGAGAAAACCCCCGGTGTCACGACCCGAAAATTAGGCTCTATTTTATTGGTAATAAGTAATTATTATTTATTTATTTGCTTATTTATTTATCTAAATTATTATTTATTTAAATATTTATGTGTGCATTTTATGTTCATCATAATTATGCCTAGCATTTTATTCGAGTTATTTGGGCTAGAGTGGAAGTGTTGAGTCTTAATTGTTAGTCGGGAGAGTAAGTAATTGTGCTAGTTAGTGGGGGAAGGGGGCTAGGTGTAACATTTCCATCTTCATCTTCTCCCTACTCACCTCCCTCACCCTACTCTTTCACCCTCACACTCCACCTCCATCTCTCTCTCCCTGGAAACTCTCTCTCTCTCCTCCAATGGGTAAGTTTCTCTTCTTCTTTCTTCTCTCTTAATTTTCTCCATCTTCCTCCCATTATCTCTCATTTCTCATAACTTGAATCTTGTTTAGATCGTCGATAGGATCGCGTAGAGTCAAAAATATTTGAAATCCATCAACTTTGAGAAAATCCGGGTAAGTTACTTTTCCCCCATTTTGACGCTAAAATGTTCATATCATGTTTAGATAATGCGTAATGTGTTATATTTGAAGTTTGGTTGGATTTTGAATTTGTTTAGAATTTATTTTGAATTTATTTGAGTTTTGGGTAAAAAATGGTGGATTGATGAATGTTGGGTTCGATTCTTGGTTTTGGGTGGATAAATGTTGTATTTGGATTCTCATCCTAGTTATAAGTTGTTGTGGTTCATATTTATGCTTGGGGGAGATTGATTGTGCTTGATTTTGGAGTGTGGTGAGAATTGGGTAAGAACTTAAGGAACCCAGCTCTGTTTTCCCGACTGGAATCCAGACCAGGCGCCCGCCTGACCCCCTCCAGGCGCCCGCCTACATGTCATTTTCTGATAACCAGACCTTCTGGTCATTCAGGCGCCCGCCTGCCCCATGCCAGGCGCCCGCCCGCCCCCTGTTCCAGGAATTTGACCTTTTTGCTTGGTTTAAGACTAATGGCTTACCTAGTTTAGGTTTCCTTCTTCTAATTAACTTAAGATAACATCGTGGAACACTTTAGTAATTAAAATTGGTTCCTTTGTGAACAATAGAGCTATGTAATTTGATCAAGTATTGTTTGGGGCATCTTATGATGTGTTCGTGTTTGTTCCCACCGAATTGAATTTCGCGTAAGACTTGGTCTAGGTTTTAGGCGATGTCCTATAGTACCTAGAGGGTTGTATTGAACACCAAAGTGTAGGGTTTAGTCCAGTCGTGATCATGTTCTAATAAGTGTAACCTTTTGGATTCGTTTGGGGTGTTTAGAATGGGTTCGTTATGAACGGAGATAAAGCGTGAATTGGCAATTGGGCACCTACGGTTTGATTAACCCTAAGATGTATTCATTCGGATTTCTTATTTGGAATTCCAGGTGTGATGAGATGGTTGAGTTCATAGTCCTAGTATATCTTTTGAGTAAATGTTTATGGACATTTTGGTAATAGTCTTTGGGCCATTGGTGAGCGACCGTTTGGGTTGTGCTCTTTATGATTAACTCGTGGGTATCGTCTTTAGGATGTGTTTGGTATGGGTCCTTGTCTTGGAACCATCTTGTTTAATGATCAATGTTGTTGTGCTCTTTATGAGAAATTTCGTTTATCGTTGTTGTACTCTTTATGAGAAATTCCGTTTATCGTTGTTGTGCTCTTTTATGAGAAACTTCTTGTGTTCGTTGTTGTTGAACTCTTCATGGGTAATCGTTTGCATCTTTATGATGATTAATTGGTGTGGTTCCCTACTTTGGAACCTTAAGTTGTTTAATCATGCTAAATTATTATTACTTAGCATTTAATTAGAAGCCCAGCTGGCATATTTGTTTCATCGGGCGATGGGAAAGATTATAATGGCAAAGCCAAGTCCATTATAATGTTGAACATTGTTTTGCCCCCTTCTGTACCCCTTCTCCAGATTGGCCTTGGAAAGGATAACTCAGCATTCCTCTGTGAATGTATCTGGCTAGCGGGCATGACTTTGTGTCATGGTCCTTGTCCTTTGTGACACTTTTATGGTTATTGGTTCCGGTACCGGGGTTTTCTCTTCAAGCTTTCATGCTGCTATGAAGATGTTGATTGTTGATTATTGAAGCTGCGCAGCGACCTTTATTTGGTTCTTTCAATTGGATGAAACCTTGGCTATGTATCCACTTATGAGTGTTTATTTCAGCTTTATGTGTTGCATGTTGAGCTGGTCGTTATTTCCAACCGGTATGGGACGGTTGGCGATAGGGAGCCTCTCATTTATTGTTATATGGTTATTTATATGATTGATTATTGGATATTACTGTTTGACAGCATGTCACTTATTATTCCGCTGCTATCTGTCTTATGTTAATTGCTATTGGTCATTGCATATTAGCATGTCATGTAGTTGCATTAGTAACTTACTGAGATTTATTCTCACCCCGTTTCTTGTTTCAAATTGTTTTCCTTAACCCCCCCCAGGAGGAAAAGGATTAGGATTCGCGGATCGAGGAGGATGTCGAGAGGATTGAGATTTTGGGCAGGTTGTTTGATCGGTTTTCATTATTTAAATGTATAACCTTTTAGGGATAGTTTTACCAACAATGACGTCATTAAAATTTGTAATCTTTTGTATTTTGGGGTGAGCTTGCGAAGCTTATTCTAGTAGTTTGTTGTTGTTGTTAAGCTTGGATTTCTAAAACTTTGTTTTAAACATTTTGGGTATAAAAAATGGAATTTTTATCTTCATTATTTTGGTGTATTGTTGTAAGTCGACGTCCAGCTCGCGAGTTCCGGGCCCGCGGGGTCGGGGTCGCGACAGTTGGTATCAGAGCTATGGCATTGGCTCTAAGTATAAGTCTAGGTGGATTAGTATGACCTAGGTGGGTAGTAGTGTGCGGAGTGAGTAACGATAAGTATTTTATGCAGGTATTTGTTTGTGATGGCTAGAAGAAGAGCTGGTGAATGCATCAGTGGGACTCAGAATCAGAATGGTCTACGGGAAGAAAACCGTGTAATGTTTCAGGACAGGTTTGAAGCGGCCGTGAAAGCAATTCATGACCAAGGGCCGAGAGAGGAACATGTAGCACCTCCGCGATATGGGTTGGAGTAGTTCTTAAAGTTGAAACCAAGTGAGTACGACGGGGAGCCGGATGTGAAGAAAGCCGAGCTATGGATAGAATCGATGGAGAAAATCTACGATGTCTTTGGTTGCACTGATGAGGATAGGGTTCTGTTTGCAGCTTATAAGCTCGTGGGGGCTGCGGAACATTGGTGGAAGGCACTGAAGACCAGTTGGGATGCGACTCTTGTACCATATCCTTGGGAGTGGTTCGTGAGGAAAAACCGGAAAGAGATCGAGTTCCTCAGCTTGGAGCAAGGCATGATGTCAGTAGCCCAGTACTCAGCTAAGTTTGCAGAATTAGTCAGGTGTTGTGAATACCTTGTGCGGACTGAGGAGCAGAAAGCGATAAGATTAATCAGGGGTTTGAAGACATCCATCCGTACTCAGCTTATAGCCCAGAGGATTGTGACATTTCAGGATGCGGTAGACCAGGCATACTTGATCGAGCAAGATATTGGGGAGCATAAGAGGAAGACCGAGGTTGCAAATGCGGGTAAACAAGTAAGCCATGCTAAATCTCAACCACATCACCGTTCAGATAACCGAGGTAATTTGGGAGCACCATCTCAGTTTAAAGGACAAACCGCGCTAGGGAATCCGGGTACTACTTCGGGGAAACAAGGGAAACAAGGTAGGTGGCTTTGCACTTACTGCCAGAGGGAAGGCCATTTGGAGGATAAGTGTTGGAAGAAACAAGGAAAATGTATCAATTGTGGTCAACTGGGTCACTTCATAAAAGACTGTCCGAGGTTTAAGGTTCAATCATCAGGAGCAGGAACCAGTACTTCACCGGGTCAGAAGAGAGATGCTTTGGGGAAACCTAAGGTATAGGGCAGAGTAATTGCGACCAATCAGCACTCACCAGGTAACGGATAATTTCAGGAGATATTATTTTGCGTCGTGAGAGCGAGCGCGTGCATTTTAGGATCATCGTATCTATGTGTTTCTGTGCATTTAGTTGCATTTATTACTTCTAAGTCTTTGACTTATGTATAGTAGGTGTCTACTCCTATGGAGGAGTTTAGGGTATCTGATGAAGTCTTATGTGCTTATGATGTGCTTAAGTATGGTTATGTCTCACCTGCTAAATTAGCCATGTTGCTATTACAAGATTTTGTTGTTACTATTGCTTTAGTCTATTGTCATAGGGGGATTGATGTATTCTCCATTTCTAATTTCTTAAAACTGTTTGAGACCGTTCCTTTGGGGTAGAGTTATACCTATCTTTTCTTAATTGAAATCCGAGTATTTAGTTTCGGTCAATCTGTTGGGTGTATTTATCATTCGTAAGATTTTCATTTTCCTCCGAATAGTACCTAGTGTTTGAGGAGAAGCTTGGGTTAAATTGGGTTGTTGTGGTACAAGGTTGTAATGCTAATATTTAGATCAATATCCATATGGTATCGGTTGGGTTATAGGAGTTGAGGATTCAATGAGGATCTTTTGAGGAAATTTTATTCACTTTTAGTACATCTCCGCGAATGCATCGGAATGGATTAGTATGGTGAGGTATACGATTTGTTATGGGTAATGAGTGTATGGTGGAATTTATAATCGCTGATGGTGGTAAGCGTGTTAAATTAGAAAAGACTAATAAGTGCATTTTGGGAGAGTAATAATTTCTCGATTTATGTTAAAGGCATTTTGAAATTTTGGTTAAATAGTGGTTCTATGGTTTTAAATCCCTTCTTGGTGGCGTTTCCCGAATTGGATCAAGCGTATGAGAAGGAAGTGGAGTATCAATACTTGGGCATAATTAAGGAATATCATGATTTGGTATTGGGCCAGTTGGAACGTTGCTAGCTAATTGGTTTATTATGATGGTAGTACTATTGAGCCTAAGTATCATTAGATTAATAAATGTATGCGTGAAAGACTAACTTGGGTTAGTGATTGAGGATTTGAGATTTGTAGATTTCCTTGGGTATATGAGCACAGATTATTAACTAAAAAGGGAGTTAGAGGAAATCCCTTGAAGATAAAATTTAGATCATTTTCGGACTACTGAGTATTCGTAATTATTTTAGGCTTTCAAGGATTGGAGTGTTATGACGATGACATTATGGCGTAAATTTAAGTGAACATTTTGTATTAAAATTTTGGGTTTACATTACACCTTTAGTTTAAAGTGCTACCTAGAGATATAGCCTTTGATGAATATTGTGGGAATAGAAATTTCTTTAGCCTTTTTATATTTTAAAAGCTAATTTAGCTCGAGATGGTAATGTTTTGAATTTCTGGGGAATAATACTAAGTATGCGATTTACAAATAGTTAAGGTTATGAATAAGGCGAGCTTGAGGTACCTCGAGAATTATGTGTGGAATTAATTTGGATTCCTCGATGATTGAGTAAGGATTTTGATTCGTAGTGAAGATAATAATGGAATGATTCGGCTCGAGAGGTGGTGTTATCGTAAGCATTTCTTAAGGTTACCTTTTGGTGGGTTAGATTGGACAATTGAGGAAATTGAGAAATGCGGAACTATCGTATCCGTAGCTAATTAGTCTTTCGGGTAAGTCTCGTTAAAATTCGGGTCGAATTTTCTTTAAGGGGGAGTGAATGTCACGACCCGAAAACTAGGCTCTATTTTATTGGTAATAAGTAATTATTATTTATTTATTTGCTTATTTATTTATCTAAATTATTATTTATTTAAATATTTATGTGTGCATTTTATGTTCATCATAATTATGCCTAGCATTTTATTCGAGTTATTTGGGCTAGAGTGGAAGTGTTGAGTCTTAATTGTTAGTCGGGAGAGTAAGTAATTGTGCTAGTTAGTGGGGGAAGGGGGCTAGGTGTAACATTTCCATCTTCATCTTCTCCCTACTCACCTCCCTCACCCTACTCTTTCACCCTCACACTCCACCTCCATCTCTCTCTCCCTGGAAACTCTCTCTCTCTCCTCCAATGGGTAAGTTTCTCTTCTTCTTTCTTCTCTCTTAATTTTCTCCATCTTCCTCCCATTATCTCTCATTTCTCATAACTTGAATCTTGTTTAGATCGTCGATAGGATCGCGTAGAGTCAAAAATATTTGAAATCCATCAACTTTGAGAAAATCCGGGTAAGTTACTTTTCCCCCATTTTGACGCTAAAATGTTCATATCATGTTTAGATAATGCGTAATGTGTTATATTTGAAGTTTGGTTGGATTTTGAATTTGTTTAGAATTTATTTTGAATTTATTTGAGTTTTGGGTAAAAAATGGTGGATTGATGAATGTTGGGTTCGATTCTTGGTTTTGGGTGGATAAATGTTGTATTTGGATTCTCATCCTAGTTATAAGTTGTTGTGGTTCATATTTATGCTTGGGGGAGATTGATTGTGCTTGATTTTGGAGTGTGGTGAGAATTGGGTAAGAACTTAAGGAACCCAGCTCTGTTTTCCCGACTGGAATCCAGACCAGGCGCCCGCCTGACCCCCTCCAGGCGCCCGCCTACATGTCATTTTCTGATAACCAGACCTTCTGGTCATTCAGGCGCCCGCCTGCCCCATGCCAGGCGCCCGCCCGCCCCCTGTTCCAGGAATTTGACCTTTTTGCTTGGTTTAAGACTAATGGCTTACCTAGTTTAGGTTTCCTTCTTCTAATTAACTTAAGATAACATCGTGGAACACTTTAGTAATTAAAATTGGTTCCTTTGTGAACAATAGAGCTATGTAATTTGATCAAGTATTGTTTGGGGCATCTTATGATGTGTTCGTGTTTGTTCCCACCGAATTGAATTTCGCGTAAGACTTGGTCTAGGTTTTAGGCGATGTCCTATAGTACCTAGAGGGTTGTATTGAACACCAAAGTGTAGGGTTTAGTCCAGTCGTGATCATGTTCTAATAAGTGTAACCTTTTGGATTCGTTTGGGGTGTTTAGAATGGGTTCGTTATGAACGGAGATAAAGCGTGAATTGGCAATTGGGCACCTACGGTTTGATTAACCCTAAGATGTATTCATTCGGATTTCTTATTTGGAATTCCAGGTGTGATGAGATGGTTGAGTTCATAGTCCTAGTATATCTTTTGAGTAAATGTTTATGGACATTTTGGTAATAGTCTTTGGGCCATTGGTGAGCGACCGTTTGGGTTGTGCTCTTTATGATTAACTCGTGGGTATCGTCTTTAGGATGTGTTTGGTATGGGTCCTTGTCTTGGAACCATCTTGTTTAATGATCAATGTTGTTGTGCTCTTTATGAGAAATTTCGTTTATCGTTGTTGTACTCTTTATGAGAAATTCCGTTTATCGTTGTTGTGCTCTTTTATGAGAAACTTCTTGTGTTCGTTGTTGTTGAACTCTTCATGGGTAATCGTTTGCATCTTTATGATGATTAATTGGTGTGGTTCCCTACTTTGGAACCTTAAGTTGTTTAATCATGCTAAATTATTATTACTTAGCATTTAATTAGAAGCCCAGCTGGCATATTTGTTGCATCGGGCGATGGGAAAGATTATAATGGCAAAGCCAAGTCCATTATAATGTTGAACATTGTTTTGCCCCCTTCTGTACCCCTTCTCCAGATTGGCCTTGGAAAGGATAACTCAGCATTCCTCTGTGAATGTATCTGGCTAGCGGGCATGACTTTGTGTCATGGTCCTTGTCCTTTGTGACACTTTTATGGTTATTGGTTCCGGTACCGGGGTTTTCTCTTCAAGCTTTCATGCTGCTATGAAGATGTTGATTGTTGATTATTGAAGCTGCGCAGCGACCTTTATTTGGTTCTTTCAATTGGATGAAACCTTGGCTATGTATCCACTTATGAGTGTTTATTTCAGCTTTATGTGTTGCATGTTGAGCTGGTCGTTATTTCCAACCGGTATGGGACGGTTGGCGATAGGGAGCCTCTCATTTATTGTTATATGGTTATTTATATGATTGATTATTGGATATTACTGTTTGACAGCATGTCACTTATTATTCCGCTGCTATCTGTCTTATGTTAATTGCTATTGGTCATTGCATATTAGCATGTCATGTAGTTGCATTAGTAACTTACTGAGATTTATTCTCACCCCGTTTCTTGTTTCAAATTGTTTTCCTTAACCCCCCCCAGGAGGAAAAGGATTAGGATTCGCGGATCGAGGAGGATGTCGAGAGGATTGAGATTTTGGGCAGGTTGTTTGATCGGTTTTCATTATTTAAATGTATAACCTTTTAGGGATAGTTTTACCAACAATGACGTCATTAAAATTTGTAATCTTTTGTATTTTGGGGTGAGCTTGCGAAGCTTATTCTAGTAGTTTGTTGTTGTTGTTAAGCTTGGATTTCTAAAACTTTGTTTTAAACATTTTGGGTATAAAAAATGGAATTTTTATCTTCATTATTTTGGTGTATTGTTGTAAGTCGACGTCCAGCTCGCGAGTTCCGGGCCCGCGGGGTCGGGGTCGCGACAGTTGGTATCAGAGCTATGGCATTGGCTCTAAGTATAAGTCTAGGTGGATTAGTATGACCTAGGTGGGTAGTAGTGTGCGGAGTGAGTAACGATAAGTATTTTATGCAGGTATTTGTTTGTGATGGCTAGAAGAAGAGCTGGTGAATGCATCAGTGGGACTCAGAATCAGAATGGTCTACGGGAAGAAAACCGTGTAATGTTTCAGGACAGGTTTGAAGCGGCCGTGAAAGCAATTCATGACCAAGGGCCGAGAGAGGAACATGTAGCACCTCCGCGATATGGGTTGGAGTAGTTCTTAAAGTTGAAACCAAGTGAGTACGACGGGGAGCCGGATGTGAAGAAAGCCGAGCTATGGATAGAATCGATGGAGAAAATCTACGATGTCTTTGGTTGCACTGATGAGGATAGGGTTCTGTTTGCAGCTTATAAGCTCGTGGGGGCTGCGGAACATTGGTGGAAGGCACTGAAGACCAGTTGGGATGCGACTCTTGTACCATATCCTTGGGAGTGGTTCGTGAGGAAAAACCGGAAAGAGATCGAGTTCCTCAGCTTGGAGCAAGGCATGATGTCAGTAGCCCAGTACTCAGCTAAGTTTGCAGAATTAGTCAGGTGTTGTGAATACCTTGTGCGGACTGAGGAGCAGAAAGCGATAAGATTAATCAGGGGTTTGAAGACATCCATCCGTACTCAGCTTATAGCCCAGAGGATTGTGACATTTCAGGATGCGGTAGACCAGGCATACTTGATCGAGCAAGATATTGGGGAGCATAAGAGGAAGACCGAGGTTGCAAATGCGGGTAAACAAGTAAGCCATGCTAAATCTCAACCACATCACCGTTCAGATAACCGAGGTAATTTGGGAGCACCATCTCAGTTTAAAGGACAAACCGCGCTAGGGAATCCGGGTACTACTTCGGGGAAACAAGGGAAACAAGGTAGGTGGCTTTGCACTTACTGCCAGAGGGAAGGCCATTTGGAGGATAAGTGTTGGAAGAAACAAGGAAAATGTATCAATTGTGGTCAACTGGGTCACTTCATAAAAGACTGTCCGAGGTTTAAGGTTCAATCATCAGGAGCAGGAACCAGTACTTCACCGGGTCAGAAGAGAGATGCTTTGGGGAAACCTAAGGTATAGGGCAGAGTAATTGCGACCAATCAGCACTCACCAGGTAACGGATAATTTCAGGAGATATTATTTTGCGTCGTGAGAGCGAGCGCGTGCATTTTAGGATCATCGTATCTATGTGTTTCTGTGCATTTAGTTGCATTTATTACTTCTAAGTCTTTGACTTATGTATAGTAGGTGTCTACTCCTATGGAGGAGTTTAGGGTATCTGATGAAGTCTTATGTGCTTATGATGTGCTTAAGTATGGTTATGTCTCACCTGCTAAATTAGCCATGTTGCTATTACAAGATTTTGTTGTTACTATTGCTTTAGTCTATTGTCGTAGGGGGATTGATGTATTCTCCATTTCTAATTTCTTAAAACTGTTTGAGACCGTTCCTTTGGGGTAGAGTTATACCTATCTTTTCTTAATTGAAATCCGAGTATTTAGTTTCGGTCAATCTGTTGGGTGTATTTATCATTCGTAAGATTTTCATTTTCCTCCGAATAGTACCTAGTGTTTGAGGAGAAGCTTGGGTTAAATTGGGTTGTTGTGGTACAAGGTTGTAATGCTAATATTTAGATCAATATCCATATGGTATCGGTTGGGTTATAGGAGTTGAGGATTCAATGAGGATCTTTTGAGGAAATTTTATTCACTTTTAGTACATCTCCGCGAATGCATCGGAATGGATTAGTATGGTGAGGTATACGATTTGTTATGGGTAATGAGTGTATGGTGGAATTTATAATCGCTGATGGTGGTAAGCGTGTTAAATTAGAAAAGACTAATAAGTGCATTTTGGGAGAGTAATAATTTCTCGATTTATGTTAAAGGCATTTTGAAATTTTGGTTAAATAGTGGTTCTATGGTTTTAAATCCCTTCTTGGTGGCGTTTCCCGAATTGGATCAAGGGTATGAGAAGGAAGTGGAGTATCAATACTTGGGCATAATTAAGGAATATCATGATTTGGTATTGGGCCAGTTGGAACGTTGCTAGCTAATTGGTTTATTATGATGGTAGTACTATTGAGCCTAAGTATCATTAGATTAATAAATGTATGCGTGAAAGACTAACTTGGGTTAGTGATTGAGGATTTGAGATTTGTAGATTTCCTTGGGTATATGAGCACAGATTATTAACTAAAAAGGGAGTTAGAGGAAATCCCTTGAAGATAAAATTTAGATCATTTTCGGACTACTGAGTATTCGTAATTATTTTAGGCTTTCAAGGATTGGAGTGTTATGACGATGACATTATGGCGTAAATTTAAGTGAACATTTTGTATTAAAATTTTGGGTTTACATTACACCTTTAGTTTAAAGTGCTACCTAGAGATATAGCCTTTGATGAATATTGTGGGAATAGAAATTTCTTTAGCCTTTTTATATTTTAAAAGCTAATTTAGCTCGAGATGGTAATGTTTTGAATTTCTGGGGAATAATACTAAGTATGCGATTTACAAATAGTTAAGGTTATGAATAAGGCGAGCTTGAGGTACCTCGAGAATTATGTGTGGAATTAATTTGGATTCCTCGATGATTGAGTAAGGATTTTGATTCGTAGTGAAGATAATAATGGAATGATTCGGCTCGAGAGGTGGTGTTATCGTAAGCATTTCTTAAGGTTACCTTTTGGTGGGTTAGATTGGACAATTGAGGAAATTGAGAAATGCGGAACTATCGTATCCGTAGCTAATTAGTCTTTCGGGTAAGTCTCGTTAAAATTCGGGTCGAATTTTCTTTAAGGGGGAGTGAATGTCACGACCCGAAAACTAGGCTCTATTTTATTGGTAATAAGTAATTATTATTTATTTATTTGCTTATTTATTTATCTAAATTATTATTTATTTAAATATTTATGTGTGCATTTTATGTTCATCATAATTATGCCTAGCATTTTATTCGAGTTATTTGGGCTAGAGTGGAAGTGTTGAGTCTTAATTGTTAGTCGGGAGAGTAAGTAATTGTGCTAGTTAGTGGGGGAAGGGGGCTAGGTGTAACATTTCCATCTTCATCTTCTCCCTACTCACCTCCCTCACCCTACTCTTTCACCCTCACACTCCACCTCCATCTCTCTCTCCCTGGAAACTCTCTCTCTCTCCTCCAATGGGTAAGTTTCTCTTCTTCTTTCTTCTCTCTTAATTTTCTCCATCTTCCTCCCATTATCTCTCATTTCTCATAACTTGAATCTTGTTTAGATCGTCGATAGGATCGCGTAGAGTCAAAAATATTTGAAATCCATCAACTTTGAGAAAATCCGGGTAAGTTACTTTTCCCCCATTTTGACGCTAAAATGTTCATATCATGTTTAGATAATGCGTAATGTGTTATATTTGAAGTTTGGTTGGATTTTGAATTTGTTTAGAATTTATTTTGAATTTATTTGAGTTTTGGGTAAAAAATGGTGGATTGATGAATGTTGGGTTCGATTCTTGGTTTTGGGTGGATAAATGTTGTATTTGGATTCTCATCCTAGTTATAAGTTGTTGTGGTTCATATTTATGCTTGGGGGAGATTGATTGTGCTTGATTTTGGAGTGTGGTGAGAATTGGGTAAGAACTTAAGGAACCCAGCTCTGTTTTCCCGACTGGAATCCAGACCAGGAGCCCGCCTGACCCCCTCCAGGCGCCCGCCTACATGTCATTTTCTGATAACCAGACCTTCTGGTCATTCAGGCGCCCGCCTGCCCCATGCCAGGCGCCCGCCCGCCCCCAGTTCCAGGAATTTGACCTTTTTGCTTGGTTTAAGACTAATGGCTTACCTAGTTTAGGTTTCCTTCTTCTAATTAACTTAAGATAACACCGTGGAACACTTTAGTAATTAAAATTGGTTCCTTTGTGAACAATAGAGCTATGTAATTTGATCAAGTATTGCTTGGGGCATCTTATGATGTGTTCGTGTTTGTTCCCACCGAATTGAATTTCGCGTAAGACTTGGTCTAGGTTTTAGGCGATGTCCTATAGTACCTAGAGGGTTGTATTGAACACCAAAGTGTAGGGTTTAGTCCAGTCGTGATCATGTTCTAATAAGTGTAACCTTTTGGATTCGTTTGGGGTGTTTAGAATGGGTTCGTTATGAACGGAGATAAAGCGTGAATTGGCAATTGGGCACCTACGGTTTGATTAACCCTAAGATGTATTCATTCGGATTTCTTATTTGGAATTCCAGGTGTGATGAGATGGTTGAGTTCATAGTCCTAGTATATCTTTTGAGTAAATGTTTATGGACATTTTGGTAATAGTCTTTGGGCCATTGGTGAGCGACCGTTTGGGTTGTGCTCTTTATGATTAACTCGTGGGTATCGTCTTTAGGATGTGTTTGGTATGGGTCCTTGTCTTGGAACCATCTTGTTTAATGATCAATGTTGTTGTGCTCTTTATGAGAAATTCCGTTTATCGTTGTTGTACTCTTTATGAGAAATTCCGTTTATCGTTGTTGTGCTCTTTTATGAGAAACTTCTTGTGTTCGTTGTTGTTGAACTCTTCATGGGTAATCGTTTGCATCTTTATGATGATTAATTGGTGTGGTTCCCTACTTTGGAACCTTAAGTTGTTTAATCATGCTAAATTATTATTACTTAGCATTTAATTAGAAGCCCAGCTGGCATATTTGTTGCATCGGGCGATGGGAAAGATTATAATGGCAAAGCCAAGTCCATTATAATGTTGACCATTGTTTTGCCCCCTTCTATACCCCTTCTCCAGATTGGCCTTGGAAAGGATAAGTCAGCATTCCTCTGTGAATGTATCTGGCTAGCGGGCATGACTTTGTGTCATGGTCCTTGTCCTTTGTGACACTTTTATGGTTATTGGTTCCGGTACCGGGGTTTTCTCTTCAAGCTTTCATGCTGCTATGAAGATGTTGATTGTTGATTATTGAAACTGCGCAGCGACCTTTATTTGGTTCTTTCAGTTGGATGAAACCTTGGCTATGTATCCACTTATGAGTGTTTATTTCAGCTTTATGTGTTGCATGTTGAGCTGGTCGTTATTTCCAACCGGTATGGGACGGTTGGCGATAGGGAGCCTCTCATTTGTTGTTATATGGTTATTTATATGATTGATTATTGGATATTACTGTTTGACAGCATGTCACTTATTATTCCGCTGCTATCTGTCTTATGTTAATTGCTATTGGTCATTGCATATTAGCATGTCATGTAGTTGCATTAGTAACTTACTGAGATTTATTCTCACCCCGTTTCTTGTTTCAAATTGTTTTCCTTAACCCCCCCCAGGAGGAAAAGGATTAGGATTCGTGGATCGAGGAGGACGTCGAGAGGATTGAGATTTTGGACAGGTTGTTTGATCGGTTTGCATTATTTAAATGCATAACCTTTATGGGATAGTTTTACCAACAATGACGTCATTAAAATTTGTAATCTTTTGTATTTTGGGGTGAGCTTGCGAAGCTTATTCTAGTAGTTTGTTGTTGTTGTTAAGCTTGGATTTCTAAAACTTTGTTTTAAACATTTTGGGTATAAAAAATGGAATTTTTATCTTCATTATTTTGGTGTATTGTTGTAAGTCGACGTCCAGCTCGCGAGTTCCGGGCCCGCGGGGTCGGGGTCGCGACACCCGGTACTGGAACCAATAACAGAGTAACGTGCCACAAAGGGCGGGAGATATGCCACAAAGTCATACTCCAAAAAGTTAGCTAGACTACTTCACAATGGAAGCTAGCTCATCTCGTTCCAAGGCCAATCTGGAAGAGGAAAATATGGGCAAAACAATGGTCAACATTATAATGGACTTGGCTCGTGCCATTATAATCTTTCCCATCACCCGACACAACCACAAATACCAGCTGGACTTCCAAATAAAGTCTAAGTAATAAAATACTAGCACAATAAATAACCATTGATTCCAAAGTAGGGAATCCTTCCAATTAATCACCAAAAAGATGAATAAATCAAACACACATCATAAAGGTGCTTCAACATTCTGAAACAATGATTAATCAAATCCCATAACACATATATTCACAAAGGAACCATTTTCATTATTAGAGTATTCCAAAATGGCCATTTAAGTCTAAGAGGACAAAGCCCAAAACTAGGGTTAAAGTTATAACCTAAACCAAAATCAACTAAAGAATAAGTGCCAGGAAAAGGGGGCGGGCGGGCGGGCGCGCGGTAGGGGGCAGGCGGGCGCTTAAATGACCAGAAGGTTTGGCCGTAGGAAAAAGGCAGGCGGCCGGGCGCCTAGCTAAACCCGGGCGGGCGCTCGGTCTGGTTCTTAGTCGGGAATCAGCAGCTGGGTTCTTCATTTTTCTTACCCATTTCACAAATTCTCAAAATCAATCAAAACCAAACTTCCCACTAAGCATACACATGACCCAAAACAACCTAAAACTTGTAAGGGCCTAAATAACAACATCTAGAAGCCCAAATCAAGATTTAAATCCCAACAATCAATAATGAACACTTCATCAAATATCACAAAATGGGTAATCAATCAAACACTTCAAAATCCAACCAAGAATCAATGTATATCATCTAAATCATCATATGAACATAGAATGAGCATTTTAACATAAAAATGGGGGAAAGTAAACTTACTTGAATTTATCAAAGATGACGGAATTCAAATATTTTTGGTTCCACACGATCCTATCGACGATCTAAACACATTTCATAAAATGAGCACTAAGAAATAGAGGGAGGAAGATGACTAAAATGAAGGAAGAAGGAGAGGGAGATTTCTTACCTTTCTTGGAAGAGAGAGAGATACACAGGGAGAGAGGGAGTAGGGTGAGGAAGAGAGTGAGGGAGAAGGGAGAGTAGGGAGGGAGTAGTTAAAATTATTTCAAAAAGGTTACACTTAGGCCCCCTCATCTACTAACACATAACCCAAACCAAATTCCCTACTACCCACTTAACACAATATCGACCAAATAATGCTAGACACAAATTAATATTATGAGATATAAAATGCGCACATAAATAATTAAATCAAATAAATAAATAAACAATTAATTATTTATTAATAAAATTGAGACGGGTTTTCGGGTCGTGACATTCACTCCCCCTTAAAGAAAATTCGACCCGAATTTTAACGAGACTTACCCGAATTAAAAAGCCACGGATATTTACGCTCCATCTCCTCTCGAAGCTCCCAAGTCGATTCCTCAACATTGTGATTCCTCCAAAGAACTCTAACCAACTGAATGCTTTTGCTTCTCAACTCTTAGACTTTAGAATCAAGGATTCGAACCGGTCGTTCCTCATATGACATATCAGGCTCTATATCCTCGGCTACCCTTGGTAACACGTGAGATGGGTCATGAACATACTTTCGAAGCATAGAAACGTGAAAAACATTATGTAACCGGTCCAAAGAAGATGGTAACGCAAGCCGATATGCTAGAAGTCCCACTTTCCCCAAAATCTCAAACGGTCCAACAAACCTCGGAGCTAATTTGCCCTTCTTCCCAAATCTTCGAATGCCCACCTTCGGGGATACCTTTAAGAACACGAAGTCTCCGGTCTGAAAACTAAGATCTCGTCTTCGATGGTCGGCATAGCTCTTCTGTCGACTCTGGGCCGTTTTCAATCGATCCCGAATAATTTTAACCTTTTCCACCGAGTCCTGAACCATGTCAACACCCAAAAGTTTTGCTTCCCCAACCTCGTCCCAACAAATAGGTTACCGACATTTCCTCCCATACAAAGCCTCATACGGTGCCATCTGTATACTCGACTGATAACTATTATTGTAGGCGAACTCTGCAAGCGGTAGATGGGTATCCCACGAATCTGGAAAGTCAACTGTGCAAGCCCGTAACATATCCTCGAGAATCTGAATGGTTCTTTCAGACTGACCGTCAGTCTGAGGATGAAATGCGGTGCTAAACCTCAAATCGGTACCCAAAGCCTTCTGTAACACTTGCCAAAATCGGGATGTAAACCTGGGATCTCTGTCTGACACAATACTAACTGAACACCATGTAATCTGACAACCTCATGAATATACAAATTCGCAAGTTTCTCCATCGAATAGGAAATGTCAATGGGTAAGAAATGAGAAGATTTAGTCAACCTGTCCACAATCACCCAAACTGCATTGAACCTCCTTCGAGTCCTGGGTAGTCCGGTTACAAAATCCATCGTAATGTGTTCCCACTTCCACTCGGGTATCTCAAGAGGCTGAAGTAGACCTGCGGGTCTCTGATGCTCTGCTTTAACTTGTTGACAGGTCAAACATATCGACACATATTCTGCAATTTCCCTCTTCATGTTAATCCACCAAAATTGTTGTTTTAAATCCTGATACATCTTGGTACTCCCGGGATGAATGGTATACCGGGATTTGTGACCCTCATCAAGAACTCACTGTTTAATCCCACCGATATTCGGCACACACAATCTGCTACGCTAAGTCAACACTCCCTCGGGGTCAAGCTGGAAGTCCACATACTGTCTATCCCGAGCACTATCCATAATCTTCTTCAACTCTGGGTCATCCTTCTGAGTATCCTTTATTTGTTGAATTAATGTGGGAAATACATTAAGGTTCGCAAAAATAGCTCCACACTTCGACTCTTGGGGACGCCAATCTCGAGCATCCTCTAGAAATTTCCATTCACGAATCATCATCGATGCCACATAAGACTTTCGACTGATCGCATCAGCTACCACATTTGCTTTGCCCGGATGGTACGAAATGGTGCAATCGTAATCTTTTAAAAGCTCCATCCACCTACGCTGACGGTTATTCAATTCCTTTTGAGAGAAGAGGTATTTCAAACTCTTGTGATCGGTAAAAATCTCAAACTTCGCTCCATATAGGTAATGCTTCCACTTATGCAACGTAAAGACTATCGCAGCCAACTCCATATCATGAGTAGGGTAATTCTGTTCACTAGGGGTCAACTTCCTCGAAGCATAAGCAATTACTTTCCCATTCTGCATCAAAACACAACCCAAACCCTCTTTCAAAGCATCACTGTAAATCACTAAGTCGTCATTTCCATTTGGTAACGCAAGAATAGGAGCCGTAGTTAATCTCTTCTTTAATTCATCAAAGCTATTTTGACATTTTTCACCCCACACAAACGGTACATCCTTTCGGGTCAACTGAGTCATCGGAGTAGCAATCCTCGAAAACCCTTCTATAAACCTTCTGTAATACCCGGCTACGCCCAGAAAACTTCTGATCTCGGTCACTGTCTCGGGTCTCTTCCAATCCACTATGGCTTCTATCTTTGAAGGATCCACAGAAATCCCTTCTTTAGAAATAACATGACCCAGGAATGAGACCTTCTCGAGCCAAAATTCGCATTTACTAAACTTCGCAAACAACTGCTCCCTCGCAAGAATGGATAAAACTGTCCTCAAGTGTTGCTCGTGCTCCTCTCGAGATTTAGAGTAGACAAGAATGTCGTCGATGAAGACCACCACGAACGAATTAAGATAAGGATGGAAAACCCGGTTCATCAAATCCATAAACACGACAGGCGCGTTAGTCAACCCAAACGGCATAACCAAGAACTCGTAATGACCATAGCGGGTGCGAAAAGCAGTCTTCAGAATATCCTCCGATCGAATCTTCAACTGATGGTACCCACTCCTCAAATCAAGTTTAGAAAAGACCACGGACCCTTGAAGCTGATCAAATAAATCATCAATGTGAGGTAGAGGATACTTGTTCTTCATTGTAACCTGATTCAACTTTCGGTAATCCATACACAATCTCAAAGAACCGTCTTTCTTCCGCACAAACAAAACCGGTGCTCCCCACAGGGAAACACTAGGGCGGATAAACCCTCGATCAAGTAACTCTTGCAACTGAACCTTTAGTTCCTTCAACTCTGCGGGAGCCAACCTATACGGTGCCTTTAAAATCGGAGCCGTACCCAGCAAAAGGTCTATACAAAACTCTATCTCACGATCGGGAGGCATATCATATTCAGAAGAGAAAACATCGGGAAATTCTCTAACTACCCGAACACCCTCCAAACTAGGGGATTCTTTCCTAGTATCAAGCACACTAGCCAAGTACCCCTCACAACCATGATGCAACAATCTCCTAGCTTTCACATAAGAAATGATACGAATTTTCTTACCCAAAGGTATAGCCTCAAAAACAAATTTAGGCATATTGGGAATAGAAAAAGTAACAACTTTCTTACGACAATCAACCGAAGCATGAAACTTGCTCAACCAATCCATACCCAAAATAACATCAAAGTCTTGAATCGGAAGGACTACCAAGTCCGCACACAAGACATGACCACATATAAGCACATCACAAGCACGAAATACTCTATCGGTCACCAAACATTCTCCTATAGGGGTCGACACCTCTAGCACGTAAGGTAAAGACTCAAATGCAGCATTTAGCAAAGAAGCAAATTGCACAGATATGTAAGAATGAGATGATCCTGGATCTACTAACGCACGAGCGCTCACATTAGACACAGAAACAATACCTCCAATAACGGAAGGATCATCGGTAGCTTGTTGTTGATTCATGGAAAATACCCTTCCTTGGACCTTGGGCTTTCCCGCAGCATCTCTTTTCTGACCCTGAGTAGTACCAACTCCTAACCCGGATGGTTGTCCTCTACTCCTCGGGCAATCTCTCGCAAAGTGCCCCATTTGACCACAATTGGTACATTTACCCTGTTTCTTCCAACACCTATCCTCCGTATGGCCTTCCCTCTGACAATAGGTACAAGGCTTCCTATTCTGATTTCCTGGAGTAGTAGCCGGATTCCTCGGTGCGGGTTGTCCCTTAAACTGAGATGGTACTCCCGAATTACCTCGGTTATCTGAACGGTGTTGTGGTTGAGATCTAGCATGGCTTCCTTGTTTACCCGTATTCGATGCCTCGGTTTTCCTCTTATGTTCTCCAATGTCTTGCTCGATTAAGTATGCACGGTCTACCGCATCCTGGAATGTCACAATCCTCTGGGCTATAAGCTGAGTACGGATGGGTGTAGACACCCCGCCTTGGACCGCTCACCCCGATTGCACATTTGATCTTGTGTTTCTCCCCATTTTAAGTGTTTCTCGTTAGTTTCTGTCACTTCCGTTAAGTTCCTGAGTGACCTCGTTAAGTCCAGGGACTAAACTGAATAACAGGGCTGACTTTTTAGTCCATTCTGTCAAAATTACCTTCTCTGAGTCGCGCGCCTCCGACAGGAGGATCCAGGCGCGCGCGCCTCCCGCCCCCAAAGCAGGAAGCGCGCGCCTCTGGGCGTCAGTTACAGATTTCTGGCCAGGATTCTCTCCCTTGCTCAATTTACAGGATTTTGCCCGGGAAGGATTTCTTGGTGACTGAGTTTTGGCACCAAAAACATCCCTCTTTCACCTATAAAAACCTCCCTTTACCTCCATTTTCAAGGGACGGAAACTTGAGATAAGAATTGACACAAAAACTTTGACTTTACCAAATTTCCTACTTTCAAAGCATTTTCCAAAGGATTTCTCCAAGTAATTCAACAAGAAGTGTTTGAAGTCTCTTGAAGTCTAGGTAAAGCCATTTCTTTCCCCTTCTCAACTTCATCTCTTTTCTCTTTCTTTTTGTATTATCAAAGTGCAATCACCCAAATCATTTTGGGACATGACTCTAATGATCACCTCATCTCATTGAGGTTGGTTAAGGAGTTATCTCCTACATTCCAAACTCTATTTAAAACCCCTTTTATGATTTAAAGAAGAAGAAGAAGAACATTATTATTCATGTAGATTTTGATCAAGCAAGACCAACTTTAGTTGGACAAGATGGGTGTTTCGGTACTTCCCATCTCGTAATCTAACCCCGGAACCTCAAAACAAAGAATCTCTGTTTTTGTAATCAAACTTAGGCCATCATCAATAGGTTTTTCTTATGTTCCTCAAAACATAGGTGGCGACTCTAAAAAACAAGTTAGTGTTGGGGTTTCGTTGTAACATGCGCAGCGGAATAAAGCATTTAAAATTTTAATGAAACCCAAAGCCATAGATCCATTCATGTGGTTAAGTCAAATACATATAAGATGAATATCAGAAAAACTAACCCTTGATGATTTTGATTTCTAGCTTTTGAATTTGGTGGTGATTTTGAAACTTGATCAAGAACGCGAACCTTGAAGATGATGAGCTTCACCCTCTAGCGGTATCCACACCATGAACGAATATCAAGCAACTTCTTGATCTTGATTGCTAGACCAAATTGTGAAACACACTTTCACAATTGCAAGAACTATATGGGATTATGAATATTCTTGTTCCTTACTTTTGGGATCTTAGAACAAGAAAAATAACCTCTCAAAACCTTATGGAGGCACTCACAATAATATATCTAATGGCTGCTGAAAGGATCTTTAAATAGGTCCCAATCCTTAACCCTTAAGGACTTAGGAATCCTAAATCCCGTCACCAAATTAGGCAACAAGGAATTCTGGCCGACTTGACTGGCACGGTCGTGCCCTATAATCTGGCACGGTCGTGCCATCAGGTCCGCGTGATTTCCCCCAGTCGACCAATTTCGGCACGGTCGTGCTTGACTTCTTGGCACGGTCGTGCCAAACATGTCGACAGATTTGCCTTGGTTTGGATTTATGGCACGGCCGTGCCATTTTAAGGCGCACGACCGTGCCAGAGCCAAAACCTGACATTTTTCCATAATTCCAATTTAGTCCTTTATGATTCGTTCTATTTGTGTGTGACCCTCTAGGATTACACTAAGTTGGCAATGGGCTCAAACATGAACCCATAAGATATGATTAGGTTCTAGCAAACCGTCATACCTATCCAAATAGTTTAACTAGATACAATTTCGCATTCCTTTAGAATATGTCACAATCCCTTTGTCCATGATGTCATTGAACACAAGTCATGGTCAAACGGTCAACTTGTTTTGTTCAATACTTTCTCGATTCCGAATATGTTGATAATCCAAATGACATTGATCCAATCAATTCATTTGAGTCCGGCCGAACATTTCATCAACATCATTCCTACGAGAGGCCCAAGCTTGACATCTCTCCGAAGAGGGACAAATCCATTTAGCTTATTATTCTTCCCAACGGGAATCCGATTATGCCAATCATACCCTTTATAACTACCGTGTTAAGATAGCGTTTGAATATGTCAAACATAATGTTCATCAAGTGGAAGACTATAATAACTTCATGTCTAAGGATTCAAATGACATAACTAATATGAGATATATGTACGACATAGACCATGACATAAATCTCATACAGCGGGTCATGTCCAGTACCTTGTTCCAAACAAGTACCCATAAATCTAACATGATCACCCCATGATCATTTAGCCTTTATACTAGTGCTTAACAAGTACTAGGGACGGGGATTATTATAAGTAAACATGAACAACAATAATAATCAAAACATCTCTTTATCGATATGAAATAAATGATAACAATTACAACGTTTATTAAACGTGCCTAGGGCACCACTACCAACAATCTCCCACTTGCCCTAGGCCCAATCTCCCATGTATCTAATACCCATGGACCTAACATGACCATCATGTTTAGCTTGTGGAAGTCCTTTTGTTAGCGGGTCCGCAACATTGTCATCAGTAGGTACTCTGCATATATTTACGTCTCCCCTATAAACGATCTCTCGAATGATATGAAAACGCCAATGTGCTCTTGGTTCCTTTGCTTGAGCAATAGCACCATTATTATCGCAATAAAGGTCTATTGGATTAGCAATACTAGGAACCACTTCAAGTTCAGTTATGAACTTCTTAATCCAAACAGCTTCCTTTGCAGCATCCGATGCAGCAATATACTCAGCTTCTGTTGTAGAATCAGCGGTTGTACTTTGCTTAGAACTCTTCCAGCTTACAGCTCCACCATTTAACATAAACACAAAACCCGATTGCGATCGGCTATCATCTTTGTCGGTTTGGAAGCTTGCATCCGTGTAAGCATTTACAACGAGATCATCTTCCATTCCTCCATAGACCAAAAACGAGTCTTTAGTTCTTCTCAAGTACTTAAGAATCGCTTTTACAGCTATCTAGTGATTTTCGCCAGGGTCGGATTGGTATCTACTTTTCATGCTCAAAGCATAAGACACATCCAGCCTAGTACAAATCATGGCATACATGATGGACCCAATTGCCGAAGCATATGGAACATCATTCATTTTCTCACGCTCATCGTTTGTCTTAGGACATTGAGTCTTGCTTAGAGAAACTCCATGTAACACGGGCAAGGTTCCTCTCTTAGAATTTTCCATACGGAATCTTCTAATGCCTTGTCAATGTATGTACTTTGGCTTAAACCAAGTAGCCTCATTGATCTATCTCTATAGATCTTAATGCCAAGAATATATGCGGCTTCACCCATATCTTTCATTGCGAAGCACTTTCCTAACTAAGTCTTCACAGACTGAAGTGTAGGAATGTCGTTTCCAATGAGTAATATGTCATCCACGTATAAAATAAGGAATAGCACTATGCTCCCACTAATCTTCTTGTATACATAAGGCTCATCTTCGTTCTTGATGAAGCCAAACTCTTTGACCGATTCATCAAAACGGAGATTCCAACTCCTTGAAGCTTGCTTCAATCCATAGATGGATCTTTGCAATTTGCATACCTTAGAATCTTGTTCAAAACCTTCTGGTTGTATCATATACACATCCTCTTGGAGTTTTCCATTTAGGAAAGCGGTTTTGACGTCCATCTGCCATATTTCATAGTCATGATATGCGGCAATGGCAAGCAAAATTCTTATAGACTTGATCATTGCTACGGGTGAAAAGGTCTCATCATAGTCAATACCATGAACTTGCCTATAACCTTTCGCTACAAGCCTAGCTTTGTAAGTATGCACCTTCCCATCCATGTCAGTCTTCTTCTTGAAGACCCATTTGCATCCTATGGTTTTTACACCTTCGGGCGCATCAATCAAATTCCAAACTTGATTGTCTTGCATGGATTGCAATTCGGATTCCATGGCTCCAAGCCACTTGTCCGAATCAGGAGAGGACATCGCCTCTTGGTAGGTTGACGGTTCATCATTCTCAATGATTTCTACCTCATTACTATCCGTTACGAGAAATCCATATCTCTCGGGCTCGGATCGTAACCTACTAGATCTGCGAGTTGCTTGTGTACTTTGAACAGGTTCCACAACTCCTTGTGGTTCTTGTTCTTGTTCCACTATTGGTTCAATGTTATTTTCTGGGTCTCGAATTTCTTCAAGATTTATTTTACTCCCACTGATTTCTTTGGAGAGAAACTCTTTCTCTAGAAAGACACCAGTTCGGGCAACAAACACTTTGTTGTCCTCACGGTTGTAAAAGTAATATCCTTTAGTTTCCTTAGGATATCCCACGAAAATACATTTATCGGATTTGTGTGCTAGTTTGTCAGAGATAAGTCTCTTGACATACACTTCGCAACCCCAAATCCTCATGAAAGATAAACTAGGTTTCTTTCCACTCCACATCTCATATGGAGTCTTTGGAACCGATTTAGTTGGAACTTGATTTAGTGTGAAAGCAGCGGTTTCTAGGACGTAACCCCAAAAGGATATTGGAAGATCAACTTGACTCATCATTGATCGAACCATGTCTAACAATGTCCGATTCCTCCTCTCGGACACACCATTCCATTGTGGTGTTCCCGGTGGAGTCAATTGCGAAACTATTCCACAATTCTTTAGATGATCATCAAATTCTTGGCTCAAGTATTCACCACCTCGATCTGATCGAAGTGCCTTTATACTTTTGCCAAGTTGTTTTTCTACTTCATTTTGAAATATTCTAAATATCTCGAATGCTTCACTTTTATGTTTCATTAGGTAAACATACCCAAATCTATTATAATCATCAGTGAAGGTTATGAAGTATTGAAATCCTCCCCTAGCATTGCTACTTAATGGTCCGCATACATCGGAATGTACCAACCCCAATAAGTCGCTTGCCCTCTCACCCAGCTTGGTAAAAGGTGTCTTAGTCATTTTTCCAAGAAGACACGACTCACAAGTGTCATATGACTCTAAGTCACATGAACCCAAAAGTCCGTCCCCATGGAGTTTTGAGATACGCTTCTCATTAATATGACCAAGACGGCAATGCCATAAATAAGTATGATTTACATCATTAGGTTTAGATTTCTTATTTACATGATAGACATTATTTTCATTCTTGACATCCAAGATATAAAGGCCATTAAATGAATTAGCAATACCATAAAGCACATCATTTAAATAAATAGAAAATTTCTTATTCTCAATAAGAAACTTAAAACCTTCATTATCCAAACAAGAAATTGAAATAATATTTCTGCTTAAATCCGGAACATAATAACAATTGTTCAAAACAAGAATTAATCCAGAAGGTAAAGTGACTTCATAAGTCCCTACGGCTAATGCAACAACTCTTGCTCCATTCCCCACGCGTAGATCTACTTCACCTTCTGTAAGCAGTCTCCTATTCTTTAGTCCCTGCACATTTAGACAAATGTGAGAACCACATCCGGTATCCAGTACCCAAGAATCAGTGGTAGAAAGGAGAATATCTATCATATAGATACCTGAAGTCGACGCAGCCTTGCTGCTCTTCTTCTTCTTTTGCTCTTCCAAGAAAGCCTTGCAATTACGTTTCCAATGACCAATTTCTTGATAATGAAAACAGATTGCATCCTTTTGTGAATCAGGTTTTGCCTCAGAAGCCTTGGCAACCTTTGTCTTGCTTATCTTGGGTTTGACAATTTTTGCCTTACCCTTTCCTTTGGCATTAGCCTTCTTCCCATCATGAACCAAAAGCACGGGAGAACCTTTCTCCACAATTTTCATCTCTGCAGTTTTAAGCATCCCATGCAACTCAGAGAGATTCTTATCCATTCCATGCATGTTATAATTCATCACAAACTGATTATAACTTTTAGGCAATGAATTAAGAATGAGATCCGTGGCTAACTCCAATGGGATTGGATAGCCAAGTTTCTCAAGGTGCTCTACATAACCTTTCATTTTAAGAAAGTGAGGACTCACTTGTTGTCCTTCATTCATCTTACAAGTAGTGAATGCAACAATGGTCTTGTACCTCTCTTGCCTAGCTTGCTCTTGAAACATGGTTCTCAGCTCCACGCCTATCTCATAGGCTTCCAAATGTTCCAAACTTTGTTGGAGTTTTGAACACATAGCAGCAAGCATGAGACAACTTACCTCTCTAGAATCATTACGATGTTTCTTGTAATTGTCCCTTTCTACCCTAGGGGCAGTAGGCGGTGGTTCAGCAGGGAGAGGCCCATCGAGAATGTACAACTTATCTTTTTGCCTAAGAACGATTCTTATGCTACGGATCCAATCCATAAAGTTAGTACCATTCTCTTCGAGCTTATCCTTCTCAAGGATCGATCGCAACGACATTGATTGAGTGTTATTAGTCATTATCTACAAATATGCAAAATTTCCAAAATTTAATAAGTACCAATTTTTCATTAAAGAAATAAACAATGTATTTTTCCAAAAATAATCCCACTAAATTACATAACCTTCTTATACATCCAATGTATAATATAATTTAAATGGGTTAAGATCCAACTTTAATTTAATTTCAAGTCCGCTAAGGCGGATTACACAAAATCAAACTAATTAGGTAGACAACTCTTGTCAATCATATCTCATATGAGTCTTAGTTCCTTTTATGAGATTCTTTAAGAAATCCAATTTCAAAAAGCATGTTAAACCTCATCTTTGCCTAGGCCCAAAACTGTTTTGACACCCAATTAAGTCTAACCATTTTAAACGCATAGTTAATGTGTCCCGCTAGGGCGTGACCACATTATCAATCTTACTCATACATAAATAAATTTAATGCACCTCGCTAGGGCGAATCTACATTAAAATCACTCATGTACTAACAAGTGTTTTAATCATGGCATGGCAATAAAAGACTTAAAACTTTCTTTGAAGGTTCATCACATATAGCATATAACACATTTATGAGCACATAATATAAACATGTTACACATCAAGTTTAGCCACTAAATTAATCTCCATTAATTTAAGCATAATATTTATGTGTCATTAGTTTCTCTATAATTATGAGGATGAGACTATTTGAACTTTGGTTATCATCTCCAAATCAAGACAACAAGAAGTGCGACCGAAACTAAGCCATATGGCATCCACAATTCCGCACTAATTCAAGAAACCAAGAAAGTAGTCCATGTGGCCGAAACTAAGCAATAGATGGTCTCGATGAACGTAGGCCAATTGCATTCACAATTCCACATGGATCTCCAATCTTTGAATCAAGAACTTTGTTTCTTAATTTTAGCAATTATGAACTTGTAGATACCCCGGGTGGGAACACCACGGCCTTGGACTCGAGCGCGTGATATTATCCTAGGATGTCTAACTTGTTTTTAGAGTCGCCACCTATGTTTTGAGGAACATAAGAAAAACCTATTGATTGTAGCCTAAGTTTGATTACGAAAACAGAGATTCTTTGTTTTGAGGTTCGGGGGTTAGATTACGAGATGGGAAGTACCGAAACACCCATCTCGCCCAACTAAAGTTGGTCTTGCTTGATCAAAATCTACATGAATGAAAATGTTCTTCTTCTTCTTCTTTAAGTCATAAAAAGGGGGGGGGGTTTAAAATAGGATTTGGAATGTAGGAGATAACTCCTTAACCAACCTCAATAAGATGAGGTGATCATTAGAGTCATGTCCCAAAATGATTTGGGTGATTGCACATTTGATTAAAGTAAAAGAGAGAGAGGAGATGGAGTAGAAAAGAAGGGAAAAGATAGACTTTTACCTACAATTTGAAGGCCTTCAAGTATTGCTTGATTTGATTCTTGGAGAACCTTTAGAAAGTGATTTTGGTATAGTTTTTGTAAGTTCAATTTTCGATCCTTGAAAATGGAGGTAAAGAGAGGTTTTTATAGGTGAAAGAGGGGTGTTTTTGGTGCCAAAACTCAGTCACCAAGAAATCCTTCCCAGGCAAAATCCTGTAAATTGAGCAAGGGAGGGAATCCTGGCCAGAAATCTGTAACTGACGCCCAGAGGCGCGCGCTTCCTGCTTTGGGGGCGGGAGGCGCGCGCGCCTGGCTCCTCCTGTCGGAGGCGCGCGACTCAGAGAAGGCAATTTTGACAGAATGGACTAGAAAGTCAGCCCTGTCATTCAGTTTAGTCCCTGGACTTAACGAAGTCAGTCAAGAACTTAACGGAAATGACAGAAACTAACGAGAAACACTTAAAATGGGGAGAAACACAAAATCAAATGTGCAATCGGGGTGAGCGGTCCAAAGCGGGATGTCTACAGATCCCCTCGGCGACGTGGATTGCAAAGCAAAACGCGTCGACGAAAGTTAAAAACACCCGCCGAGGACATCACCAAAAAAGGAAAAGACTCGATGAAAGCAGGAATTTGAAATTGCGAGAGATAGTGGTGCGCTCCCTGTGTGAGCGGCTTTTGTTGATAGAGGGGGTGGCATGATCCGTTAGGTGAACCTGCCGGCTGAATGTTTTGAATGAGGCCGTTAGTGAACCTTCTGATGAATCCGTTAGTGAATCCCTTGGATGAGTTCGTTGGTGAACCCTTGTTGACGAATCCGTTGGTGAATCCCTTGGATGAGTCCGTTGGTGAACCCTGGTTGACGAATCCGTTGGTGAATCCATTTGATGAATCCGTTAGTGAATCCCTTGGATGAGTCCGTTGGTGAACCCTTGTTGACGAATCCGTTGGTGAATCCGTTTGATGAATCCGTTAGTGAATCCTTTGGATGAGTCCGTTGGTGAACCCTTGTTGAAGAATCCGTTGGTGAATCCGTTTGATGAATCCGTTAGTGAATCCCTTGGATGAGTCCGTTGGTGAACCTTTGTTGACGAATCCGTTGGTGAATCCGTTTGATGAATCCGTTAGTGAATCCCTTGGATGAGTCCGTTGGTGAACCCTTGTTGACGAATCCGTTGGTGAATCCGTTTGATGAATCCGTTAGTGAATCCCTTGGATGAGTCCGTTGGTGAACCCTTGTTGACGAATCCGTTGGTGAATCCGTTTGATGAATCCGTTAGTGAATCCCTTGGATGAGTCCGTTGGTGAACCCTTGTTGACGAATCCGTTGGTGAATCCGTTTGATGAATCCGTTAGTGAATCCCTTGGATGAGTCCGTTGGTGAACCCTTGTTTACGAATCCGTTGGTGAATCCGTTTGATGAATCCGTTAGTGAATCCCTTGGATGAGTCCGTTGGTGAACCCTTGTTGACCAATCCGTTGGTAAATCCGTTTGATGAATCCGTTAGTGAATCCCTTGGATGAGTCCGTTGGTGAACCCTTGTTGACGAATCCGTTGGTGAATCCGTTTGATGAATCCGTTAGTGAATCCCTTGGATGAGTCCGTTGGTGAACCCTTGTTGATGAATCTGTTGGTGAATCCGTTTGATGAATCCGTTAGTGAATCCCTTGGATGAGTCCGTTTGTGAACCCTTGTTGACGAATCCGTTGGTGAATCCGTTTGATGAATCCGTTAGTGAATCCCTTGGATGAGTCCGTTGGTGAACCCTTGTTGACGAATCCGTTGGTGAATCCGTTTGATGAATCCGTTAGTGAATCCCTTGGATGAGTCCGTTGGTGAACCCTTGTTGACGAATCCGTTAGTGAATCCGTTTGATGAAATATTGCTTTGAAGTCTCGTGCCATTTGGAGTCACACTTGACTTTTGAATTGTGGGGTACGGGCACAGTTGACTGCGACCAGAAAAATGTTCCTACTGGGGATGAAATGTTGAGATTGACTCTTGAGGGGGGCGTGGCACCCGTGACAGAACTTAGGGAGTTCGGATTTTTGAAGAGGACAGCCTACTTATGAGTGGGAGTTTCTATCCTGCTTTCAATTTTTGACGTGCCTTAAGGGCGGACCAGAAAAGGTGTGCCCAACTGGGTGTCCGAGGATCGGGACAGTGTTTTGATTTAGGCTGGAGATCTCTGACAAGGCCCTTTTCTTCAATCGATTTAGACCTGGGAGGCGCGCGTCTTCCTATGTAGGCTTGGGACGCGCGCGCGCTTCATACTGCTGGCGGGTGGCGCGCGCGTCTGGGAGGCAGAATTCCGGGCTTGACATTTGCTGACCAAAAGAGCCTCCAACAGCTATAATATCATCTTCTGTTCGACCACTTGATTCTCACAGCTCCTTTCTGCCATTTTTGAACATCATATTATTGATTAACTTCGCTTGTGATCAACATTTTCCGTGGCTTCCAATTCTTTTGCCCTTGACGCCAAGGTCGTTAGTGTGTATAAAAAGGACTTGGGCACTTTTGTGTATTCTTTCAAGACCCATCCCAAGAAGGCCTTCATTAAAGACTTCGGGTTCCGAATTCTTTTCACTTTGCGGACGTTGAAACCGGATTGGGATTTGTTGAGAGCTGCCGCGGCTTTCTGGGATTGCGACAGCCATACTTTCAACCTTTCAGCTAATGAAATGGTGCCGACTGTTGACGATTTCGGGGCCATCCTTGGCGTGCCTTTGGACGATCGGATTGCCGTCCCCAAATATCACCGTGGTGCCGTCGACTCTTAGGTTGAGTTACTGAATCTCCCTGTTGAGGATGTGAGGAAGATGTTGCACGGTACCGTGATTGACATAACTGAGTTGCCGATGTTCTTCAGTTTGCACTCGGAGGACCCGGTGGTTCAATCTTTCAAAAGAAATGCCATGGCTGTTTGTCTCTTCAGCGAAGTACTGTTTGTTACACCTTTCGGGACTGCGGACGCGCAGTTGGCTGGGATTATTTTGCAAGCTAAAGACCAGTGATTCAGTGTAATTCCTCTTATTGTAGGGGAGACGTTGCATGGTCTTGATGAGTTACACAGGACGGGCAAGATGTGTCGGGGAAGCCCTTTGCTCTTGACCATATGGCTCCGAGAACACTTCAGAATTTATTCTCCGGATGGTGATTTGTCTCCTTTTACTGTTCATAGGAGGAAGTTGTTGATCCGGGATTTATCTGAAGAGGGTTGGAAGAAATTCTTTGCCTCTAGGGTGACCGTCGATATTGAGTGGTGTCCTCCTTCTTGGGGTCTTCGTCCTTTTGTGGAATGGACTCTTGGTTTTCAGCACGTGGTTGTGCCCGGTTTGAGAGATTCTTCCTTTTACCAGCCAGAGCGGGTTCTGCGGCAGTTTGGTCGCCAACAGACAATTCCTTTTCCGAGGGATGGAATGCTTCGTCCAGTTGCTTACATAGGTCCTGACTTCTCGAGTGAGCTTCAATCGGCTTGGGGAGATGACCGCAATCGTTGGGCTTTCGCTCCTCTGCATCGGGGGAGTGTCTTCCTTCCCGAGAGTTACTTGGATTATTTATTTGGCACCCTTTACCGTGGCATCACTTGGGTTGATGTGCTTCGTGCCGAGTTGTTGGGACAGGGTTTTGAGCCTAGCAGCACTTTGAGATATAGAGAGGCTGCTGTTGATTCGAGTAACATTCTCACTGACCCTTTCGGTACTCCTTTGGATGACTTTTATTCTAGGAGACGTGCTGCAGCACAGAAGGTTTCGGTGCGTATTAGTGCTCCTTCGTTACCCAAGAAGAAAAGAATTGAGAGACGATCGGGCGGTCCTTTGAAAGCTAAGAGAAAATTGGATTTTCTTAGTACCCTAAGAGATTGCAATTTAGACCACTTTGTTTTAGGATTTAATATTTTTATGTCTTTTGTTGCTCAATAAATCCGTTGTAATGGTTTGAATAATTCATTGAATGAATAAAAATTGCATTTTGTTATTTGAAGTGAATTGGGTATTTTGACATGTTTTAGACCGTACCCGAAGGTTGCCTACGTTCCTCCAGTTGGGAGGCTCAGGTCTTCGTAGTTCAAACAAACAAAGACCATTTTTTTTTTTTTTTTTTTTTTTTTTGATGTGCACCCTGTTTTTTGCCTAGACCGCCCTTTCGGGTTTTCAATCTAGCGGGCTTCTTTTTTGCACGTGCTCTAATTTTTGCCTAGGCCGCCCTTGCGGGTTTTCAACCTAGCGAGCGATTTTTTTTTTTTTTTTTTTTTTTTTTAATGGTCTTTGTTTATTAAGCGTAGAACCTCTTGAGCTTGTCGAGGTTGACTTCCTTTGGCAGCTGGTCGCCATCTAAATCCACGAGCCGGACTGCACCACCGCTTAGTATCTTTTTGACCACGTACGGACCGATCCATCGGGGTCCCCATTTCCCCAGGGGATTCATGGCATTAGGAGGATGTTGTCTTAAGACCAAATCTCCCACATTGATGTTTCGAGGCTTCACTTTTTTGTTGAAAGCTCTTGCCATCCTTTGCTGATATGCCCTCGTGCGTTCGAGTGCTTTTAACCTTTTCTCGTCGAGTAAGGCTAGCTGTTCGTATCGACTTTGCATCCAGTTGACCTCGTTGACTTGATTCTCGAGGAGGACCCGTAGAGATGGGACTTCAAGTTCGATAGGGAGCACGGCTTCAGAACCATAGACCAATGCATAAGGAGTTTCTCCTGTTGCGGATCGTATCGACGTGCGGTAGCCCCACAATGCTAATGGTAGCTTTTCGGGCCAATCCCTTCCTGTTGAGGCCATTTTCTTGACGATGGTCTCGATGGTCTTATTTGCTGCTTCGACTGCGCCATTTGCTTGGGGCCGGTAAGGAGATGACTTGTGCTTGGTGATCTTGTATTCTACCAAAAGTGCATCCATTTCCTTCTCAAAGTGAGAGCCGTTGTCGGAAATGATTTCATGAGGCACGCCGTATCGGCACATGATATTAATCTTTACAAATTCGGCCACTTTCTTGGCGTTGAGGGTTCGATAGGCTTGTGCTTCGACCCACTTTGTGAAGTAGTCGACTGCTACTAGGACGAATGACTGCCCATTGCTCCCGGCAGGATGAACTTTACCGATGATGTCTATCCCCCAACAAGAGAAAGGCCAAGGTGTGACCATGTTGTAAAGTTGTGAGGGTGGAGCATGTTGCAGGTGAGCGTGGAATTGGCACTTGGCACACCTTCTGACTTTCTCGATACAGTCTCGTTCCATAGTGCTCCAATAGTAACCAATGCGAAGTATCTTCTTGACTAGCATAAACCCATTCATGTGGGGTCCACATTCTCCTTCGTGCACTTCACACATTATCTCTTGAGCTTCGGTCTCATTGGCGCATAGAGATTGATCCCGTCGTGGTGCCTTTTATAGACTCGGTCCCCAATCAGTACGTACCGAGAGGCTAACCTTTGCAGAGCTGCTTGAGACTTCTTATTGATGTTCTCGGGATAAGTGCCGTCTTTGAGGAAGTTCATGATATCTGAATACCACCGAGAGTTTGTTTGAACCTCGTTGATCTCGATGCTCATGCAATATGCCGGACTGTTCCTTCGAGCAATTTTGAAAGGCTTCACCATTTTTCCTTTGGGCATTTCAACTAATGAAGCTATAGTGGCCAGTGCATCGGCGAAGCGATTCTTATCTCTTGGCAGGTAGTTGAAAGTGATCTCTTAGAATTGTTCAACCAGTTCTTCAAGGTGCTGACCATACTATTGGAGAGTCGGGTCTTGGGTTCGCCATTTACCCGATTGCTGATTGATAAGGAGCAAAGAGTCGCCGAACACTTCTAGTTCCGTGACGTTTCTTTTGAGAGCTGCTTCGAGCCCTGCTATGCATGCTTCGTACTCGGCAATGTTGTTGGTAGCTTCGAATTCCAGGCGTATGGCAATGGGAGTGTAGATGTCTTTTGGATCGACAAGCAATACCCTTATACCAAAACCGTGTTTATTGGCGGCGCCATCGAAAAAAGTTGCCACTTGTCTTCCTCGGTTGCAGTACAAATTAAATGCTCATCGGGGAACTGTACATCTTTCCCCTTCACTTCGTCACACGGGAATTCGGCAAGCTGGTCACTGAACACTTTCCCCCTGACGGATTTTAGTGTGACGTAAGTGATATCATAGCCGGCGAGCATGAAATACCATTTGGCTATTCTTGTTGACATGAAAGGCTTCTCGAAGATGTAGCGGAGCGGGTCCACCTTGCTACTAGCTTGATCGGAAAAGCTTCCATATAGTGTTTGAGCTTTTGAGTGACCCAAACCAATGCTGCACATGACTTCTCTAAGACAGAGTAGTTCTTTTCGCCTCCTTGGAATCGGCGACTGACAAAATAAATGGCGTTCTCCTTTGTGGACTCCCGTTGCTCTTGTGCTAACATAGCCCCTAGGGCTTCATCATTGACAGTGAGATAAAGCAACAGAGGTTTCTCCTTGTGCGGCGGAACTAGAACAGGAGGGCACGTTAAGTAATGCTTCACTTGATCGAAGGCTTCTTGGCACGCGTCGGTCCATTCTAGAGCCACATTCTTCTTGAGTAACTTGAAGATTGGCTCGCACATGGAAGTGAGTTGGTGCACAAACCGACTGATGTATTGTAGTCTGCCCATGAAACCTTTAATCTCTTTCTGCGTCTTTGGAGGAGGCATGTCAATGATTGCCTTGATTTTGGAGGGGTCTACTTCGATTCCCCTTTCAGTGACCATATAACCAAGAACTTTGCCTCGGATAACCCCGAATGTGCACTTTGCAGGGTTGAGCCTCATCTTGTGTTGACGAAGCCTTTCGAAGAACTTGCGGAGATCGATCAAATGTTGACCATCGGTCCCTTTGGAGTGAATGATCATGTCGTCCACATAGACCTCGATTTCTTTGTGAATCATATCATGGAACAAGTCTGTCACGGCTCTTTGGTAGGAAGCCCCAGCGTTTCTTAACCCAAACGGCATGACTGTGTAGCAGAGGTACCCCACGGTGTTGTGAAGGCTGTCTTATGTTGATCTTCCTCGGCCATGAGAATCTGATTGTACCCAGCGAACCCATCCCTAAATGAGCGAACCTCGTAGGCAGCAGTGGAGTCGACTAGCATGTCAATATTAGGAGTGGAAAATCATCCTTTGGGGAAGCTTTGTTTAAATCCCGGAAGTCTACACAAACTCGGACCTTGCCGTTCGCCTTCCTGACTGTCACAATGTTGGCTAACCATGTCGGATACTCGATAGCCTTGATGAAACCCACGCTGAGGAGCTTCTCAATCTCTTCTTTGACCTGCAGAGACCATTCTGGCTTGATCTTCCTGAGCTTCTGCTTTATTGGCCTGGCATCTTCTCTGATCGGAATCCTGTGCTCTGCTACCTTTCTGTCTAAACCCGGCATGTCTTTGTATGACCATGCGAACACATCCACGAACTCCCTAGTAATGCAGTCAATCTGTCTCTGTCGTCTCCCTTGAAGAAGCTTCCAATCTTGGTTCTTTTGGCTCTTCTTTGGTACCCAGATTAACAACCTGCAATTTTTCGTCAGCCTTTGGACCATTCTCGCCACGACTACGGACTTGTGAGCAAGTTCATTTAAGTATGTTGTGTTTTTCGTGGTCTATTTCATCATAATTTGAATCGTTATTAACTTGTTCGTTAAGTTCATTATTAGTTAATTCATCATTTATGATGTTTGCAATCTCAGGGTACTCAGAAATATCAAATTTTTCATTAGCAAAGAAAGGAAACACACGCTCGGCTATGGCCTCCAAATCCTCTTGGGTGAGGGTATTAGAGACACTCTCGGACTCGAAAGTAAGTGTGAGCCGCTCTTCCTTTGTTGCTGTGCGGGGTATGCAACCCATTTCTTGGACTAAGAATTCCTCGGATACCACGGGCCCTTTTGTTGAATACCAATTGTTGATCGGCTCGGAGCTTGGCGGGATCTCACTGATAGTCTCGTTCATGATGACGGTGTCATGGATGGCGTTGACTTGGCATTCATTCATTATGGCAAGCTCTTCGAACATGGAGGCTAAATCTGTCAGTTCTTCCCCCACGGTGATTTCTGTCTCGGACTCTATAGTCACTTCCTTCCCCACCATTCACGGGGGGTGACATGGGAGTTGGTTCCCTTTCGGATTTCTGGATCTCACAATCGGAGAAGATTTCGAGGCCGGGCTTTTTGACACCCTTGTTGTTAACCCATGGTTCGGGAAGATCATGTATGGAACGTCTTCCCCTTGGCGGACAAATAACCATTCAACGTCTTGCGGTAAGGCCTTAGGTTAGGGACTTCATACCGACGGGCCTTTTCGTTCTTGATCGCTTGTTCTTGCTTCAAGTCTTCTTCGAAGGCTCGTACCCCAACCGAATGTGTTCTTGACAAATGGGACTTGCACGGGATGTAGGATTCCTTGCTGATATTTCCCTAAGCCTAAACCAGGGAAGTAGTCCATAATCCTCATCATGCGGAGGACTTTGTGATTGCTGGGGGTCCATGATCCTTTTCCCCCTTCTTTGTCAATGGCGTTGATTGAGACGCCGGAGAGAGTGGAGTCTGGTAGACCATGCTGACTTGGTGGACGGGCTCACCTTTTCTGTGGATAGTAACGTTTTCAGCCATTACGGTCACTATTTCATCACCATTTCGGATCTTGACACATTGGTGGAGAGTTGACGGTACGGCATTAGCACTATGAATCCATGGTCGACCCAACAGTAAGTTGAACGAGGCCGGATATCAAGCACTTGGAATGGAACGGACATGACCATGCTCCCAAACTCAATGTCAATTTCGATCATACCCATGACGTACGGGCGGTGTTGTCATAACCTCGGATTACTTGAATAGAAGCCTCAAATCAGAATCTTTAAGCCCCAGTATGCCCATGATCCTACCAGGCATGAGATTGAGTGCGGAACCACCGTCCACTAAGACTCTTGAGACGGGTCTCCCCCTTGCTCGTACCTTGAGGTAAATAGCTTCGTTGTGGTCGGAACCGAACGGTGGAAGGTCCATATCGGCAAAGGTGATGACGTTGCCAAAGTGAATGTGACCAATCATTGTGTGAGGTCCTCGGGAGTAGTTATCAGGAGAAACTGATGTATCATCGAGATTGCGGATGACAAGATCTCGGTGTTTCTTCGAGGATGCAATGAGGTCCAAATAGAGATGTTGCTTGAGTTTTCTTGAGTTGGACAAGTAGAGGGTCTTCGGGAGTGTTGTGA